>QEPC01012366.1:39348-60732 GCA_003113815.1 Sphenodon punctatus
CCCCTCCTACCCCCTCCTCTTGCTGTCTCGGCCCCCTCTCCTCACAGACCACCCCCGCCACCTCATCCAGCTCCTCTTCCCTCCTGCTCCCCCCGCAAGCGCTAGCGCTTTTTAAATGCCAGGGACATTTTGGCACCTCATCTAACATGAAATATTGGACCAAAGCACATACTTAGCATACTCAATATCTGTCCTATGCAGAGAAAACTCCATCAACTTCAGGGTTGCAAGCCAGAGGAATTTGCCTCAGGGAACTCCATTGAAGTCAATGGAACTCTCAATACAGAACGTTAGGTCCGCCTTAACTAATGGAGCCAGTAGCGTGGCTCCATAATATAATATAGACAATATCATATCGGTTAGACTACTGCAACGCGCTCTGCGTGGGGCTACTTATGGTGATGGCTCAGAAGCTGAAGCTGGTGCAGAATGCGGTGGCCTGGCTCCTGGTGGGGCTGGGTCACCGGGAGCACATGACACCGGTGCTCTGGTCTCTGCACTGTCTGCTAATAGTCTTCCAGCCTGATTCAAAGTGTTGGTTTTGACCTATAAAGCCCTAAACGGCCTGGGCCCTGCTTATTTGCGAGACCGCCTCACTCCCCGGGTTCAGGACCGGCCCCTGCGGCCATCTGGGGGCACCATGTTGGAGGTCCCCCGCGTTTCTCGGGGGTCCACGCAGAACAGGGCATTCTCAGTGGCCGCGCCACACCTTTGGAATTCCCTCCCGGTCAGGACCTGTCTGGCCCCGGACCTCCCCGTTTTTCGTAAGAATTGTAAGACCTGGCTGTTCCGTCAGGCGTTTGGCGAGGGAGCGGGGTGAGGGTGGATGGGGTGGTGGGTGGTATGGGGTCCCCCCCCCATTTTTATTGGTTTTTTATATTTGATGTTTTTATATATTTTATTGTATTTTATTGATTGATTTTGTTAGCCGCCCAGGGCTGCCTGTGGCAGCAGGGGCATGGTATAATTTTTTTAAATAAATAAAATATATTAATATAGATTGATTATAATTAATTATAATACAATACATGTAGGCATTTTCATATCCATGACCATTATCCACATTTTCAGATAGTCCGTTGGTTATCCTTTATCAATTATTTTGCTCATTTCAATATTCTGGTTATTTTGGCTGTCATCTCAACATTTTGACTACTTGGTTTTGCTGTTATAAGCAAAGTAAAAGCTAACTGCGCTGGAAAGAAGTTACTGAAATACCGTAATGACCGAAGCAACGGAACCGAAACATCCGAAACGGAGATTTGTTTCTGGAAATGAAACAGGAAGGAGCCAAGTAACGGTTCATATCTGCTTCATCAGAGCTGATTCAAAGTAGGCAGAACGACCCATTGGCGTCGGCCAGGGATGTAACAACTACCATGGAGTGAGGGGGCCTCAACTGAGCCTGAGCCCTGGACTATTGGGGGTGGGTGGGGGCTTGGGAAGTGGCCTGAGAACCATTAGGAAATGTTTTGAATTTTCTGTCTGTCTGTCTCCCTCCATTTTTATCTACCTAATCTGTCTGTCTGTCATCTTCATCATCTCTGTTCCCAATGAACTCAATCTGCATTCATTCATTCATTCATTCATTCACTCATTCTCTCTCTCTCTCTCTCTAGCTGCAATACTATTTTAAACTTCCATGATTCTAAGTACGATGCTCCCCGCCTCTGCAAAGGAAAGTGGCAGGCCCTGAAGGGTTAAGTCCACAACCTCTTTGGAGTCAGCGTGTGTGTGTGTGTGTGTGCGCGTGTGTGTATGTGGGTTGGTGGGGTGGAGGGGAGCACTGTCGCCAGAGCACACCACCTCATTAACTTGCTGAGCGATCTGGCACCAGTGTGTCTGCCCAGTGGAGACAGAGTCGGTGAGCGTGTGCGTGGGGAGCAGCAGGGGGCAGGGAGTCCAGAGGGAACTTCTGCCTTTGTCTGAAGTTGTGGCAAAGTTTCAGTGTGTCGCCGAGAGGCTTCAGTGAGGGTGAGTCCGCTTCTTGCCTGTCTGTTGGATTTCTGGGGTGCTCTGGGCGGTGGGACAGTCCAGCCGTCCCGATCGATTACACGGAGAGACCTCGGTGACGAATGAGGTGGCAGGTTTCTGGGGGGCAGCCCGATACGATTTCCCATCACTGTGAGGCCGGGGGGCGGGGATGCGTTTGCTAAAGAGGTTGTTGAAAGAGGGGGTATTTGGGGACCGCTCGGAAGGACTCCTGTGACTGGTGTGAAGATGCCTCTTCCCTGTCAGAGATTGCTTTCGTTCCCGGGACCAACGTTTTATTTCAAAGATCTTTTAGGGTGGCCCTAAGCATTTCGAAATATCTCTCACTGGTGAAAGACCTTTAGCCCCCTCTGAAAAAGGATCTTGCTGGGACCCCTGTAGAGTCCCAACTTCACATAGAAGAATGATCATTGGCTTCCACCGATTCGGCATGTCTTGTATGGACAGAGTTTGACAAGAAGGCATGATCTATCTTTCCCTGCTGTGTCCGCTTTGACTGGTGTCAGGAGAAAGCAGTTTCATTTCAAGGGGTAGGTAGATCAATAGGTCCTGTGCTCCCTTCTCTCTGAGACAGCCGTGGGACACGGGACGGCTGCAAAGGGAATTGCTATATTTAGAAGACGGGTAACACGTTAGTGAATGTTTCCAAATTAAGAATCCTCTTGCCAAACTTTCAGCCAATGTTGTACAGAGACTGAAGTTGCTGCAGAGCTAAAGGCTGAAGGTGGATAGCTCAAGGCATAGATAGATTAGAGATGACTCCCCCCTCTCCCCCCTGAATTCAGCCAACGGAAAATTAAACTTCCGTTAATTTGATCCAAAACCTTTGGAAAAGCAAATAATTTCCATTGAGACGCAACAACAACACGATCCCTGTTCTTTAGAATAATAATTGATCCTACCCGATCATCTTAAGCTGTTCTTCTTGGAGAACCTCACCGCGCTGGGAAGCCACTCATTTTGCGAACAAAGAAAAGGCCAAAGTTCTGAACAAGCTGTAAAGATTCCCAGGGATAATTACAGAAACGGCATCAATGTTGTGTTTCTTGGACACGGTAGCTGGCACTGTCCCTGCCGTGAAACACAAGAGCTATCCAAGGGTTTTACAAAACCCAATGCGTTGGGCAATTGAGATGTTTGGAAGGGAAAGGCTTTGATTGGAAGAGAAGATAGGCCTTGCCCACAAAATTGATTTGGCACAAAACAAAGAAAGACTTCAATGGGATGGGTCGTTTCATTACTGGGATATATGACCCTTTTTGGAAGTGAACTTTAACACTCCTCCTGGGGAGACAAGAATCTGTTGGGACTGGAATTGGGTTGATGCTATTGTCTAGGGTTCAACACTCTGATTGCGTTGTCTTGTTGTTGTTGCAGATCAGAGTTTGGGGCAGACACGGGAGTGAGAGCTACATCTCTGCTAAGGAGACGGAGTGCCCAGCACCAACCAGAGGGCTACAGCAAGGAAGGCATCCATGAACAATGGAAATATTATGTCCTTCCTTTGGGCAAAATGGCCGCGGATTTGAATGGCGCAAGGCACACATTGTTGGGAACAATCTTGCATTGCCTATCAGCGTTGGGGAAGAATGGAGTAGACGAGACCCCCCGCCCCAAATTCTGGAACATAGCCACGCCCAGACACTGGGGAGGTCAGGATCATTTTCCGCATTTGGATTTTACAACTGGCACCTGTTTCCGGAGGCCTTTTCCATTCCATGGCTTCATAGACTTTCAGCACCATGGCGATCATCTAGCCTGTCCTCCTGCACCCATGGGCTGTGGAATTTATCTTAGTTGGGTTCATGCACAAGACTCTGCAGGAGAAAACTTGGGTAAAAACTTCCTTGAACTCCAGGATTCAGAAGACTGTAAGGGGTTGGATTTCGGAATATCCCAGGAGGAACAATCCCAGAACTGTGAAATTCTTGGAGAAGGTTTGAACTGCATTCTTAGCTCCCAGAACCTGCCTCATGACTACATCTCTGAGTGGAACTAACTCATGCTCACTTTCTCCCCTGTTTGTGGGCTTGGGGGGTTGTGGAATGTGGCAGAATCTGGATTCTCTCTTTTCCATGGGGCATGGGGTTGCTGGCAATGATTCCATTGCCATGGTACAAAATTGGGCAGAGGACTCACCTACCCCTCTGATTCATCATTTAAAAACAAGAGGAACAGAGAGGAACTCGCCTTCCTTAGTTTGGGGTGCAGAGCACAGACCCCTCTATAATTGTTTTCTCCCGCCATGGCCCCCAGAAGGGTCTGTCCGCTGCATCCCAAACTCAGGAAGGATTTTTCCCCCTTCACCCCTCTTGGTTTTAGCCCCTACAGGTCAGTAAGGACTATAGAGGCCCAACCCTATTACATGGCATCAGTGCCAAAGAGAGGGTCTACCCCCAAGGGTCCCAAAATGCAGGATTTGTGAACCTCCTCCATGGCTCGGTGAAACCCCAGCACACCCCACTACCAATTCTACCCCATAACCTACATGAGACAGAATTTCTCAGGAAAAAGAACATGTTGGCAACGGAGTCGTGGAAGGCCGGAGCTCACAGATCGACGCGTGGGAAACGTAGGTGAATCGCGTACCGCGACTTATGTTCTAATGATCAGTATCAATCCCCTCTGTTGTTTCTGTTTCGATCTCTCTGCCTCTCCCTAGACCAGGGCTGGGGAATGGTTTCCCATGATCTGGGCCACTTTAGCATTATTTAGCTGCAACACCAAGCAGGAGTCTGGACGTGATGGCTTATGGAGTCGGTCCTAGCTCTAAGAGCGACATCCTCCAATCTAAAATCCTACGGGTGGGCCAGGTAGGAGCTGAAGGGTCTCACTGAGAGGGCATGTTCTGGGCAGGGGAAGGGTCTGACGGGGCACACATGGCAGAGAGGCTGATGGAGCATGCTTGGGGGGGAAAGAGACAGAGATGAATTGAGAGGGGGAGCCATCCATCTCTCTTCCTCTGTTTCACTTTCCTCCCTCCTCCCCACACTTCTCCACATTTCTCCGCATCATCTATTCTTCTTCACAGGACAATCTTGAGGGTGGTTTTAAACGAGACAGCCCCAAGCAAGAACTGTCTGTCCCTACGGGAGGCCTGTCTCGTCTACATTTGGTGGGGGGCGGGGTGCACTCCTGCGCTCACCCATCCCCCATGCATCTCCCTCCCCAACCCCCCAGCGCTTTCGGCAAAAAGCCAGCCAGAGTGCTCCATGTGGGGACGGGGGTGGTGCAGGGGCAGGGGGGTGGCTTTGAGCGAAGCACTCCCCCATGCACCCTCCCCCTACACCGATCACGGACACCACCACCCCCGCCCGCCCGTCTTGTTTTAAAACACCCTGAGAACAGCAAAACTGCATAGCAGGGTAGGGTGGGGGTCTCAGCCTCCTTGCTGCAATGTGCTAGGGGGTGACCGCTGTGAGCCCAGCCGCGGTACTCAGTCGCCTGAGCATGTAGCACGCGTCCCCAACCCTGGGTGTTTTCACACACGTTTCTCCTGCGTGTCTGCTGTTACATCCTGAACTTTCTGTGGGTCTAAATCACTCACCCAGATCTTAAACATCCGCCTCTTTGAACTTCTGCGTAGAACTTCTCCCAGAACTTGTGTGTGTAAAAAGTTCTCCTGGTAAAGTGCTTTGCTCCAGGCAGCTGTGGTCACTTGGTTTCCATGGCAGCCCCTCACGTCTACAGCTGCGGCTACTTTAGGCTGCCTCAGGGAAGAGTGTGTGTGTGTGTGTGTGCATGTGCGTGTGTGCGTGTGTGTGTGTGTGTGTGTGAAAAATGCATCCGGAACTTACTTGTGGACTTGTAAACCCAGAAGATCGAAAAATCCGGAACTTTAAGGTGTGTGTAAAAATGCCCATTATCTCAGCCGCATCTTTGGGCATTTTTACACACATGTTAAAGTTCCGGATTTTTCAGTCTTCTGGGTTTACAAGCCCACAAGTAAGTTCTGGATTCATTTTTCACACACACACTGCCCTGAGGCAGTTTCTAGAGGCATTCTTCTCACACAAAATGCCCCGAGGCAGCCTAAAGTAGGTGCAGCTGTAGATGTGACAGGCTGCCATTGAAACCAAGTGACCGCAGCTGCCTGGAGCAAAGCAGTTTACCAGGAGAGCTTTTTACACACAAAAGTTCTGGGAGAAGTTCTACACAGAAGTTCAAAGAGCCGGATGTTTAAGATCTGGGTGAGTGATTGAGACACACAGAAAGTTCAGGATGAAACAGCAAAAATCTGGGAGAAACGTGTGTGTAAAAACACCCTTCATGACGTCCCCAAGAGGCAGGTTGCTCAGGATTGGGACACTCATTCTAGAGTGGGGGGACGGAATGGAATCTGAGAGGCCGTATCGCGCCCAGGCAGATGCTAGAATTCATTTTTATGACTTGGGGGAACAATCTTGGAGTGACTGGCCGCAATCCACAAACCGTTTACTCCGTTCTGTAGCTGTCGAATCGTAGAATCTTAGGTTGCAAATAAACGGCCGACAGCCGGCAGAAGTCCTGCCTTTGGTCCGGGCGGCTTCCGCGCAACGCCGCACTCCACCCGCCACTGCCCCTCCCTCATGACTTAAAGCCGCAGGAAATTCTGGGTCCAGGGAGCTCCCCCCCCCCGCCATTTGCCCCCGCCGTCTTTTGGAGGGCTGTTTTTGAGCACGCCAAAGATAAAGCAAACAGTCGAAGCGCCAGGGAGAGCGGTGAGCACGCTCACTGCTCCGGCTGCTCTAGGTGCCTTGCCCCATATGGAGGCTGCGCACACATTAATAGATGGGGGCAGACACGGGGGCACACTTTGGCCCGGATTGGCCCACACGATGGGTCCATGATGCCCCAGGACTCCACCGTGAGTGGAGGCTCCGTCGAGGTGTCACGGCACACAGGAGCGCGTGTCTCGTGACCACCTAATAAACGGGCAGCGAACACAGGCTGAACAGTCTCCTGACACGGGCTATCATCTCTTTTAGAAACCCCTTAGTGTTGGAGGCGACCTCCAGGGTCATCGAGTTGGATGCAAGATGACTAGAGCAACCATTTGACCAACTGGTGGCTATTCCCTATGGGTTTCAAGAGGACTACAATAGAGTAAGAGGTTTGTGGCCATTTTGAATGTTCATTTAATGAAAACATCAGCTCAGGGTGTTTTAAGACGAGCCTCGTTTCTCCTGGACTTCAGAGTCTGGGAGAAACAAACTTGCAGCGCGGGGAGGGGGTTGGACGTTCACCCCCGCTACTGGAAGTTGGCCAGGCACCATTGGAAACAGCGGGCGCCGGGGAACTCACGCATGCTTGGAGATTCTGACTTGTAAAACCTTGAAATCAGGGTCTCCAAGCATGCATGAGTTCCCCGCTGTTTCCAATGGTGTCCGGCCAACGTCCGATAGCGGGGGAGTGAATGCCTAACCTCCTTCTTCCCATCACCATGCGCAAGTTTATTTCTCCTTGACTTAGATGTCCAGGAGAAACGAAGGCTCATGTAAAAACTATTTATTTATTTATTTATTCTCCACCCTTCCCATTAAGGCACAGGGTGGCTTACATCCAATAAAAACATCTTTTAAAAAATCCCCTTACCCCTCCACAACCCCTTCCCTAACCCCCTTCCCTACCCAATCCCACCCAACCCTACCCCCGCCTGCCAAACAGAAAGGTCTTACATCGCTTCTAGAAGAGGAGGAGGCTTGGGCTTAGATGAATCTCCAAAGGAAGGGAGTTCCATAATTGTAGGGCAATCACCAAGAACGCCCTTCAGCATGACCTTGTTGTGGAAATTTCTAAATCTATGGGGCCATCAAACCTTGGATATTGTGTGCAGTTTTGGTCGCCCCAGAAAGGATCTAGTAGAACTGGAAAAGTTGCAGAGAAGGGCAAAAAATGATCCAGGGTCTGGAACGGCTTCAAGGAGAGGCTTGATAGGTTTAGGGCTCTTCAGCTTGGAGAAGAGACGACCGAGAAGGGATAAGACAGAAGTTTAAAAAATCATGAGTGGTGTGGAACGAGGAAATAGGGAGTCATTATTTGCCCTCTAAAATAGGTATCAGGGCTAGGGGACACTCCATGAAACTAACTGGCAACGAGCTTCAAGCAAACAAAAGGAAAGACTTCTTCACCCACTAACTGAAAAATTAACTTTTGGAACTCATTGTATGGGGATGTTGTGAAGGCCAAGAGCCTAACTGAATTCAAACAAGGACTGGATTACATTCTTAGAGGACAGGGATATCAATGGCGATTAGTCAAGCTGGTCAGGCGGATGAGACCTCTGACCGTTGGAAGATGGAATGAGTCGCTCATTATCGCCTGTTGTGCACTGCTCTGGAGCAACTGAAGGTGGATGCTGTTGGAGACAGGATGCTGGGCTGGATGGACCACTGGTCTGAAGACTCTGAACTAGAGTGGCAGCTGTTCTTACAACGTGCAGTGAATCCTGTCTTCCCAGCTCCAAGGTCGCATTCTGGTCATTGCATCTCACCATCTGTCTTGTGTACACGAGGCCTTTGGGTAACTGTGGAAGTTTCACATCAGTTTCTCATGTACCCTGTACCCCAGGGTAATTTGGCACGTGCCCTAGGTGCAATGAGGCTTGAGGGGTGTCTTTCCACTGTCCCCCCTCCAGACTGGCTGTGACTCGGTTTCCCCCACTTACAGTCTCCACTGGCCAAAGCTCTCTCCAGAACTGCCCCAGTCTTTAAAGAGGGAACTATCCTGCCTCCCGGGTCCCTGGGGGTTCCCAGTCACAGAAATGATATTAAGATTTGCCCAAATATCTAACCTGGGATGTCCCCTCAGTGGTGTTATCCAACGTCAGAGGCATGCAAGCACACCAAAGCTTGTTTCAAAGAATTTATATTTGTAAAATCAGATTGGGTACAAGACAAAATTGATTCAAGAGTGCCCGTCTAACAAGAGAATTCAAAAAGTAACCCATTGCTAGATTTACTAGAAACCCCCTAAGTAACATCTCATAGAGTCATAGGGTGTCTTTAGACATAACGTCAACGGGTATCTGAATGTGTGTTTTGACCTTGATAGGAACACCGGTTTGGCTGGTTTGGAGGAGCTGAGGCAGACAGGGAGGTTTATTGAGGAGTCCTTCAGGGACATAGTAGAACGGTCCCTCCTCCACTCTGGCAGCCCCTGTGCTGCTTTGGAGGGGCAAGGTCTCCAGGAAGGAGAGCATCAGACTGGAATGGTGGGAAGTGATCCTGTAGCTGGGACCTGCGTTCCAGGTGATGCGTTATCCTCTCGCACTGAGGATATTTCTCCAGAGGTGTGTGCCCAGAAGGGTGGGAATAGGACAGCTGTGGTAGTTGGGGATTCGATTATTAGGAATGTAGACAGCTGGGTTGCTGGTGGCCGTGAGGATCGCATGGTAACTTGCCTGCCTGGTGCGAAGGTTGCGGACCTCACGCGACACATAGACAGAATCCTAGGGAGTGCTGGGGAGGAGCCTGTTGTCGTGGTCCATGTGGGCACCAATGACATAGGTAGATGTAAGAGGGAGGTTCTGGAGGCCAAATTTAGGCTGCTAGGTAGTAGACTGAAGTCCAGAACCTCCAGGGTAGCATTCTCGGAAGTGCTCCCCGTTCCACGCGCAGGACCCCAGAGGCAGGCTGAGCTCCAGAGTCTCAATGCGTGGATGAGACATTGGTGCAAGGAGGAAGGCTTTAGTTTTATTAGGAACTGGGGAGCCTTCTGTGGAAAGGAGAGCCTATACAAATGGGATGGGCTCCACCTTAACCAGAATGGAACCCGGCTGCTGGCGCTAAAAATTAAAAATGTGATAGAGCAGTCTTTAAACTAGAACCTGGGGGAAAGCCGACAGGCACTGCGGAGTGCACGGTTCGGGCTGTGGCATCTCCAAAGGATGTTACTTTAGAGGAAGTAGAGTATCTTAAGACTGAGGATAAGATAAATGGCAAGGGATTTCAGGTGGAACGCGGGGGAGAACAGACAGATAATGATTCCAGAGCGCCTGTTTCAGTTACCTATAATGTGCCCATTAAGAAGAAGAATAAAAAGAATACATTTAAGTGTCTATATGCTAATGCTAGAAGTCTAAAAAGTAAGATGGGAGAATTAGAGTTTATGGTGCTAAATGAAGATCTAGACATTATAGGCATCACAGAGACCTGGTGGGATGAGGATAACCAATGGGACACTGTAATACCAGGGTACAAGATATATCGAAAGGACAGAGGAGATCGTGTTGGTGGTGGGGTGGCTCTGTATGTTAAGGACAGCATTGAGGCAAGTAGAATAAAAATTTTACAGGATGCAAACTGTTCCCTCGAATCCCTATGGATTGAAATTCCAGGTATCAAGCAGAAGAGTATAGCAGTGGGGCTATACTATCGCCCCCCTGACCAGAATAGAGAGACTGATTATGTAATGCTAACAGAGATTAAACAGGCTACTAAAACTGGGAACGTAATAATAATGGGTGACTTCAACTACCCCAATATTGACTGGGTGAATGCCTCCTCGGGGCGGGATGTGGAGGTAAAATTTCTGGATGCCATAAATGACTGCTTTTTAGAGCAATTGGTTCCGGAACCAACGAGGGGAGGAGCTACTTTAGATCTAGTCCTAAGTGGCACACAGGAACTAGTGCAAGGAGTAACTGTGGCCGAGCCACTAGGCAATAGCGATCATAATATAATCAAATTTGACATAGTTGCTGGAGGGAGAAAGTTAATTAAAAGTACAGCACTGGCTTTTAACTTTAAAAAGGGAGACTATGCCAAAATGAGGAAGCTAGTTAGAAAGAAACTAAAAGGCACAGTTGAAAGGACTACATGTTTGCAAGAGGCATGGAGGCTGTTGAAAAGCACCATCTTGGAAGCCCAGATTACATGCATCCCACAAGTTAAAAAAGGTAGCAGGAGGACTAAACGTCTACCACTGTGGCTAAATGGAGACGCAAAGGAGGCTATTAGAGCCAAAAAGGCATCCTTTAAGAAATGGAAAGCTAGCCCCAATGAGGAAAATACAAAGGAGCATAAACACTGGCAACGTAACTGTAAGGTGCTAATAAGGCAGGCCAAGAAAGAATTTGAAAGGAGACTTGCTAAAGAGGCAAAAACAAATAATAAAACCTTTTTCAAGTATATCAGAGGCAAGAAGCCTGCTAGGGAGTCGGTTGGGCCATTAGATGACCAGGGAGTAAAAGGGGCACTCAGGGAGGACAAGGACATTGCAGAGAAGCTAAACGAGTTCTTTGCTTCGGTCTTCACTGCGGAGGATGTTGGGGAGATACCCACGCCGGAACCCTACTTTGTAGGTGATGAATTGGATGAACTGTCACAAATCAGCGTGACCCTGGAGGAGGTTCTAGAGCAAATTGACAAGCTTAATACGAACAAATCACCAGGGCCAGATGGTATTCACCCCAGAGTTCTGAAGGAACTCAAATGTGAAATTGCAAACCTACTAGTAGTAATTTGTAACCTAACGTTGGCATCTGGCACTGTACCTGAGGACTGGAGGGTGGCAAATGTAACCCCAATATTTAAAAAGGGATCCAGAGGTGATCCTGGAAACTACAGACCGGTAAGCTTGACGTCTGTGCCGGGCAAAATGGTGGAAACTATCATTAAGAACAGAATCACTGGGCATATTGATAAACATGGCTTAATGGCAAAGAGTCAGCATGGATTTAGCAAAGGGAAGTCATGCCTCACTAATCTCTTGGAATTCTTTGAGGGCGTAAACAAGCATGTGGACAGGGGAGACCCAGCAGATATAGTGTACCTGGATTTCCAGAAAGCTTTTGATAAGGTCCCACATAAATGACTCTTGAGAAAATTAAAAAGCCATGGGATAGGAGGTAGTGTTTTGCTATGGATTGGTAACTGGTTAAAGGATAGGAAGCAAAGAGTGGGACTAAATGGCCAGTTTTCACAATGGAGGGATGTAAAAAGTGGTGTGCCCCAAGGATCTGTACTGGGACCAGTTCTTTTCAATGTATTCATTAATGATCTGGAAAAGGGTGTTAAGAGTGAGGTGATCAAATTTGCAGATGACACCAAGTTATTCAGAGTAGTCAGAACACGAGCAGACTGTGAGGAGCTGCAGCAAGATCTTACAAGACTGGGTGCCTGGGCATCTAAATGGCAGATGAGATTTAATGTGGACAAGTGCAAAGTGATGCACATTGGGAAAAATAATCCAAATTATGAGTACACAATGCTGGGTACTAAGCTAGGAGTTACCACTCAGGAAAAGGATCTGGGAGTGATTGTGGATAATACACTGAAATCCTCAGCCCAGTGTGCCGCAGCGGTCAAAAAAGCAAATAGAATGTTAGGAATTATTCGCAAGGGAATAGAGAATAAAACTGAGGATGTCATAATGCCTCTATACAAATCAATGGTGCGACCGCACCTTGAATATTGTGTGCAGTTCTGGTCGCCCCATCTCAAAAAAGACATAGCGGAACTAGAAAAGGTACAGAGAAGGGCAACAAAAATGATCCAGGGTATGGAACAGCACCCGTATGAGGAGAGGCTTGATAGGTTGGGGCTCTTCAGCTTGGAAAAGAGACGGCTGAGAGGAGATATGATAGAGGTCTATAAAATCATGAGTGGTGTGGAACTTGTAAACAGGGAACGGTTATTTACCCTCTCAACTAGTACTAAAACTAGGGGACACTCCATGAAACTCACAGGTGGCAGAGTAAAAACAGACAAAAGAAAGTATTTTTTCACTCAGCGTACAATTAGGTTGTGGAATTTACTGCCAGGGGAGGTGGTCAAGGCCAGCAGTATCGCTGAGTTTAAAAGAGGTTTGGACAAGTTTCTGGAAGATAGTTCCATTAGCAGCTATTAGCCAGATAGGATTGGGGAACAAAACCCTTTACTGTCGGGAGCCTGGGGATGACCCACAGGGAATGGATCCCGCATGGTGACCTGTTGGGGGCTTCTCCCAGACCCCCGTGACTGGCCACTGTCAGAGGCAGGATGCTGGGCTCGATGGACCGTTGGTCTGACCCAGCAGGGCACTTCTTATGTTCTTATGACCCCGTGTTCACCACGTGGCGCTGCTTAGACACACAGCCCATCTTGGGGTAAATCGGTGTTTTGCTCATCACCCAATCTCATCACGCAAACGCTGCCGCCTCGTTCCCCGTGTTGTATCCGCTAACACACCACGCAATTTCATTAGACACAACGCTGGCCACGTGTTCAGCCAAAACGTGCAAATTGTCTTTGTGACGCAATGGTGTTCGCATTGCGTGTTCAACAGGTCATCAAATTAGTGTTGGGATTGTTACGGTGCTTACGCACAACGGCCAAACACCTGCTTAGGGGTTTTGACAACTGATCTTGTTATGTCTAAAGGTGCCCATTTATTTATTTATAATAAAATTTGTCTGCCGCCCCTCCTGCTAAAAGCATCTCGGGGTGGCTAACAACATATTAAAACAATTTAAAACAGCAATAATAGGATTTTAAACACTATTAAAACACAATATAAAAACAACCCATAGAGTCAGAAGGCTGGAAGGGAGCTCAAGGGTCATCTAGTCCCCAACTATCTGCACAGAGAAATCCCACCACGAGCTACAAGTAGAGACTGGGACCAGTCCGAGCACCCCAGTGCCTGAAATAACAGGAAACCATTTTAGAAAAAGAAGGATCCAGATGTCCCAAACAGGTGACAGGAGACCATGCAACAGGGGAAGGCAAAAAACCCTCAGAGTCAACTGCTAATCTGCCCAGAGGGAAAATTCCTTCCCGACCCCAAATAGGGTGATTGGTTAGACCCTGAGCATGCATGCATTCCCCACCAGCTGGACACCTGATATATAGTGCCCAGCCTTCAAAATGTCCCACCTCCAGCTGCAGACAATTTTGATGCTACAGGAAGAAAGGAGGGGGGGGAGAGGGGGAGAACCCCAATATGTATTGCTGATGGGGGAAGGGGGAGCACTATGTCCTCTAGCAACAAATAATAAACACTCCTCCCAAGAGATCTGTCTGCTTATAAGGTCCGTCTTACACAGCTAGACGTTTTGCTGAGCTCATACCCTTCTTCATTTTTCTCAATGTTTCTCAGTCCATCTCTTGACTGGATCTCATTGAATGGGTGCTGTTAGGTACTTGGGTGAACCTCAATATCATTTCTGTGACTGGGAACCTCCAGGGACTCGGGAGGCAGGATAGTTACCGCTTTACAGACTGGGATAGTTCTGGGGAGAGATGTGGTCAGGGGAGACTGTAAGTGGGGGAAATCAATGAGTCATGATGCCTGGTCTGGAGGGGGGAACAGAGGAAAGGCCCTAAACCCTATGGCACTGGGGCAAACTCCCCCTGTCGGAATCAGGGGTAAGAACCTCTTGCATATCAGGGATAGAATCACTCTGGAATGTAGGGTCTCAGGGGATTACCTTTGGGTATTTTACCATCCTTGGGTGAATGTGACGCCCGTCTCTCTTGGCCTTTGCTCCCGGTCCGTACATTAAAAGAGCGGGAGTAGAGAGAAATAGCTTTGAAAACAAATCAATTCATCAAATTCACGCTATTCCAACCAAACCCAACAACGTGGATAACAACTGCTCTTAGTTCCCATTTTGTTGGACGTCTCCATCGGTTTCTTTGGCTTGGTAATTTGCTTGATTTGGGGTTGGTTATTCCCTTACGGCAGGGTGGGGGTTTCGAAGGGATTTTTGTATACTTTTTAAAATATGGCTTTTTATGCTGTAACCAGGGACCCGTGTTGGCTGCGTTGCTGCAGTTTGAAGTGATTTTTGCAGGATCAGCCAATCCTCGCAGTGTCAGACTGAAATTGCAGTGAAACAGCAGTGGGGCCCCGTCTGCAGGACCTTTAAATCCTGGCTCAGGCATAAACTTGTTGCCTGGTCTCCAAACTAAAATTGCCGCTGCAGCTGCCGTCGGTCAGGGAGGTGTGACCAAAACCCCTGAGGGTGAATAGGCCCAAGGAGATTAATTGGGGGGTGGGTGTCTTTGGACCCTATGTTCTGGTGAGGGAGGTCTGGGGGCTTTAACATGAGGTGGGAGTTCTGGGGGGGCTGAAATTCCAGAGGATTTGAATGGTGTTTGAGTAACAAAGTTTTAAATCTATGCCAAACCTGTTGAAAAAGCAGGCTGGTAAGCAAATGTGCACGTATACATTGTTGCATAATTATGCAAATCAAGTTAATTATGCAAATGTTAACGCTCATGTTGAATTTGCAGAATTTGGTTTCACTGGTTGCAGAATTTAAGATTTTTTGGTGCAGTGAACACAGGTCCCTGGCTGTAACCCAGCTGAGCCTCAGGGAAAGGGCGGAATATAAATTTAAATGAATCAATAAAAGGAATTGGTTACTTGGGTATTTCTGTTACAGCATTCTGGCACTCCCGACGCTATTGCGAATGTGCAGTTACTGAAACAAAGTAACCAAAATGGTGACATAATGGGAACAACCAAACCAAAATCATGAACTAAAACCAATTAACTGAACCAGAGTATCTGAATAAGCGGCTCTGGGAATCATCATTTTGGATGCGGGAAGCGTGTTTTCTGAATGCATTCACTCCCTCCCTCTCAACTGGAGTTGAAATGGTTAGGGGGAAAAATATCCATGCTTAATATCTGGTGTTCTGGAAAGCTTGGTGGTTATCCGGTAACTTAGGACGTTAACCACTAAATTGGAATAGCGGGTAATTATTACTGTTTACTGAAAACCATTTTGACAGCATTACTGCATAACCAGACCAGTTCAGACTGAAGTTTTTTTGTTTTTTTTTTAAAAAGTCAAATAGGAATTAAACAGGAATGCAGTTAACTGGAAAACTGCTAGATACTTTTTCATTAATTTACTATTATTTATTTATTTATGTATTTATTATGCACCAGCAATGTACCTGGCACTTGTACAATCAGTAGTTATAGACAAGTCCCTACCCCAAAGGACTTACAATCGAAAGGAGACAAGGAAGGGGGAGACAAGGGAGAAGTGAACATTGGGAGAGACAAGATACATTCATGAGGTTGAGAAGATGCAGGTGCACGGGCTTCACTTAGCGACAGGGGAGAGATTCGGAGGGAGAGAGGGGAGAGGATGAAATTTCACTCAACATTGATTAGCCTTTTGACTTACGACTTGGGAAAGCCTGATGGAAGAGGTAGGTTTTCAGGAGGGATTTGAAAGTTGGGAGGGAGGGAGCGGAGCGGACGTATTCGGGGAGGGAGTTCCAGGCCTGGGGGGCAGCAAGAGAGAGAAGGGGCAAAGACGTTTACAGGAGCAGGGGAGTCGGTCACACAGGTTTGAGGGGCTCATAAGGGGGCGACAATAGATAGGACTGCAGGACAGGCAGGGCATTCTTATTGTAATGTCACCCATGGTTAACCAAAGAGGTAATCGGGGATAATCCATGTAGGAGGAGTCGGTGATTATTTATTAGAAAAGCAGCAGGAGGTAGGAGACACTTACACTGTTATTTTGCTACAGGGCATGAGAGTTTTTTTTATTTTTTATTATTATTATTTTGTTATTATTTATTTTATTTTATATAGCGACAGCAATGTACCTGGCGCTGTACAATCAATAGTTATAGACAGGTCCCTGCCCCAAGAGGCTTACAATCTAAGAGACAAAGGAGAGGGAGACAAGGGAGAGGTGAACGTCAGGAGAGACAAGGATACATTAATGAGTGTGAGAAGTTGCAGGGGCACGTGCTTCACTTAGTTACAGGGAATTAGATTCTGAGTGAGGGGGAAGAGGACAGTTTCACTCATGACAAGCTAGGGAAGGCCTGCGGGAAGAGGTGAGTTTTCAGGAGGGATTTGAAAGTTGGGAGGGAAGGAGCAGAGTGAATGTATCCAGGGAGGGAGTTCCAGGCATGAGGGACCCCGATTCATAACAAGCCACTTACTCCTGAGTAAGTGGTTTGGGAATTGCAGCCATAGCCATCACTAGGCTGGATTAGAAAAATACTCCATCCAGCCCAGTATCCTGTCTCTGACAGTGGCCAGTACTCTGAGAAAAGAGTATTAGAAGCAAAGCCTTAAGTGGAGCGACCCATTACCAGTCTTTCGTTCCCCATCCCCCAACCAACATGGCTAATACAAATCGGCGGGACTTGGGACCTACTCCCATTGCAACCAAAGACCAAATTCCCCATCATCTGTAGGGTCAAACCCTGGCCCCATGTGTTATGAATGTGTTCGATCAAATCCTGGCAACATCCTCTATATACGGAAGAGTATGTCTTGTTTGGGAGGATCTTCCCTGGGTGATGTGAACTGCATTGATATTCTTGGGGACGCTATCCAAAAGCCTGTAAATCCTTCCGTTGACTCCTCTGGGCCCGAGATAAGTTGCATGTATCAAGGAGCAAGCCCTAGTTTGCAAGGTCAGGAAGGTCATTTCACCCAAATTCACTCAAATTATTTGTTTGTTTGTTTAATTCCCATTTTTATCTTGCCAAGAGCTGAAATGAGTGTCTGACAAAATCGGTAAACCTGTCAACACTCTGCCACCTTCAGGTATTCATCGATCCCGGTTTATTGCCCAGCGAGTTACCCGATGTTGTCCTGATTTACCGGCCTCCCGCCCCAGAATACTGACTTCCACCGGTACCGATTTTTCAAGCTACCGTCCCAATTTCTTTTTGCGTTATGGTCCCATTTCTACTATGTTCCTGTCATGATTTACTGATTGGTTAATCAGTAATGATAATTCTGGGAGTAACCAGGTATCTGATGGGGACATGCGGACCCGAGAGTCGTGAACGCGAGAGTTTTGTGGACTCACGAAATTGTGGGTATTACTCATCGGTAATAAATCAGACGCCCATTTCTGCTTTAATCCCGACCTTCCTGTAAGGCTCTGGGCGGGTCACAATACATAAAAACAGATTAAAAAATACAAAGGATGGGAATTTCAGTTTGGGAACCGGTTTCGGGCCATTACGGTTTTATCTGGAATGAAATGGAAGTTGCCCTCCTAGTTACGGATCCCACATTTCGATTCCGTATTTCCCCCCATTCCCCATCTCCACAGGGCCCTGGAGTGTTGCTTACCGGCCTCAGAGAGCTTGATTGAAGCACCGCCATGGCTGTGGGGACTCCGGCAGGCTCCCTCGCTGCAGTGTCCTTCCTGCTCTGGATCGTGCACGTACAAGATGGCCACCACCCTTAACCAAAATGGCAGTGGCACCATTTTTACCGCTGCCCTTTTGATTAAGTGTGGCGGCCATTTTCCACATTTTGATCAGGAAGGACGCTGCAGCAAGGGAGTCTGCCGGAGTCCCCACAACGGCGGCGGTGCTTCAATCAAGCCCTCTAAGATGGGTAAGACCACTCCAGGGTCCAGGAGATGGGGGTGGAGGGAAGCATGGGCCCCAGGGGATGAGCGTGGTGGGAAATGTAATTCCAGGCTGGCTGGCCTTTTCCAAAATGGCGGCAATGCTGCCTGTATCATTTGGGGAAAGGGTGTGTATGCCAAGGGGCCCCATGGATCTTATCCAATCAGGTCTTTGAAAGGCTACTCAGATCCCAGAACAGGTGAGGCAACTACTCCTACTAATCCTTTCTATAGCGCCACTAGGCACACGCAGCGCTTTAGTCACAGGTTTGATCAGAGACAGGTCCCTGCCCCAGTGGGCTTACAATCGAAGATGGACAAGGACGGGGGGAACACACACACAAACACACACACATTCTCATCTTACAGTTTCAGAGAGCACACATTCCCTAAACGGCTTGGGCCCTACGTATCTGAAGGAAGGACCGCCTTTCTCCTTACGCTCCTTCGCGGCCTTTAAGATCTGCCGAGGGGGCCCTCTTGCGGGTTCCATCGCTGGCCCGGTTTCATACGACTCAGGCCCACAAGGAGGCATTCTCGGGGGCTGCCCCACAGCTTTGGAACTGCCTCCCCTTGGAGGCTCGCCCAAGCCCTATTTTAAATATCTTCTGGAGGCAGGGTAAGACCTTTTTATTTGGCCGGGCATTCAATGAGCAGGGATAGATTTATTGTTATTTATTTATTTAATATATTTATATCCCGCCCCTCCTGCAAGCAGCCCAGGGCGGCTTTGCCAGGAGGAGGGGGAGGGCGATTGGGGGGAGGGCGATGGGGTGTTTTTAGTTCTGTGGGGTTTTAATTATTTATTTTATTTTTGTATTTTAGATGTTTGTGAGCTGCCCTGAGCCTTCCGGGACAGGGCGGGATGTAAATCAAAATAAGTAAATAAATAAATACATTTTACGGCTGGAAAACTGAGGCTGAGAGGTTGTGACATGCCCAAGGCGACCCAGTGAGTTCATTGGTTGGGGTGAGATTTGAACCCTGGTCGTCCAGGTCCAAGCTCAGCACCTTGTCCACAGGAGATGGGACTCTGGCAGGATTTTTGGTTTTTTTTTTCTTGGTTTCGGTTCTCCATGATTTTTGGATCTCATTTGTTTTTTGTTTTTTGTTTGGTATTTTTTGGCATTGATTTCCCTCTCCCCCCACCTCCATTCTTTTCCTCATTGACTTTAATGGAATTGTCTCTCATTGACGTCAATGGCCCTTTTCACACAGACACTCTAACACTGATAAAATGGGTGTTACATTGTATTATACATGTTGCAGGGCACCCAGAGAGCACACTGTCACGGGTTGGAGGTCCGCACTCCCACTTTACCGGGTTTGAGTGACTCAGTTTCCCTCACGTATGGCCCAGTTGGATCAGTTTTCTCTCTCTGGCTGATTCAAGCCTGCCGCAGGGACAACCCCTTTGTCACTTAAGGGCCTGATCCTTCCCGTTTACAGACTCTTTACCCTCTGGGTTCGCAAGAGCTTGGGAACTCTTGTTGCTCACTTGTGTTTCCAATGTTAGACACAGACACTTCTTCATAAAGATAAGAAGTCAGTTTATTGATTACATAAGCAAGATAGTTGATATAGAGTGGTTACTAGAAATCAAAGGTAAATATAACGCATTCCTGATCTATACTGCTTGAGATCCAATAAGCATCTTACCCTACAAAGGTCCATAAGTTCTTCTCAGTCCCTTGGTGTAAGCGACTGGGCCTCCAGACTTAAGAGTCGCTAGAAAGCAAAGTTCTGTCTCTCAATTCATGGTTTCCAGTCTTGCTGGCTGACAGCTTTTAGGATGCAGATGCAGCTGCTCCAGATGGCTGAGCGAGAGAGATCTCCCCCAAGGTGGCTTAATGACCTCCTTAAATATCTTTCATGGTCCCTTTGTCTCGGGTTTCCCGCCTTGGAGAAATGTGAAGCCTGTCACATAGGCAACCCAGGCAAACATGAAGGTTGATTTGCATCTCCACAGGTCTGTCTGGCTAGGGTTCCCAAATACACATTCTTTTTATCTCTTTGCATTTCCTGGAGCTTGGTCACATGTCACAGTCCTGATTTGGGTTTTACAGTTCTCAATTGTAACATTACATACATGTGGAACCTTTTGCTTTACATATTTACCAGACTTGTAGTCTACATGTAGGCCCGTGTTACATGTGTGTGACCCTATGTTCCTCCGTGACACACACCTGCAGCCCTGAAACATGTATAATAAAATATAACACCCATTTTATCAGTGTTAGAGTCTCTGTGTGAAAAGGGCCAATGAGAACAAAAGTATGGGGGGGAAATTAATGCAAACCCCCCCCCCCAAATGCAGGAATCGAAAATGAACCGGAATTTCAGTTTTAAAATCAAAACAGCCATTTTCAGTTCTATCCGAAACCAAAACTGCCGTCCCTATTATCCACTAACAGTGGATAGTAGAGGTAGTGACTTGCCCAATGCCACCCAGGGAGTTCACTGACTAGGGTGAGATTTGAACCCTGGTCACAGCTCAGCACACTGGCTCTGAGAACTCACCGTTTGGGAACTCCACTCCTTGGTGCAATTGCATTGCCTGACCACGGGAAGTGGGTGAAGACTAGAGGACCCGACTCTACCTTCTGCACCAGGGACCCATTCCAACCTAGTGGTGCCCCTCTCGACTGCCATTTCCACCAACTTTTGATTTGCAGACTGAATGTCGGAGAAACCATCGCCCCCCTGGGCAGCCTGTTCCAATAGTTAACCACCTGGTGCACTGCTAGTCATGGGAGACGTTTGTTCCAAGGAGTTCCCTACTGCTGGTTCTCATCCTGCTTCCCTCTGCTTGAGAGAATAACCCTCGGTGTGCTAAATATTCTCTCCTAGAAGAGAAACAAATATTCAGAAAAACTAAGACCCCCCCCCAACCCGTCACAATTACCTTAACCCAAACCCAGAATGACAAAGCAGGCAATCACTACTCTCCGTTTCCATTCCATCAGATTCCATTTTGGTTATTTGAGTTAATGGGTGATTTCAGAAGTGACACGTTCCAATTCACCACAGTGAATCCCACCGTGGGCTGTGGTGACACGTGCGGCCCCAACAGAAGT
>QEPC01012366.1:61020-86369 GCA_003113815.1 Sphenodon punctatus
TGGTGACCATTCACCGCACTTATCTGGACCTCCCTCCCCCAACCTCATGAAGCATGCTCGGTGCTGTCACACACACACCCCCCCACGTTTGACTGAGGTTGACTGTGGTGGACATTCACCACGTCACTTCTGAAATCACCCAGTGTTTTCATTTTGGGGGGGATGGGGGTGTTGGTTGTTTTGGGTTTGGGGGTCATTTTGGCATTCCGGATGCATTGGTTTGGCAATATTTGCACTATTATTGTGCACGGGCAATTACCAAAAAGGCTCTCAGTGGAATACCGGAAAACCAAAACAAACCCAAAGATCTCGGAAAACTGAAATAACCTGGAAAAAAACAGATAGACAAATACCCGTTTTGCTCAGAGATCTTATTTGAGCATCCGGAAGACAAGCCACAAGTGTAACTAACACCCATAAATCAGGCGGGGGTGGATCGGGGAAACCTCAGACCCGGGGGCCACATATGGTCCATGGCTAGATTTTACGTGACCCCTTTCAGGAGCCTAGACCTGGACCCTGGATCCAGCTCCTCCCCCAAGCACCGACAGACTGAGCTCAGGGGAAGGGGGCAGAGAGAAGGGTCTGCAGACAGGGAGAGGGAACAGATCCATGGTACAGATCTTTGATGTGTGGACCCTCCTCTTCCTGAGGGCACCCCTTAAGCCCACCCCATCCCCAATTTCTCTGCGGCCCTTGGAGCTGGTACTCATTTTCAAAGTGGCTTCTGGGAGCAAATGGTCTCCCCCCCCTCCCCCCGCTCTCCTTGCTGTAAATAAATCAATCTGACTGCTTCCCTTCCCAGCGTTATCCTCTCTCTGTGTGGAGGGGCCTATGGGGCACTATCAAGCCACTCCTTCCTTCCCCTTCTCGCTAAGTGAGCCCCTTCTGTCTGTCTGTCTGTCAGACTTGTTTTCCAACCGTTGCATCCTCCCCAGAGCCAGCCCAGTGTGCGGCAACCCCTGGTGACCTTCACGTCTAGGGGGGCAGGCGGGTGGCAGAGGAAGGGCAGACAGGGGCAGGTGAGGGAGACCTGACTGAAAGGTTAATGCCACATTGGGGTTTCCTGACTCTCCTCCCCCGCGTTTCGCATCCTGCACCTTGTGCTTGGGGGCACAAAACATTGACCTTTTCTGTGTGGTCTCTTGTCACCTCGAATAAGAAAAACAGCTCTGAAACATGACTCGAACGGTTTAGGGAGCAGGGGGAAGGGAAGGGGAGGCGGTGGCATCTCTGTCCTACATTCAGTGGCTCCAGTCCTTTGCCCACCGCACAGTCGCTCCTTGGGCTGAGTGAGGAGAGAGCAGACGGGATCCGTAACCATTTAGCTAAGGTGTCAAGGAAGCTAATGAAGTGGCAGGGCCAGGGTGTGTGTGTGTGTGTGTGAGAAATGAATTACGCAGCACGATGATGGGCTGGGCTAGAGGGGGAGCCTCTTCCTTTGAAAGTGTTACCGGGAGGTCAGACCCGCCAGCTTCTAGTAAGGGGTCTCTCTTCCACATATGCAGGCGACTCACGAGCACAAATAAATAAATGTGATGCCTCCTGATTTCATATCACCCTCGGATTTAAGTCTCAACCCTCCGGGAAGAGAAGGGCAGGTGTGATGATAAACACTCTGTGTTACAGACTGAACCACAGACTCTCCTCTGGATCCCATTTGTGCTACAAAAACAAGAATCTTAGTTTGTTAGCTCATGTTAGTAGCTCCGTGTGGTCCAACGCCACCACTAGAGGGGGACAGAGATCCTACATTCTGCGCATAGCCCAGCATCGCCACTAGAGGGGGACAGAGTGGCATAGCTTCCATGTGCCCAGCACCACCACTAGAGGGGGACAGAGCACCACAGCCTCCGTGTGGCCCAGCACCACCACTAGAGGGGGACAGAGCACCACAGCCTCTGTGTGGCCCAGCATCACCACTAGAGGGGGACAGAACACCACAGCTTCCATGTGGCCCAGCATCACCACTAGAGGGGTACAGGGCGCCACAGCCTCTGTATGGCTCAGCACCACCACTAGAGGGGGACAGAGCGCCACAGCCTCTGTGTGGCTCAGCACCACCACTAGAGCAGGACAGAGCGCCACAGCCTCTATGTGGCCCAGAACCACCACCAGAGGGGTACAGGGCGCCACAGCCTCTGTGTGGCTCAGCACCACCACTAGAGCAGGACAGAGTGCCACAGCCTCTGTGTGACTCAGCGCCACCACTAGAGGGGGACAGAGCGCTACAGCCCGTGATGGTGGCGCCCAACGAGAAGGGTTACGCTCAGACTGGTGTACCAATGTGTAGAAAAGCAAAAGGGGATAACCAAAAGTAAGTGGTATCCTCTGAGGGGAGAAAATTCCATATTGGGAGAGAGTGAGTTGCCAGCACCTTCTGGAGCTCAGTTCTAAGAGTGGAATAAGCAAATCTTTGACCAGAGTGTGCAGTGTTTGTTGTTTTAGGTTTCATTTCGGGTGTCAGGGCCAGTTATCACAATAGGGCTGCCAAAGGGTTTCTCCAGGCTCCCGAAGGCAGAATTGATAAAGGAGACACAAGACAGACACCTCCAAACAGAGGGAAAAACTAAACAGTAACTTAAGCAACTGATACTAGAATTTGAGGGGATTGACCAAGATCAGAATGGAGAACCTGGAGACAACCAGGGACATGACTCAAACACAGAAGTTGAGCTGACCAGACTGAAACTGGAGCATGAGCTCAGATTACAGCAAATTAAATTGGACAAGGAGGAGAGAGAAAATGCAGAGAAACTAAAGAAGGAGCTCGAACAAATGAAATTGGACAAGGAGCCCAAACTCTAGAAACTAAAACAGCAAAGAGAAAAAGAGAGAGAACAGCATCAACTTGAACTCCTGAAGACACAGAGGAACCTAGGAATGGAACCTCAACTCCCTTCAGGAGGCAACGCTGACAGCGACCGAAGATGCAAGATTCGAGACTACGCACCCCTCATAGCTCAGTACGACGACAGAGAGTGCAGCGATGACTTTTTCACCACCGCCCAATACATATTTCAACAAGAAAAGATTCCCAACGACATGTGGATCCAGTTATTGTTACCTAAGGTCTCACCGAAAGCAGGGAGCGTGTACAACACAAAAGCAGAGGAAAACCAAGCATTGACTTTCAATGACTTCAAAAACGCAGTTCTTCAGGTGTACATGATCAGCCCAGAAACCTTTAGCCAGAAACTACGCAACTTTACAAAGGGAGACGGTATGTCTTATTCCAATGTTTGTAATACCTTGAAACAGTACGGGGTGAAATGGTTAGATGCACGAGGGAATGCTACTGGGGACCAAATAATTGATCTTGTCGTACTAGACCAATGTTTGCAGCCCTAACCTAAAAGCACACTTGCTTAATCATAAGATCACGAAAATCAAGGAGGCGGGGAGGAGGGCAGATGAGTTTACTGCAAATGCTATCTCAGCTTATGGGGGAAAAAAGCCCAAATAATGGGGAAAAGCCCAAACAAGGGTTTTACCACAGACAGAATGGGTATAAACCCCCCCACTCTGAGAAGGGTAACCCGACCCAGAACAAACCAAATGAGAATGTGGGTGGGGGGAGCCAGGGATCCCCCAGACCCCAAAGAGCACACACTCCCCACAATCCACAGACCAATTCCAGAAACTGTTTTTCCTGTAACCAGCCAGGACACATAGCAAGATATCGCCCCAACTCAAGGAAAACTGAGGACCAAACAAGATCTAAGATTGAGGCTAACGTGGCCTCAGTGAAGACAGATACTCTCCCACAGGGGATTATATCTGTTACACACTCCACGAACCACCCACAGAAAACGCACACCTCTTCAGACCAGCCAAAATTAACGACGTGTCCTGTGTGGGCCGAGTTGATAATGGGGCTGACATGGTCATGGTCAGAGAGAATTTGATCCCAAAATTGTGTTACACCCCCCACAAGGTCTCCATCACTAACTACGCGGGACAGGAAACTGAAACCCCCACAGCTGAGGGGGAGTTGGAATGGGAGGGGGTGAAGGGACAAATGAAGGTGGCCGTGCTCCCCAGTTCTGCAAAGTATCAGAGGCTGGTGGGGAATGCAATAAACAAATGGGTGTTGAACAGGAGGGTGGAAAAAGCCCAATCCCAGGACCATGGGGAGCCAGAGAGCGACCCGGAAGGGGAGGGAGAGGGGCAGCAAGGCTCTGAGAGCCCCAAACAGGTTGCACCTCAACCCCTGAACCCCACTGGGGACCAGACTCAAACCGAGTCCCAGACCCAGCCAGCCGATGTGGCCGGGACAGCCCCAGAAGGGGACCTGGGGAGCTCTGACCCACATGGGGATGGACAAGACGCAGACCCAAGGTTAGAACTCGCAAGTAAAAACGTAACTGCAACACAAACTGATTTCAGAGCAGAACTGACAAACGACGTGACTTTACGGGGGATCAGGGAAGCAGCTGATAAGGGAGCCCCAACTGAATCACCAGGGGTGAAATACGCATGGGAACACAGGTTGCTTTACAGGATCCTACCCCAGGGCAGTGATGGGAAGGGGGAGGATCAGCTCAGGAAAC
Organism: Sphenodon punctatus; assembly: GCA_003113815.1. Taxonomy (NCBI): domain Eukaryota; kingdom Metazoa; phylum Chordata; class Lepidosauria; order Sphenodontia; family Sphenodontidae; genus Sphenodon; species Sphenodon punctatus. The sequence goes on from QEPC01012366.1 coordinate 65,574, forward strand.
TGGTGGTGCCCAAAAAGTTTCGAGAGGCCTTGCTTAACCTGGCACGTTCCTCTCCCTTTGCTGGACACCTAGGAGTAAAGAGGACGCTGCAAAGGCTACAATTGAATTTTGACTGGCCAGACATGAAAGGAGACATTAGAGCATCCTGCCAGGTGCGTGACTCCTGTCAGAGGAACAAGATAGGGAACGATCCAAAAAAGGTGCCCTTACACCTCCTCCCCATTATCGAAGTGCCTTTCTACAGGGTGGGGGTGGATATTGTAGGTCCCATGACAAAACCCTCCAGATCTGGGGGGAAATACCTACTAGTGGGGGTAGATTACACCACTAGATACCCTGAAGCTGCAGCCCTTAGGAAGGTTGACACTGCTAGTATAGCAGACACGTTACTGGAAATTTTCAGTAGGGTGGGTTTCCCAAACAGATCATAACAGAGAGAGGGGTGAATTTCCTCTCCAATATCTTCCAGCAGCTCTGGAAGTTATGTGATGTGAGGCACATAAAGGCAGCTCCATCTCACCCCCAAACAAATAGGTTAGTTGAAAGATTTAATGGGACATTGAAGCAAATGCTAGCTAACTTTATGACCAACAGAGCAAACAATTGGGACAAACTGTTACCTTACCTCCTATTTGCATATAGGGAAGTACCCCAGGAATCCACAGGATGCTCTCCGTTTGAATTGCTGTTTGGAAGGAATGGGCAGGGTCCCCTGGATCTAGTAAGGGACTCCTGGGAAAACGCAGAGGAAATTGAAGGACAACCTATAACTAGATACGTCCAGCAATTCAGACATAGAGTAAACTCCATGTTACAGGAGGCCCAAGATAACCTGGCCAGCAGCCAAGAGACCCAAAAGATGCCAAGAAAGCCAAAGACAGAACTTATCACCCAGTAGACACCGTGCTAGTAATGAGACCAGCTAACAAGGTTGGGGGGGCGAGTCATTTGGGATGGCCCATATCATATAATTGATAAGAAGAATGAGGTCACATACTGGGTTAACAAACCTGACTCCAGGGCAGAGGCCCAAGAATTCCACATAAATAGAATCAAAGATTACCATGATAAGGAAACAGAGGCATGCTTAGCTTCGGTGGCTAAGGGGGATGGTGCAGCTGATGGCTGTAACGACCCCTTACCGAACCTCCTGTAGGAGAACCAGGGAACTGAGTCGCTGGAGGAAATTTGCATTTCCACAGAGCTCAACAGCTCCCAAAGGCAGGAGATAATGACCCTCCTGGAGGAACACAAAGAGCTCTTTTCAAACAGATCTGGGAAGGCAGATGCAATTGTACACACCATAGACACATAGATGAAGGGTTCAGTCAAGTCCAGTCCCTTTCGCACAAATGGGAAGATTCAAACACAGATCCACCGGGAGATCGAGGAAATGTTGCGACTGGGAGTCATACAGGTCTCAAAGAGTCCATGGGCGAGCCCAGTGGTTTTAGTTCCCAAACCCGATGACTCCATAAGGTTCTGTGTTGATTATCGTAAATTGAATGCCATGAGTGTGTCAGCCTCATATCGCACGCCCAGAACAGACAACGTGATAGAAAGGATTGCAGGGGCGAACTACCTGACTACCCTAGATGTGACCAAGGGGGATTGGCAGATTAGAATGGAACCGGGGGACCGGCCCAAAGCAGCATTTATAACCGACAAAGGCCGATATGAATTCACGGTGATGCCTTTTGGGCTAAAGAATAGTGGGTCTACATTCATCAGACTAATGGATCACATCCTAGAAGGGATGCGCGACTTTGCCTTGGCTTATATAGATGACCTGGTGATTTACAGTGACACATGGGACACACACGTGACACATGTAAGGCAGGTACCACACAGCATTAAGGGGGCAGGACTGACGATAAAACCATCAAAGTGTAAAGTTGCAATGAATACTGTTACAGACCTAGGGCACGATGTGGGGAATGACAAATTATATCCTCAAGAAGACAAAATAGAAGCTATTTGCTCCTGGCCTGCACCCACAACCAAAAAACAGACCCAGAGGTTCATGGGCATGACTACTTACTACTGCTGCTATGTCCCACGCTTCAGTGACATAGCGTCTCCCTTGACAGACAAATGTAAGACGCGCTGCCCAGAGAAGGTACAATGGGCAGAGAAGTGTCAGAATGCGTTTGACACACTTAAGAGGGCTCTGTCTGAGGCACCAGTGTTAATCAGCCCTGACTATTTATATATATATTTATTTATTTATATTTATTGGCCGCCCCCTCATGCCTACGGCATCCCGGGGCGGCTCACAGCAGGTAAAACAATAATAAAAGCTCATAAAAACATCATCAAATAGGATAATTAAAAAGAAGGAATTCCATATTTGGACTGATGCCTCTGACGCTGTCCTGGGAGCAACTCTCACACAAAAGGGGGAGGACGGACTAGACCGTCCCATCGCGTACCTGAGCAAAAAACTGCTCCCAAGGGAAAAGAATTTGGCAACCATTGAAAGAGAGTGTCTAGCCATAGCGTGGGCTGTCAAGAAACGTAAACCTTACTTATTTGGTAGGATGTTCATTGTATACGCTGATCACTCACCTCTAACATGGCTCAATAATGTTAAAGACTCCAACTCCAAACTGCTGAGATGGAGCTTGTTTTCGCAGGAATTTGACATGAGAATTGAACATGTAAAAGGTAAACAGAATGTGGTAGCAGATGCACTATCACGCGTGGACACTTCAGTCTAATCATGTTACGGGACACTGTCATGCCCACTCCACATGGTCTCTAAAGAGGGGAGCTGTCATGAAGGAACATAGGGTCACACATGACCAGAGGGAACATACATGCACTGTTCATTTATAGAAACCAGTTTGTAACATGTACTGTTAAGTTATAGAAACCAATCTGTGACAATGATGCCAAGCTGAGAGATGTTAAACCATTACTGTAACATTGCGAAAGAGGAGACATTGCGAAATATTTATTTAGTTTATAAATTTGTACCCCGCCCCTCCTGCGAACAGCCCGGGGCAGCTTCTAACAATAAAATCAATACAATAAAATACAATTTAAAATCAACAATAACAATATAAATTATTAAAACAGGGCTCTGGGCCTTCATAATATATAAATAGATAATAAATAATAAATCAGGTGAGGGAGCTAAAAAGTCCCTCCCTTACCCCACCCTCCCGACCTCTCCAAAGGCCTGGGCAAACAGCCAGGTTTTACAATTTCACCGGAATGTCAACAGGCTGGAGGCCAGGCGAGCTTCCTCCGGAAGGGAGTTCCAAAGGCGCGGCCCGGCCACCGAGAATGCCCTCTCCATTGTGGCCCCCTGCTTAACATGGGGACCTCCAAGAAGGCACCCCCAGCGGACCGAAGGAGCCGTTCTGGGGCACGGAGGGCGAGCCGGAGCAGCACAACCCCCAAGGGCATTGATATGTAAACAGAGGTCTTTCCACAAGGTGTGAGTGTCTCTAACAGCAACTTTAAGAATGCAAATGAAAGGAAACTGCATACGTGAGTGAACCCACAGGTTCAGGAGAGAAGAGGGGAAAACAAAAGGACTCTCTGGAAGACTCGAGAAGAAATTAGGGTTCACACCCCCCCAAGGACTTATAAGGGACATTCGGACCCATAGTAGAGAACAGTGTCAGTTGGGAACTCATTCAACCTAGGACTCGCTGAGTCTCGCAATATAGCTGGAGGGAAGGGGCCTGTCAGCTAGCCTGTTGAAGCAATGTACTGAGAGAAGAGGCTTTGCTTCTAAGAACTCAAAGCCCAGCCTCACTATATCTGGCTGAGAAATGGATTCAAGCGCATGGACTTTCTGTAGGGTAAGATCTTAACTAGGGACCTTCTCAGTACAGACTAGGATTACGTTATTTACTTTTGTTTCAATTGCCACTCTGCGTTCAAACTATCTTTGTTTATGTAATCAATAAACTTTCTTCTTTACTAAGAAGTGCTTTCTGTCAGCTCACACTGGGAAACACAGTCTGAGTATCTTGTGCCCTGAAGCACTTGCGAACCCAGAGAGAAAAGAGTCTGTGAGCGGAAAGTCTCTGGAGCTTGGGTGACAAAAGTGTTGTCCCCTTTGCAGGACTGAATCAGCTAGAGAGAGAACTGATTCAGACGGGCTGCCAGTGAGGGAAACTGAGTCACCCAACCCAGAAAAGTGGGGTAGTGGACCCCAACCCCATGACACAGACCGCACCCCCCCTGGTTTTGCCAATCCTTTCTCAGGGACAGATCAAGTTTGCTGGATCCGCTGTCAGGGGCCATCTCCATCCAGCTGCTGATGCCGCCTTGCAGCAGTGACAGGATCTTGCTGAGACCCCAGCACAACCGTTTTGCATGCAGCAGTCCAGATTCAGGCCTGCTGTGTGCATGTGTAACAGAACCCAGGTTCCCCATGGAGCTGGTGCACAGCCCATAGATCAGGGGTGGGGAACCTTAGGCAGAGAGGGGGGGGGCAAATCCAGCCCCTGGCAAGTTTTTACGTGACCCCTTTCCAGTTCCTGGCTCTGGCCCCTGAAAAACTGTGCTCGGGGGAAGGGAGCAGAGAGGAGGGCATGCACAGAAGGGAAGGGGACAGATCCATGGCACAGATCCAGGATCTGGCCCCTCCTTTTCTTAAATGCATCCCTTAAGCATCCCTGACCCCCAACTTCCACGTGGCCCTTGGAACTTGTACTCAAAGTGACACACACACCCCTCAGGAGGGAAAAGGTTCCCCAACCCTGCCCAGGGTTGCCGCCGAGGCAAGTGTTTAAGGAACACCTATGAAAAATGCATGTTGCAGGGCAGGCACCAATGCCGACCCTGCAACATGTATTTTCATAAGTGTTCCTTAAACATTTGCCTCAGCGGCAACCGTCCGCCCGTCAGAGCTGGCTCAGAGACATAACTCCCATCTGCCTGTCCCTCTCTCCCTGTGGTCATGTCACCGGGTTTCCTACCAACTGAAGTCCCTTTTTGCTTTCTCTTGCTGGGCCCAAGCACCGAATGCATTCGATTAGCAAACACCTCCCCACCTTGAGACATCCCTCTGTCCCTGTGCAGTGGCGGAAGAAGGAACCCTGCCCTTTACCAGGGGAACTGAGGATGGTGGCTTTTTGCTCCCATGTGTGTGGATTAAGGCCATCGAGTCACTTTGCAAAAGGGAGGCAATTAGCTAATCGCTGCTGGCAGGGAGAAATGTATTCTTTGCTGTCCTGACGGATGTGAGTCATTAAAAAAATGATCTGTGCTCCCATAATTGAGATTATTGCAGCCCTGCTGTGATTGGTTAGGGGTGTGTGTGTGTGTGTGTGTGTGAGAGAGAGATCCCTGTTCCTACCAAGCAAATGCCCTGATTGCAACACAGCTGCATGCCATTGATTATTCATGGCGACAATGAATTAATGATCCTTTGCATGCACTCCTGAGGAAGGGCTTCGTCTGGAGGTGAGCGGCAGCCACATCCGGGGTGCAGGGAAAGCAGTGATTGCTTAGCAGGGGAGCTGATTATATTATTAACGCAGAGCAGAGCTGGATTTTCTTGGGATGGTACCGTCGCTTGGGGTGTTGGTGTTACGTTTGGGGCACTGCGCTTCAAGACGGAAGTTGTCAAATGGGAGAAGAACCGGAGGAGAGACATGAAGAGGATCAAGGGGTTGGAATCCTAGACTAGGGGTGACCTCGGAGGTCATCTAGTTCAACCTACTGCTCCTAGGCAGGATATCCTCTGCCTCCAGCAGAGGTGTGGTGAAGTGACTTGCCCAAGGCCACCCAGCAAGCCCTTGGCAGAGCAGGGAAGGCAACACAGCTCAGTGCATTGCCTTCTAGTTGGGTAACTTATGGCTGTGGTTGCCATGCATGCCATTTTTTTAGAGGACCCTTATGAGAAAGACAGGTTGCAGGGCTCCACTGGCACCAATACAGCCCTGCAAAACCTGTATTTCTCATAAGGGTCCTCTAAAAAATTGCATATCTGGCAACCGTACTTATGGGTCACATGCCATATATGCAAATGTATAGAGTCATGTGCTCTTTCATCTCCATGCAATAGCCAGCATGGCCCTGCTATGTAACACAGCAATATTTAAAGGACTGGGTGGCTCAGGGGATGGGGGCGTTAGAAGGAGGCTGGTCCTGAGGATAATGTATAGGTCTCCTGAGGTGAAGGACAGAACCGCTGACTCTCAAGGACTGGGAGTAAATTAGCAGGAGTCGTTGGCTTTCATCAGCTTGACCGATCTTTTGACTGGCCTGGAGACATGAAAAAGGTCTCATTGGAGACTGACCAAGTATTATCTTATGAGCTTGGATATTAAGGAAAAAATACAACAAAATATAGTAAAATTAAAAAAACCAGTGGAGTAGAGTGTAGACGATATCCACCCTTGGCTACTGTGGGAGTCTGCGAAGGCGTATTTGGGGGGGGAGGGATCTATTTCAGTCATTTCTTATGTTCATAAAGAAAAGCGTTGGGCAGATCAAGCGTTATACACACAATTTTATTTATTTAAAATTTTTTATTTATACAAAATTTCTATCCCGCTCCTCCAGCCCACAGGGCAGCTCAAAACATTAAAACAATTCACAATTAAAACCCCCATATACCTAAAAAACCAAACAAAAAAACCCTTCCCCCCCTCCCCCTCGCCAAAATCCTGGCGGAACAGCCAGGTCTTACACAAATGTCGAAACGACAGGAGGGTGGGGGCCAACCGAGCCTCCTCCGGGAGCGAGTTCCACAGCACGGGGGCAGCCACCGAAAAAGATCTCACATCGGTGGCCACCCGCCTCGCCCGGGGAACCTCCCAAAAGCCGCCCCCCCGGACGATTTCAGGGGGTGCAGGTCTCTCGCAGGACGATCTCAGGTTGCGCTCATTGGAAGCGAAGAAATAAATTGCAACCTTCCTTGGAACAGAGAGAGAGAGAGAACTCAGGAGCTCAGGCACCTGATGAATGTAATGGAACTTGAGTCAATCATCAAGATATACCAAGTATTTTTATTATGACAAATCAAATAAGTCAGATAAAGTTTTGGCTTGGTTAGTAAAAAAAAAAAAACCCAGAAAAAATCCTGTATTGAAAAAAATGAAGGATTCCTCTGGGGAGCTATTTCTGCAAACCGACAAAATGATGGGTCGCGTTGAGCGATTCTATCAAGACCTATACACACCCACTATGCCGGAGAGAGCTGAGATGGAAACATTCCTGAGGGGGGTTGCCGATTCCAAAGCTCTCTGATTCCAATAGAAACTTGCTTAATCAACTTAACACTATGGAGGAAGCTGAGGAAGCAATTTTGAATTTCCCAAAATCAAAGAGGGTGGACCAGTTGGCTCTTGTGCAGAATTCTGTCAGTTGTACGTCGAGCTTCTGGCTCCATTGTTGACAAAAGTGTATAACTAACTCTTTTTAAAGCTCAGAACCAATGCCCCCAACCTTTTATGCCCAAAGCCGGATAAAAATCTAGGAATGTGGGGGATAGCCTCCTGTTTCATCGCGACACATAGGCCTTAAGATCTTCACTAAGATTCTTTTGACTCGGCTCCAACAAGTCACAACGGTTTTGATCCCACCTAATAAAAAATATTTGTTTGTGTTTTTTAACAAACAAAAACTTACGCATCTGTAAAATGGCGGCCGCGGTCACTCTGCGCATGTGCCGCCCTTTTCCAAAATGGAGCCAACGGTGACTGCGCATGCACGGTCCTTTACCAAAAGGGCGCTGGCAGCATCGGTGCGATTTGAAACTAAACAGGAAAAAAAACCTGAAAACGGTCGGGTCATTTACAAAAACCCTTGAAATAGAAGGGACTTTTTGTAAACAAAAATGAAAACAGAAACAGAAACGGTAGGGGTGCCTTCGGCACACCCCAAATATTTATCTCTGTTAAAATCTCATTTTCTTTCTTCTTACCCAGATCTCTAGTTTTTCTGCTGACCCTATAATAATAATAATTAATAAATTAATAATTGATAAATTGTAAAGTAAATTGGACATTGAAAGTGGAATAGAAATGAATAAATACTGGGCATTTCTACACACACCTTAAAGTTCCAGATTTTTCGATCTTCTGGGTTTACAAGTCCACAAGTAAGTTCCTGATGCATTTTTCACACACACACACAGTGCCCTGAGGCAGTTCCTGGATGCATTCTTCACGCAAACACTGCCCTGAAGCAGCCTAAAGTAGCCGCAGCTGTAGACGTGAGGGGCTGCCATGGAAACCAAGTGATCACAGCTGCCTGGAGCAAAGCAGTTTACCAGGAGAACCTTTTACACACAAAAGTTCTGGGAGAAGTTCTATGCAGAAGTTAAAAGAGCCGCATGATTAAGATCTGGGTGAGTGATTTAGACACACACAAAATTCAGAATGTAACAGCCAACATCCAGGAGAAATGTGTGTGTAAAAACACCCAATAAGAGATAGATCCTAGCTCAGCGAGAGGCTTCTTGGATGACCTTGCGCAAGTCACCTAATCTCTTTGGAGTCCACATCCCCATCTCTGAAATGGGTATAATGTCCCTCTGGACCTGCCTCTCTGGGGGGGATTGTGAGGGCCGTGCGGTGCTCAGACTCACTGGCAATGTGGTCCAGTTAAGCTCCCTAGATTGTGCCAGAGAAGACTTGTCACTAGAGTTGCTTGGAAAGCAAAGACAAGACAGAATGTGCCCTTTCCATTTAAAAGCAAACCAGCCCCGGCTTCCAGCCTATTGCAGCAAGAGATTAAACAAACACAACAGCACAGTTATTATCCGGGGTTAATATCTGCCCTTCTGGATAGTTTGGTGGTTATCCATCTGTTAACTGATTACCACAATGGTTAACCAGGGTGCCATAAACCAGATAAAACGAACCAGCTTACCATGTTCCCGTGACTGTATTATCATGTGACTCCCGGAGCTGAACATTACTGTTACTAGTCTGAAACCAGGTCCAGACCAGGGGGTGGAGGGGTAGTAAACACTAGGAAAGGAATTATGGGCAAACAGTAAGCAGCACTATGGTCAATGGCAATCTGGTAAACAGCGCACTACGGTGTTATGCAGCAACGCGGTAAATCTGTAAAATGGCCAACCGGTTAAACCACCCAACGGTAAACCGATCCCACTCAGTAACTAACCGGTCCTTGCCGTAGCAGAACAGAGACTGAGGATCGGGCCCATTACCGGATCACGGTCGCTCACCAGATTAGCTCCCATTGCAGTTCAACCCTTAAAGCAGCAGGAGACTTTTAAAAACAAACTTTTTCTTCAGAATAACGTCGCCGCTGGGATGTTGTTAGCTAGTGCCGATCATCTGGCTTCCCTGAGAGCAGCGCCCCGGCCCGTGGAGAGGAAAGTGGGAGAAAGTTGTTGGCAAGTTTGGTGCCACGATTGCTTTATGCAGCTGGGGGGGGGCGGCCTTGCTGAGGCTTGTTCTGCGCTGTCCGCGCACCTCTCCCCTCCGCCCTCCCAGGAAACTTTCTGAAAAGACTAATGCTAAGTGCATTTGCAGCCAGGGCTGCATGCATTTTTAATACCCTGGATGATCCTAAAAGCCACATCTGGGAATCCATTTAGGACATATGGTTGCACACACCCCACTCTCTGGAGAGGCTGAAAACAATCGCCATCAAAGGACGCCAGCCAGGGCAGGCTTGGCGGGCAGGGAAACGCTGCCCCAAACTGGCCCCTTCTCCCTGTCTGGAATGGAGCCTTCAGCTGCCCCTGGAAGCTTGCACCGTGGCCCTCAGTCAGGAGGAGGCTGCAGACAGTAGTCAGGGCAGGAGATGATTAGAGCCTTGGCAATGGGAGCGGGAAGGAAGGGTCCAGATTTTAGCTCGGGTCTGCAGAGAACAGCGATGGGATTTTGCAACAGACTGGATTTGGGGGGTAAAGGAGAGGGAGGGGTCAAAGAGGAATGGCAGACTATGTGGGTTAAACTTGGCGGGGGCTGTCGCCGATCAGCTCTTTGGCTCTGCCGATCAGCCCCAACTCTGATAAGGGGGTGAGGTTTGTGCTTCTGGATCCAGCTGTGGGTGGGGCTTCGAATGAGTGTTGTCAGAAGGTTAGTCCTGCTTTTCCTCGTCTGGAAGTGGAAAGAGGACCTGGGGAATTGGCCGATCACTGTTGAAGGACCACACCCACATACCCCCCCCCCCCCAGACTCCATCAGAAAATGGTTTGGGGGTGGGTGGGCCAGTATCCTAGGTCTGTCCCATCCAGGCAGCCAATCATTCTACTTTCCTGTACAGCTCAGGGGCAGCCTCATTCAGAAGTCGATCGAATCTTTACGTCAACCCCCTGAGGTTGCAACAATGGATGAATAGCTTTGTCCTAGGGCTGGGACTCTGGGCAAAATTTTGGTTTCAGTTTTATATCGGTTTTGGTTCTCATTGTATCGGTTCTTCTTTTGGTTCGCGGTTCTCTCGGTATCGGATTTGTACATTGCGGTTTCCCCCATTGACTTCAGTGGGGAAGCCGCAATGTTAAAAATCCGATAAAAAAAACCAACGCGAAAGATCTGCTGCAATCACAGCAAATTTTGCAGCATTTAGGTTTTGACCAAATGGTTGCATAATTTGCATCTGGCATCACAGAACTGCAGCCTGAGTAGGGAGCCCAGTGGAGAAGCCATTAAGATTCTGGCAATCTAAGCCAATAGGATCCTGGCTCTCCGGTGGTGTGCTGCCACTCTCAACTACCAGTGGATATTCTGGGGCCGCAAGGTCTCTTGCCATGACTGCCAGGGAGAAGCAGCGCACGACCTGGAGAGAAGAGGCGCCGCCCTGAGAGGTCTTTACGGTATAGTTGCATTTAAAAAAAATAAATATGGGTGTCGTCCCAAATGGATGGAATGGCATGCTGGGAAAAACATTTCCATTCCAAATTTACCTAATTTGGCCCATTTGCCAAGATTCTCAGAGAATCCTGATTTTCTGCTTGCAGGATGAGGGGGGGAGGGGGTGTCACGGGTTTGAGGGTCCACACCCCCTACTTTACCGGGTTTGAGTCGTGTTACACGTGTGTGACCCTATGTTTCTCCGTGACAGGGGAAGGGGGTATTTTGCAGAATATATGGAGCTATGGGGTCTATAAGGAAGGACTAGCTCCCCGCGAGGGCCCAATAGGCAGAGACAAGCTGGACAAATCCCATGTGGCACAGACAGCTGGGCCAAGGCGGGTCCCTTGGGCCGGTACTCCTCACCTCTCCTTACAGCTGACTCCACACCGGCGCCAGTTCAGCCCTGCCTTGGGTTCAAGGCTGCTTGCTCCAGTTCAGAAACAGGACTTTGTTCCACCATTTTTAGCTTCTCTTTTGAGCATGGCTGGCCTTACCGTGGGGCGGACCGGGGCAGCCTCCCAGGGCCCCGTGGTTGGAGGGCCCCACGGTTGCGGGTTTGGTTTGGGGCAGTTGGCGCTGTACTTAACAAATTTTTTTTTTTTTAAATGGTCGGCTCCTGGCTCAGCCCCTCGGTCCTGGGGGCCCTGTCCGCCCTCGGAACCATCCTGCTGGTGCCCGGCCTCAGCCAGACCAGACACCAGGCCCACGTTAAGCGCCACCCGGGGCAGCTGAGCTACCCGACACCGCCGAGCCCAGAATCCCCCTACCTCTTCAGTGCCCCCTTTCCCCCTGCCTCCCTCCAACTCCATTGCCCCCTGCTCACCCCAGGATCCCCTGCCCCTACCCCACCCAGTGCCCCCTTGTCCTGCCTTCCCCCGTGACTCCATTGCCCTGGATCCCCCTGCCCAGACACCAGGCCCACGTTAAGCGCCACCCGGGGCAGCTGAGCTACCCGACACCGCCGAGCCCAGAATCCCCCTACCTCTTCAGTGCCCCCTTTCCCCCTGCCTCCCTCCAACTCCATTGCCCCCTGCTCACCCCAGGATCCCCTGCCCCTACCCCACCCAGTGCCCCCTTGTCCTGCCTCACCCAGATCTCCCCCTCCCCTGCTTCCCCCCGCATTGCACCTGCGCTGTTTGGCTACTTCCCTCTCTCCCCCCCCGCCTTTCCCGGCTGCACCCAGATCTAATGGGTACTCTTGTGATCTTGGTTTCCAAATGTTGGCAATGTGAGATAAAACGGAGATGCTGAAATTATTTGATGCTGGATTTTCTCTTTGCTGAAATTACTCTTTGTTGCTGGATTTTCGGTGGCTCCGCCTAAAATGTACAAGACCGTCCCTAGAGCTCTGCTGAGCTGGGGAGCGCCCCCTAGGCTCGCCGGTGGCTTTGCCGCCGAGAGAGGGGCCCCACAGGCCTCTACCACCCAGGGCCCCACTTTTCCTAAGGCCGGCTCTGCTTTTGAGGCACGTCTAAGTTTTGGTGCATTTTTAGCCTCTTGTTGTCGTGGGTTTTACCTTTTTCTTCTTGCTCCTCACCGTGTGTTTGGCGCAATCCGGCCTGACGGCTGCCACACCATTAACCCCCAATCACCCACCCACGGGGCTTTCGTCTCCGCTGCTGCTAACACCTGTGCGACGATCCTTGCTTGACCCTCCAGCTCCCCCTGCTCCGAACCTCTCCCATCTCTCTGCAGCTCCGCGGAGGAGCGGCGATGCCTGGCTGCGTAGAATCCATCTCCCGCGAGCAGGAGAGAGCAGGGCTGTCCCCACTGTCAGGCTAATGCGACTCGACAGTGTCGTTTTAATCCTTGATCCACAGAGAAGAGACCTCGCCAAGCCAGTCTGACAGAATATCGTCAGCCTCCCAGAACTGAACTTCTGTTCCACGGGAAATTTCTCAACCACTGGAAACAAGTTTCCATTCTGAACCAGAAAGAAAAGGCAGAACAATAGGGAATCATCTTAAAAAAAACAACAAGGCAAACATTTCAAACTGGGAAAATTGAAATAGAGGGAGAAACTTCTTGAAATGACACTTTCAGTCAGAATTGGAGCTGGCCAGAAACTTGGTAATGAAATTAATTTGCAGGAGGGCTGGGGTGGAAATCAGATTTTTAAAGCATAGAATTGTTTGTTGAAAGTCTTCCAAGCTTTGGAAAATATTACGCCGCGGTTTCAGATGCAGGAATGGCTGAAATTCGGGATCCCTACAGTGGTGGATGCAAACGTTCAGAATCTGAATTTTGTAACACGGAAGAAGACAGAGGACAGGCCTGGGAGTGAGGAAGGGATTTTGGGGGGGCCCAGGGAAAAGGGAGAGCGTTCGGTTACTCTGCAGGGCAAGGAGGGCTCATCAGAGGAGCCTGGATGAGTGGATTCATCATGGAGATCAAGGGAAGTGCATGAGGGAACACAAGCTAAGGGGGGAACAACACACATAATCAATGAGAAACCAAGACACGGGGCTAGGGAACAAGGAGTTAGGAACTGGGGCTACAGCAGAGGCAAGGGAACATAGGCAGTTTTCAGAGGAATGGGTTCCGTCACCCCTGGGTGGACCGTCCATCTAAAGGCCAGTTGGGCAGGTAGAGCGGGGCAGTCCCACCGGCGATGCTCTGGAACATCCTGGAGTGGCGCTGGCGGAGCAGGCCGGCCAAATCCAGGGCTCCGGGCCTGAAGCGCAGCGGCTATATCCGTCTGATGTGCAGATCCCCACTGCTGCTCCGCTTCCAGCCGGCCGCTGCCTTGGGGAACACCGTAGAGCTGCGAGTGCCAGTCTAGAGCCTCAGGCGATTGCCTGCAACTCTATGGTGTGTGCGGGGTGCAATGCAGGCAAACCGCAGCCCGGGGAACCAGCTGGGTCTGTCTGAGACTGGGAAGAGACGGACACAGGGGTGCACCTCCGGAGCAGCTCCGTGGGCGGGCAGCCCCAAGTCTGGCTGAAAACTCCCATAGAGCCACAGACAAGTGCACGTGGACTCAAGACCAGAGAGGAGAAGAGAGAGTGTGAGAGCGTTGCTCCACCCAACTTCCTGTGGCCACCAGCGTGCCTTACATACGGGCAGGAAGCTGGGAGGCGGAACCAGAACAGAGAGAGACATTTTGCCTGCGTTCCCACCTGCGGCGGCGGTGGTGGCAGCGGGAGGGAAGACATGCCGCCGCAGTTGGGAAGGCAGCTAAGATTACCAATAGGGAACACATCGGTGTGATTGGGCGAGAAGTGGGCGGAGACATGGAGATGAGAGAAGTAGGCTGCAGTGAGGCCTGGATGACGGCGCTGGCAAGTAAGGCATCACTCCAACCCCTGGGGTTCAGGGTTCAAGACCCAGGAGCCTTTTACAAATTTCCTCCATTTTTCCAAAAGGGCCTGACTCAGAACGTTGAAACGTGAGGGCTTCCAAAAATGAACAGTATCGATTTCGCAGCGACTTGGAAACATTTTTGAAAATGGGAAGCGGATTGTGTTGTTTTTCACCAAGTTAAAAATGAAACAAAAACACATTGCTGGGATCGCTTGCACATGGTGAAAGCTGGCATTTTCAGCCAAAAAAAAAACCCCAGCTTTTTTTTTTTTTTGGGTCGGTTTTTGAAATGAAAATGTGTTTCCAGCATGAAAAACAATTTATTTATTTGTTTTTGCCAGAATCAATTTGACAATTTCTGCAAAATTCTGTTTATTGGTGGAGAAAGCTTTTCACGTGCAAAATTCCAACCAGCCCTAAGTCTGAACTGGCGGGCAGCACCAGTCTGCACTGCCGCCTTCTTCTGGGTGGGACCGTGAGGTTAGACTGTGGGACACGGGCTCTAGGGCAGACCTAGATGGATGTCTTTTAGCTCAGGTAACATGTGCCTTGGCCTTTGGAGCGGAAAGCCCAGAGGTCTGTTCATAGGCAACTCGTGGAGGCAGTGCGCCCAGATTTTCAGAAGCCCTATAGAATCATTTATTATTTAATATTTATATAGCACAAGCAGCGTACCTCGCACTGTACAATCAATACAGGCCCCTGCCCCAGGCAGGTTACAATCTAAGGCCATTTTTAAACGGGCACAGATGGGGGGTGGGTGCGTGGACCCCCAGCTCGAATGGAAACAAAGACTAGGGTGCAATTGGAATTTTGGTGCTTGACTCTAGCCGGTAACATTGAGTATTAACTGGTACCCGGCGATTAGGGCTCGATGAACTTCCCAAATTATCAATTTACCGGTTTTTTGCCCCAATTTTTCTTACCCCAAAATGTGGGTATTAACTCCCTCAAGAAGATATTAGGTTAAATGAATTATGGCAGTAAAAATTTTCTTTTTCTTTATGGATGAATCAGTATGGGTCCGTCAAACCCCCCCCTAGGCTACCATCTCCATTTCGCAACCGCCCTAAATCTGGCAATGGGGTCATGCCAACTGCAGACAGGGCCACGATCCCAAATCTTTGATGTATTCCACATGGCTCGGTTGCTATCGGGGATGAGTCTCTGGGAGGAATTTCGGTTTCGTGTTTTTTTCCGGTTTTGGTTCTCCTTGATTTTCGTATCTCGTTTTGGTTTTGGTTTTTGGTGGGTTTTTTGCATCGATTCCCCACTCCACCCCTGGTTTCTTCTCATTGACTTCAGTGGGATTTTCTCTCGCTGTCAATGAGAACACACTGGGGGGGGATCAATGTAAAAAAAAAAAAAAGAAACACCGGAACTGAAAAAGAACCGCAATTTCGGTTTTACGGTTTTAAAACCGAAATGGTCATTTTCAGGCCATTTCGGTTCTATCCAAAACCAAAATTCCCACCCCTAGTTGCTACCTGGGGTCACGGGACTCTCAGAAGGGGGTCACCCAGGAAAGACTTTGGAAGCCACTGATCTAGGCGGTCACATGGACCAGAGCCCTGAGCCTTCAATATATTTAGTCTCACAGCTCCACCCCCTCCGGTGAGATACAGAAGTGCAATTCTTCCCCACGGAGACACGGACCACAAGAAGGCTGTCGTCTGCAACCCAGCAGGAACCTTCATCTCTCAGACCCAGAGGGAATCACGGGGTTCCCCTACCTGCTATCACGCAGCATCTGTGCAGCGACTAATCTCAGCGTCCCCAATCATGAGATTGATTGGGTTCAGAGTAGAGTGAAATGGGCACCTGATTTCTTACCAACATTTCCTGGCACCATTTTGGGTATCTGAATTGGTACCCAAATACCATTCAATTGCTGGGGGAGGGGAGGAGATTTTGACTGTCTGTTTTTCAGGTACCCAGAATTACCCCCAAAAAACCCCCAATACCCCCCCCCCATTCTGAAATCGGGGACCAAAAGTCAAAAATCCAGCACCGGAAGTCAAAAATCGGGATGAAAACGGTATTCCGATATTTCAGGTCCCCGATCGGACACAGTTTTGGATACCAAAAAGTACCTGAATTTTTTGAGTTGAATCGGATACTGCAGATTCGTTGGGCACGTGCGTTTTGGCAGGTACCCGTTTCAGTTCTAGTGGGATCGTTACATCCAAGGCTAACCTTGCCAACAGCTGGGAGGCTTCAGGCCCACGCTTCATGGCTGGCTGGCTGGAGATGTGGAAGTAGGGCTCATCTGGATCCTGGAAACCCTTTTTGCAAATGATAATAGTAACAGCGGGAAACTAGGGGGCAGTCAATGCAGAGGAGATGGCTGCGCGGGGCATGCAGGCGGGTAAGTGGCTTATGCAACCCAGCGTTAGTGAAATGTAAGATAATGACCCCGGGATAGAAAAAACAAATCTGACAAGAAAAGGCCGATAATATCAGTGGTAATGAAAGAGAGACGGGGGAGGGGGTGGGCGCCCGGGAGCCCCGGGTGGTTTTGAGCGCGGCGGCGGCAACAGCAGCAGCAGAGAAATCATCCGATGGGATTCCATTGGGCACCATGTGGAATGGAATCCAGCAGCGGCGGAACACGGCTGGGAGCTGGGGAGGGGAGGGGGGTTTGGCTTTTTCAAGCAGCGCGCTGGGCCTCGAATCTTGCTGCCCTGGACAAAAGAACGGAATTGCACCCTCCAAAAAAGCTGATTGGGGGGAGGCGGCGGGCGGCCTTCTGGGCCTCAGATGCTTTAACAGTTGCACAAAAGCCTTTGGTGCCAGGCACAAAAAGAGGCCGCCCTCGATAGAGTGTCTGCAGACCAGCCCCAGCCAGGGAGGAGCTTCACCCCTACTGCCCTAGTGGACCAGCCACCCCTGGTGCTTGGTCCAAGGGATCGCCTGGCCTTCCATGCGTCCATCTGGCCACACACAGGCTGACTGGACGGTCTTGTGGAAGGAAGCCATGAGACAGCCCGGCTAATGCTAATGGCTACACCGGCCTTGAGCTCTACAGGTTCCTGGCGTGATGATGACCGTGCCACAGGGAGACATTAGGATCCATGGGTCACTTTTTCAAGGGGTCTGAGATTCCTTGGAATCCTGCCCCCGCGCACCCCCCCATTCCTCTGTTGCGGGGGGAGCTAATCAGCTGTTCAGCTCCCAACCAATAGCACAAGCTCTGAGCTGGGTCTCCCCCTGGGGAAAGGTTGGGAGGAAACCAAATGCATTTTCTTCGCCAGAGCCCGGGTAGAATCGGAGTCAACAGGACCGGTGCTAACGCTGAGCATCCATTCATTAGCACCAGGGTTCCCGGTGCAGGGGGATCCGAGCTCTCTCATGCAGAGGCAGCCTAGATCCCTGGATCTGTTGCCCAGTGGGAAGGGAGCCCCCGGCGCTGATGCAGAATCTGCCAGACCTCACCCGGCTGACCCATAAGAGGCCAGCGAATGCCTGATTCAGCGGCAGGAGAGGAGATCCATTCAGCCCTCCCAGCCAGCAGCCTCCTCCCACTCCAGCTGTGCCGAGCAGGTCTCTACGGTTCACACCACCGTGCACCGACCTGCTTAATGGCGCTGGGATCCAGGGAGTGCCAACCTTCCGGAGGTGACAGGGAGACGGCCAGTGCCTCTCTCACCCCACCTGCATTAGCAACTCCCCGAGGGCCACACGGGGAAAAACAAGTTCTGTTCCCGCCTGGCCCCATCTGTCCCTCGTGCTCTCCAAAACGAAAGTCCGGAGGAGCTGTGGGGGCAGGGGGGGCTGGGGCAGGGGGTGCCCTCAAAGTCCCCACTTCCCTCCAAGTCTGGTGGAGCGGTGGCACCCCTTGGCTGGCTTGCTGCAGACCCATCCGAGGCGGTGGGCCCAGCCCCGGCCGGGAGGCAGCTGGAGATGGCAGCTGGCTGAGATTGGCGAAGAGGAAGCTTGATTTGAGGCTGATTCATATATTCCTGTCTTGTTAATGGGGTTTTACGGGTCACTGGGGGGGGGGGGAGGAGGGGGTTTGTCATTGTTTCGTTGCTGTTTGTGAGATTGAGAGGATGGGGCTGGGGAGAGAGTGGGTGGGAATGACACGAAACCCCCCCCCCCGTAAGATGGGGAGGTACGGCATGGGGGCTCCCTCAGGTGAGAGTTGTGGGAGTGAGGGAAGGGGAACTTCCCCGGGTGAGAGGTGGGTGGGAAGATTTGGGGGTTACCCATGACCCCCCTGTGAGATGGGGGTGGGGTCCTAGGCTTGGGGAGGAGAGCAGAGAACTCCTTAGGGTGAGTGACAGAGAGGCAGGAGTAGGTGGGATAGGATGGCTGGGTGTAGGGAGGGAGTGGGATTTTTTTTTAAATGTATTTTAATTAAGATTGTTTTTTTAATTATTGTAAGACATCTTGAGCCACTTTTGGGGATATAAATAATAATTGCAGAGAGGTCACCCCCCAGGGGTAACTGAAGGGGTGGGGGTGCCCCCTCCCCCAGAATGAGCTCTAGTGGGTTAGAGCACGTGGCATGGTAAGCTAGGACTCTTGGGTTCCTAGTTCAAATTCTCGGAGACAATGGGGTCTCCTGGGTGAAAGCAGAGGGATTGGGGACCAAGACTCCAGGGTCCCATCTCTAGCTCTGCCACTAACTTGTTGTGTGACCTTGGTCACATTCCTTTACCTGTTAAATAGGCGTCATCCTCTCCTACTTCTTAGAGCCGCTCTGCTAATCAGGGCAGCTGTTTGCTATTTAAAATGCTTGCACGCCCTTGGCTGGAAGGGGCAGGTAAAGGAGCCGAGGCTTTGCTCTGCCAGCTCATCTAGCCACTCGAGCATGCGGGTCACAAAACAAGGATCAGAAACTGGGACGAAGACCGAGGATGTGGAGGAGCGTTGCCCTGGATTTACACTCATGGAACCACAAGGATTTACACGAGTGGAACTAGAATCAGGCCACAAGGAAATGGTCACTCTGGAAACAAGTGTCCTTCCTTCCTACCGATTCTGCCCCTCAGTCAGCCCCCCCCCCCCAAAGTTGAGGCAAGGCTTTCCCCCTCCTCTCCTCTCCGATCCCGCCCCCACCCCCCAGCTCTGCTGTCTCCGAGCTCCTTTGCCCGGCTACAGCGACGAGCGAGTCAGTGGGTTGGTTCACGTGTACCGGTCCTAGGCTGCGGTGCATTCACAGTTCATAAAGCACGGCGACGCTGAGCCGAGCTGACAGGAAAACCTTTAGTGGAACAAACGGGAATATAGTATCAGGGAAGGCTGACCGAGCCATGAACCACAGTCAAACACAGAGCAAATTAGCATCAACGAAAATAGCAGGCAGTTCAGATCACTTATGTGTGAGGCACCAAATGCAACTGGCTTGTCAGGCCGCATTAAGGCAGGGATGCATACGGAATGGCTGCCCCCGCCTCGCCCCACATGCTTCCTGGGACGCCGGAGAAAGTTTTCTCCTGACCTCAGCCAAGGCAAACTTGGGCAGGGGTTTGCCTCTGTGTGTGTGTGTGTGTGTGTACAGATGTGCCACCGTGCTAACGTGTAAGTGGCTCCGTTTTCAAGTGTCTGGAATTACCCTCCCTCCCCAAAAAACAAGAAACCCCAAATTTTCTGAAATCTGGGGCCAGACGTTGAAAACCAGGGACCGAAAGTTGAACAACTGGGACGGAAACGGTATTTTGGTACATTGGCATTTTGGGTACCCAATCAGCTACCATTTTGAGTACTAAGAAGTACCTGAAATTTTCGCGTCAAATCTGGTACCATGAATTCAATGGGTATTACCTGTTTTTGTGGGTCCCCTCTATGATAGATAGATAGATAGATAGATAAGATTCGATTTAGATTTTTTTTTAGGAGGAGGAGGAATTAAGGAACCAAGCCAGACTCATTTCCAAAGCCCGAGGCCCCCCTGGCCTACGTGTGACTTTCTCCTTGGCGCGATTAGCAGGAGAAGAGGCCTCTCTGTAGCCAGCGGCGAGACAGCTTGGCCATCCGTCTCTGCGAAAAGGAAGAGTGTTTGGCTCTGTACGGATGTGCCAAGGAGATTTGCTTCTCTTGCTAGGAAAAGCTCTAATTTCCTCCCTAAGCAGTTTCTGGAATAACAGTGATAAAAGCAAAAGGAAACCCACCTCCTCTAGTTAGCGCCTTCCTAAACAAACCAAGCTGGGAGAATTTGCAAATAAACACCAGAGATGGGGTTTTTTTCTCCCCACAAATCGTCAAATTCTCATCACGGCGGATGTGGGCACTCACCTTCCTTGGCCACCGTGGTTCATTAGGGTGGCCAAGAGCACTGGCTTTGACAGGCGACAGCCCCATACCAACCTCCCAAAACTTGCTCCCTGCAGACTGGTATGTTCCAGAGTGATGCTTGCCGAAATTCTACCAATATGGACCCATTTTGAGGTTATTTAATGTAAGACCCTTGGCCCCAGACAGCTACAAAGACACCCAAAATAGAACAATAACAAAATAGAGACCCTCGTCCACAGGAGATGGGACTCCACTTGGAGACTTGACCCATAATTTGGGAATTTCTACTCTAGTGCCCCACTGAAGTCAGCACTGACTGTGAGGGCAGAGCGCCCCCTACTGAGCCCCCACCCTGCTCCCTGCATCACAGCGCCCCCTAGTGCCACACTGGGGTCAGCACTGACTGTGAGGGGAGAGCGCCCCCTACTGAGCCCCCACCCTGCTCCCT
>QEPC01012366.1:88592-100377 GCA_003113815.1 Sphenodon punctatus
AGCGCTCCCTAGTGCCACACTGGGGTCAGCACTGACTGTGAGGGGAGAGCGCCCCCTACTGGGCCCCCACCCTGCTCCCTGCAGCACAGCGCCCCCTAGTGCCCCACTGGGGGGTCAGCACTGACTGTGAGGGGAGAGCGCCCCCTACTGAGACCTCAGCCTGCTCCATGCAGCATAGTGCCCCCAGCACTATGCACTGATTCCAAGGGGAAATTACATCATTGTCATCATCATCAATCATCATAATCTAATATAGAACATAAGAGTTGGAAGGTGCTTAAAAGGTCACTAGTCCACCCCCTGCTTGGATGCCGGATGAAGTTTAGCCTCAGGCATATGCCTGGCAGTGCACACGTATTCCTTAGAGACAGGTCCTTGCCCCAAGGGGTTTACAATCTAGGATGGATAAGAGCAGGAAGACAAGGGAAGAGACATTCATGAAGTTGAGAAGCCCCTACTGAGCCCAAGCCCACTACCTACAGACCAGCACCCCCTAGCAGGGTGGTCAGATAGGATCTGGGGTGGGAATGCTTAAGGGGGGCATTCAGGATGGGGCAAGGAAGTGGAGGGCCCAGATCCTGCAATGGGCCCATCCCCTCTCCTTGTGTGCATGCCCCTACCCTCATCTCTTTGCCCGGGCTCTCTCATTCAGGGCTTGAGGCAAGGGACTTGATCCAGGGGCCAAATGAAATACGACTGCAGAGTTAGCCCCATGGGCTGGAGGTTCCCCACCGTGGACCCCGTCCCAGGGCAATACATGGGACAGCACTGATTCTGATGGGGGAGCCCCCTAGCCCCCACTGTACTCCTTCACCTCACCCCCCTGCAGCACAGCGCCCCCTAGCATGGTGCTGCTGTATCACCATTGGGGGCCCCCGGGAGAGAATACCCGCTACTGAGCCCTCCACCCCACTCCCTGCAGCACAGCGCCCCCTAGCATGGTGCTGCTGTATCACCATTGGGGGCCCCCGGGAGAGAATACCCGCTACTGAGCCCTGCACCCCACTCCCTGCAGCACAGCGCCCCCTAGCATGGTGCTGCTGTATCACCATTGGGGGCCCCCGGGAGAGAATACCCGCTACTGAGCCCTCCACCCCACTCCCTGCAGCACAGCGCCCCCTAGCATGGTGCTGCTGTATCACCATTGGGGGCCCCCGGGAGAGAATACCCGCTACTGAGCCCTGCACCCCACTCCCTGCAGCACAGCGCCCCCTAGCATGGTGCTGCTGTATCACCATTGGGGGCCCCCGGGAGAGAATACCCGCTACTGAGCCCTCCACCCCACTCCCTGCAGCACAGCGCCCCCTAGCATGGTGCTGCTGTATCACCATTGGGGGCCCCCGGGAGAGAATACCCGCTACTGAGCCCTCCACCCCACTCCCTGCAGCACAGCGCCCCCTAGCATGGTGCTGCTGTATCACCATTGGGGGCCCCCGGGAGAGAATACCCGCTACTGAGCCCTCCACCCCACTCCCTGCAGCACAGCGCCCCCTAGCATGGTGCTGCTGTATCACCATTGGGGGCCCCCGGGAGAGAATACCCGCTACTGAGCCCTCCACCCCACTCCCTGCAGCACAGCGCCCCCTAGCATGGTGCTGCTGTATCACCATTGGGGGCCCCCGGGAGAGAATACCCGCTACTGAGCCCTGCACCCCACTCCCGGCAGCACGGCGGCCCCTTTTGATTCCTTCTTGGCTTAGGCTATTTTTACACAGGACGTGCCCTTGCAGAGTCCACCCACCCCACATGCATTCAGATGCCCATCTGAAGGCGGCGTGGGGGGGTACACGCTCCCGTGACCCACCCACCCCCCACTCATGCCCATGGGGGCAAGCCGAATGGTTCGGTGAGTTTGGGCAAACACCGACCGCACCCCTGCCCATCCCTGGCCGTATGAATCTCTCCCCACTCACCGGAAGTGCATGGTCCGTCTGCGGTGGTGCTCACAGACCCACCACCCAGCTGGGTTTGTTTAAAAATGAACTTTGGAGGAAGTGCGCCCTGTTTAATCCCATGAAGAGAACTGTCATGAGTACCCACTGAATTTCTGGTACCCGAACTGAACCAAATATTTGGGGTATTTTTCAGTTCCTGAACCGGTTTTCAATTGGGTACCCCAACCACCAACCACCAGTATACTGAAATACTGACTTCATCCTGTTTTTGTCCCAGATTTTGGGGATTTTTTGGTCCTGATTTCATCCCCCCAAGTAATTTCAGATACTTTAAAAGCCCACAATTTGTGGGTTTTTTGAGTACTCAAATGGTATTCTTCGGATATTCACCATGAACCTGAAAATGCTGCCTGCAGGGTATCACACCATGAACTGTGTGCACAAGGGGAGCAGGGGGTCTGATGTCGCCCAGTCCCAAGGTGCTGACAGACGAAGACATCCGATGTCAGAGGGAGGCAAACCGGCAGAGGGGGGAGCATGTGGAAACCAGGAGGTGACACTGGTCAGTTATGGCCCCATCACGCGCTCCACCAGACCCTCGCCATTGCAGGGGTAAAGCAAGTGGGACAAACCCCTCCTGAATTCACAGGTGGAAACCTGACTTTGGACACATTTATGGGGAGTTTCAGCTGAGGTAGCGACTGCTGGGGAGAACCCATGGAGAAATGTCTCTGCAATTGGTAGAGGCAAGAAATCCAGGCTGGTACAACTGGCAGAGGGGGGAGTTGGCAATACACATGGTAGTGTGTGTTGGGGGCAGGGGTAAGGTAGGGAGAGGCTGGGAAGGCAAAGCAAGTTGGATTGCAGGATTCGTTTGACCTGTGGTGTCGGCCCCGGGGAAATGGATGGAGAAATGGGCACGCTTCATCAGGGCCTGGTGGGCCAAGGGGGTCTGCAAGCTCATCCCTGGGAGACAATAAAAAGGACAATTCAGTGGATTGTATAATCGTACCTTGTGCTTATGGGGTGTCCAAACGGTGCAGCATTTCCTGGAGCCAATCAGAACCATCGCTAGAACAGCAACAACTTGCCAAACAGGGAGTTCAGGGTGCCTAGAAGGGGTTGACACCTGAGATCCCAGGGACGGGGAAAGAGAGAGATGGTGTCATCGGACATGCATGTAACTCCACTTTAACATTTCTTAGGCAGGTTGCAGGGCTCTCTTGGTGCCGTAGGCAGCCCTGCAGCCTGCCTAAGAAATGTTGAAGCCGAGTTAAGGTGCATGTCTGTTTTCACCCATAGTCGTCCAGAGCACTGAGGAGGCCTGACTGATCCCAAGGTTGGAGAGCACAGTCCACTAGGCTACCTGAGACCCCGGCGACAGCAAACCAAGGGGTGCCCCCTCCTCCCGCTGCAGTTTATTTCGGGGAACCAATTCCGCTGAGCGTGTCTGGCCTTCCAAGGCCAGGAACAGGCAAGCCCAGCACTCCCGTCCGCTTTGCCTTGGTGAACTTGCCGCATTCCTCACGCTCGGCTGCCGCGGCAGGCAAAGTGCCGGCAAAGCAGTCCCCAGCGAGACGCAAAGAGGGACTCTGCAACGTTGTTGTCATCTTGCGTCGGGGAGATGGGGGGGGGGGGGGGACACAACAAGCCTGCAGATGGAAATGTGCTGTTTCCCTGCATAACTTCACACTCGGCTTTCCTTTCCCCCTTACTTGATTACCAGCCAGGCCCGGGGTGAGAGAGGGCAGCTCCCGGATGGAGCGCACCCTGCTTTGCTCACCCCTGCTCCCCTCAGCCTGCTCACCATTCTCTCTGGGGGCATTTTTAAAGCCCAGCTTTGCCACCTACACAATTGGATTTCACCCTCTGGGCCGTACGAACTGACTCATTCCCCAGCTGCTTAACCCTGGTCTGTCTGACCATACGGTCGCACAGCTGGAAGGGTCTTTGCGAGGTCATTACGAATGGGTGTTTTTAGATGGGCGCAGGGACTGCCCCCGGAGCTGCTCCAGGGGGGCGTCCTCACCTCCACTCACTTGCAGTCTCGCCTGGGTCTGCTTTCGACAGACCCACCGGCTTCCCTCAGCCACGGTCTTCCCACATGCCCCCCCCCCCCCGACACCATAGAGTTGAGGGCGGATCGCCCAATTCTCTAGGCTGGCGCCCACAACTTTATGATGTTGCAGGGGCAATGACTGGTCGGGAATGGAGCTGCAGTGGGGTGAGTCCGCCGAGCAGACAGACAGCCCCTCCACTCTGGGCTGACGCCCCGGTCGGCCCACTCCGCTGGCAGCGCTCCGGGATGTTCCGAAGCACAACGAGCGGGGCTGTCCCAGAGCAGGCTGTATTTGGAGTTGTAGGGTTTGCATTTACGTCGGTTTGTGTTTTCCACACCTAGCAGGCCGCCTTCAGATGGACCAGGGAGTGAGCTGCCATCTGTCTGTTTACACCCATTGAACAGCTGTGATTGGAGACCCCAAGGGGCTCACATTCTAGAATGGAAGGGAGAGGGGAAGACAGGGAGACATCCGTGAAGTTGAGAAGTCGCAGGGCACGTGCTTAGCTTAGTTAGAGGGGGGAAAAGAAGATATTTAACCGAAACTTTATTTCTCTTTGTGTCTTTGCCTGTGTGTGTTCACTGCATTTCCCCCCTCATTGCCAATGGCCACAATCCCAAACCCCTCCGCGTGGAATCTGCGCAGGTCCTGCGTGGATTTTGCATGGCACAATGCATTCCCAGTGGACATGTGCGTGGGTTGTGTGCATTTGGGCATGTGTGTGTTGTGCGCAAGATCCATAGGGCATGGGATCAGCCCCACCATGGAAAATGCAGTAAACACAGGTCCCTGCATATGGGTTATTCTGGAACAGAAGTGCAGTGAGGTTGTGCCAGTTTGACAGGCCTATAAGGAAAGGAAAATGCAGCCCAAACTGCTGCTAAGTCTGCTACCAGTGCAAAAAGGGGCGCACTGGTTTGGGGGAGGGTGGAGAACACAGCTAGCTTGGTGGGGAGGTTGTTAGCTTGGGGAGGGTGGAATGGGACCTGGTTCTGGCTCAGGGGGTTTGCTGGCTTGAGAGAGAGTGGGTCATGCAGCTGGCTTGGGAGAATGGAACTTGGGGTTGGCTCATGTGGGGAGTTGCTGGCTGGGGCATGGGGCTGGTTTGGGAGGGAGTGGTTTCTGGCTCAGAGGGCTTGTGGAAAGTGGGATCCCTAGGTGGGAATAGGGCATGGGACTGGCTCACGGGGGGCACTGGCTTGGGATGGGGAGGAATGAAGCTTCCAAAGACTCACCATTTTTCCCTGTCCGGGCTGGGCCGGGCCGGGCTGCAGTCCTGGAAACTGCCGTTCTGAGACAGCAATGTCCCCCGCCGGTGGGAAGGGCTCACTATGGGCTCCCCCAAGCAGGCAGCTAAGCTGAGCGTCAGAGAGCAGCCCAGCTCCAAGCTGGATCCAAGACCTGGGATATTACATTTTTCAGGAAATGCTGGGTTCACCTGAAACCCAAATACACCAACCTGGTATTTGTGTTTATAATATGGAGGCTGAAAAGGGCTGTGTCTGGGTTAATTGGGTTTTATCAAACTCTGAATGCACAGCCCTTCCTCCCAACGTTTCGAGTGGCCAAAAAGAGACAAGCCACGCCCCTCGGCCAATAAACCCCACCCCGGTAAGCTCCGCCCCCTCACACACTTATACGCACATATACAAATCACCCAGCATTCCCACGGGCGAGACGCTCTCCTGCTTCTCATTCTACGATCTACTGAGTCTCTTGTCATTCCCTCCTCTCCCCATCAGCCTCTCAAAGGCTTTTCCTGGGAAGCAGCCAGGAAAGAGGGACCTAAGCCATGAATCCCAGCCTTTTGGTCTCTTTCTCCTGAAGGAAAGGAGAGTGGGATTCAGCACCCAATGAGGAGAGGGGGATTCAGTCCCCCTTAAAGAGGAGCGGTTGGCAGGTATGGTATAAACACAGGGCTGAATGTAGCAGTGATGTGCATGCCCCCTCACACCTCGATTCCCTCTCACATGAAGGGGGCATGGTCATACTGGGGTCCTTTTGTCCAAATTTTGACACCCTGGGAGGTTCCTAAAGTCCCGCGGGCCCCTTGACGCTGCCCCCTGAAAGCCAGGCCAAGCAAACGCAGTGTGTCCCACTCTCCGTCAACCAGCTGTTCAATGGGCTGTGTGTGCGGTTCAACTCTGCCTCTGGATGCCTTCATTTGAACCCCGTCCCCTCCCAAGCAGCATAACCTGCTTCCAGGCTAAACTCCTACAGGCCCCAGAGAGGTGTCCGAACTCAGCGGGGAACCTGGGTCCAGGCCTGTCTTTTGTATAACATTCACATTCACAGCCCACTCGTCTGACAGGGCAAGGGCCTCGTGCAGGGAGCATCGTGGGGTCAGAGCTGCTGGAAATAGCTCCCTGTCGCAGAGGGAGCGAGCCTTCTCCATTGGCCCAGGTTGGCTGAGATGCATGTTCCCCTCAGGGGATCGCTGCCAGGCAGGTTCGTATTGTGCTGACCCTTATAATAAGGACGTGGCCCTAGCCATCATATTTTATTTAAGAGCAAGCAAGCTGAGTTATCAGAGTGTGGCGGAGAGCGGGGCAGGAGGGAGGGCAACGTCAGCTCCGGGCTAGGGGAGCATACAAGGGCCCCGTCACACAGGGTGTGCGAGAACAACTGCGTCCGTGCATGCGTGCAGGCCAGTGGGCTTTAGAAACCTAGGCGTGAGTGCGGGTGTGTCAGTGTGCAAATGGATCTCAGCCTGGGGGGGGAAGCGTGAGAGGCGGGGTCCCCAGAGAGCTTCAGGCTTGGGGGCCAAATGCAGCCTACGAGCTAGTTTTTATCTGGCCCCTGGATCCAGTCTCGACCCCCAAGCGCTGAAAGACTGAGCTCAGGGGAAGAAAGAGGAGGGTGTGCCCACAGAAAGAGAGGGCAGATCTATGGTCTTTCTGAGCGCACCCCTGCCCTTCCGCCCCCCCTGCCCCAATGTCTCTGGCCCTCAGAGCCTGGACTGGTTTTCAGAGTGCTCCCGGGAGGAAAAAGGTTGGTGCAAGTGGGTGTTTGTGTGTGTATGCATGCCTAGCAATGGGTGTTTGTGTGTGTATGCATGCCTAGCAATGGGTGTTTATGTGTGAATACATGTGCACATGTGTGCAAATGTGTTTGGATGTTGTGTACGTGTGCAAATGTGCATGTCGCTGTGGCCATTTGTACACAAGACGGTACCATGCAAGTCCCCCCAGTGAAGATGTGTGGTACCACCTGTTTAAAAGTGGCAGTGGGTGAGCGTGCACTCCCGCGACCCACGCACCTCCACACATCTCCTCGCACGGAGCAACCGGGAAAACCCCGGGTCGCTCCGTGTGGGGGCATGGGTGGCTGGCGGGTGGATGCAGATGCACACTGAGCACACACCCATCCACTGCCGGCTAAACCCGACCTCGCCCCCTGGACGTGCATGTGTGCTCCACCAAGCGTGCATCGACCCCCCCTCCCCGCCCCCATAGTATCCATCTAAAACGGTCTCTGTGTGTGTACTGTTCATGAATGTGCAAGTCTACATGTGAGTGTGCGTGCATACGTGTGTGTAAGTCTCTATGTGAGGGTATGTGTGTGCTTGTGTGTATGTGTAGGTCTGCATGTGAGTGTGCATAAATCTGCATGACAGTATGCATGTGTGTCATGTGTGTGCAAGTCTGAATGTGAGTGTGAGTATGCTTGTGTAAGCATATGTGTGCAATTCTTGTGTGTATGTAAATATGTGTGCAAGTCTGCATGCGAGTGTAGCATGTGCTTGTGTGCGTGTGCAAGTCTGCACATTTGCGTGCATGCATGTACGTGTGTGTAAGTCTGTATGAGCGTATGCATGTGTTCAGTAATGTGCAAGTCTGCATGTGAGTGTATGCAAGTCTGTATTAGTGTGAGTGTCCATATGTGTGCAAGTTTGCATGTGCATTCAAGTGCAAATATGTGCAAGCCTACATGTGAGTAGTATGCATGTGTGAACGTATGTGTGCAAGTTTGCACATGAGTGTATGTGTGCTTGTGGGCATGTGTGCAAGTCTGCATGTATGTGTGCAAACCTATGCAAATGTGTGTGTGTGTGCATGTGCAAATGTGCATGCTAGAGTGTGTACACACACATGTCCCCAACTTACAGCCCCCCAGGGAACCCTGGCGTTTACTGCCTTGCCCCCAGCCCGGCACACACCCAGACGGCTGAGGCACGCTTGCTTTGCCTTTTGTTGCTCTTGTTAATACCCCAGAGCTGGCCGTGGGGCACGGGGGTGCGTGCTGGCCCCAGGCGGCTGCACAGACACAACCGGGTTCAGAGCACGGTCACCAAGCACCGGCACCGGGGTCAGTGCCGTGACTTTCACTCAGAGAGGGAAGTGCCAGGCTGCATTAGTCAGGGAGAATGGAGCCTGCACAACACATCCTGCGCGCACACACACACACGCGCACACACACACACACACACACAAACATGCACATGCGCACATACAATTCCACACACGTACACACAAACACACACACACAAATACACACACATGCACACACAAATACACACACACATGCACACAATCACACACATGCACACATACAATCACACACATGTACACACAAACACACACACATGCGCACACACAAATACACACACGCACACATACACAAACATGCACATGCACACATACAATCACACATGTACACACAAACACATGCATGCATGCAAACACATACACACACAAACACACACAAACACACCCCTCTGCTCCCTCCCTCTGCCACCCCTGTGGCACCAATTCTCCCGCTCCTCTGCCCCGAAAAACGGGGCCCAGGTGCTCCCCAGCACAGGGGAGTGAGGACAAGCTGAGGTCTCCAGGGGAGCAGTGGGTCACTAGTTAAAGAATGGAGGTGGGACATGTTCCTCGCTGGTGTTTGTGGGTCACTGAACCCAGAGAACCAGAGAGGAAAGTGTGCTGTGACCCCAGTCCAGAGTGAGGGGGCAGGACAGTTTCTCTCCCCCTTTGCTCTCCAGCCCCCTCAACCCTTCAGTAGCAAGACCTCCCCTCATTCATCCAGCTGCCTGGTAAGAGCAGTTGGGGGGCAGAGCAGTGGGGGGAGGGGGAGTCCTGCCACCCTACATTCTTGAGGCAAGAATCCCCACAACCCCAGGTTCAAGGGTGGGGGGAGATATGCACCTTCTGTTACCCCTGTTTTGATGGCCACACCTTTGAGGCACAAATAGTGCCACACTCTGGCCTCATCCTTCAGTGGTGTTTGAAACCAGTTTACACCAGCCCAAAGCTAGGCAGTGTTGGGGACATTTAACCACAGCCTTGCTGAAGCTCTGAAGGGCAGGAGCGGGGAGCAGGCTGGATCAAGACAGGAGCAGGCTGGCTGGCTGGGACAGGAGCAGGGAGCAGGCTGGCTTGGGGCAGGAGGGAGAGCAGGCTGGCTCGGGGAAGGAGGGAGAGCAGGATGGCTTGGGGCAGGAGGGAGAGCAGGCTGGCTCGGGGCAGGAGGGAGAGCAGACTGGCTCGGGGCAGGAGGAAGAGCAGGCTGGCTCGGGGCAGGAGGAAGAGCAGGCTGGCTCGGGGCAGGAGGGAGAGCAGGCTGGCTCGGGGCAGGAGGGAGAGCAGGCTGGCTCGGGGCAGGAGGGAGAGCAGGCTGGCTCGAGGCAGGAGGGAGAGCAGGCTGGCTCGAGGCAGGAGGGAGAGCAGGCTGGCTCGAGGCAGGAGGGAGAGCAGGCTGGCTCGAGGCAGGAGGAAGAGCAGGATGGCTCGAGGCAGGAGGAAGAGCAGGCTGCCTCGAGGCAGGAGGAAGAGCAGGCTGGCTCGGGGCGAGGGGGAGAGCAGGCTGGCTTGGGGCAGGAGCAGGGAGCAGGCTGGCATGAGGCAGGAGGGAGCGCAGGTTGGTCGGGGCAGGAGCAGGGAGCAGGCTGGCATGAGGCAGGAGGGAGCGCAGGCTGGCTCGGGTCAGGAGGAGGGAGCAGGATGGCTCGGGGCAGGAGGGAGAGCAGGCAGGCTTGGGGCAGGAGCAGGGAGCAGGATGGCTCGGGGCAGGAGGGAGAGCAGGCTGCCTCGAGGCAGGAGGGAGAGCAGGCTGCCTCGAGGCAGGAGGAAGAGCAGGCTGGCTCGGGGCGAGGGGGAGAGCAGGCTGGCTCGAGGCAGGAGCAGGGAGCAGGCTGGCTCGGGGCAGGAGGAGGGAGCAGGATGGCTCGAGGCAGGAGGGAGCGCAGGCTGGCTCGGGGCAGGAGGAGGGAGCAGGATGGCTCGGGGAAGGAGGAGGGAGCAGGATGGCTTGAGGCAGGAGGGAGAGCAGGCAGGCTCGGGGCAGGAGGAGGGAGCAGGATGGCTCGAGGCAGGAGGGAGAGCAGGCAGGCTTGGGGCAGGAGCAGGGAGCAGAATGGCTCAGGCTCAGAGCAGGAAGCAGGGTGGCTTGAGACAGGAGGGGAAAGCAGGCTGACTTGGTGCAGAAGCACTGGCAGGGAGCAGACTAGTTCAGGGAAGAAGCAAAGAGCAGGTGACTCAGGGCAGGAGAGCAGAGCAGTCTGGCTTGGGGTAGAGGGGAGTGACACCCCCCCCCCAGCACCTGAGCCAATCCTGCTAGGACTAACCATGCTGAGTTCCCCTGACTGGAGCAGGCAGCGGTGCTGCTGCTGCAATGAGCTGCCAGGCACAGGTTGATCAATTACTTGCAGCTCATGCCAGGAGCATCACTGAGGGCATTTTCAGATGGACAAACTATCCTGGGATAAATAGAATAATCTACGGTGATTATTATCCTGGGTTAACAAAGTGGTACCTATTTAGACGGACATTTCTATCCCTGGATAACTTTATTCCGGGATAGCCGTGTGAACAGCAGATTGATTTTATCCCAGTGATCATCAGTGTCTCTTGGATGAATTTCAATTCCCAAGGTGCTTTTTGTCTGTGCTCAGCGCACTGATTTCTGGGATTGAAGCTAATCTGACTTTCTTCATTTTTCTGATTCCTGAGTTGAGGAAAATGGAGACTCGTCCCTTTGTTCTGCGGGTATTTAAACTTGGCGCTCCGCAATGCGTTGTTGAAGGATGATGGCGGTAATACGATCGCCCCTCGGTCATGTGTCCCTAGATACCATAGAGGCAGAAAATGTCTAGAGAGGCTGTTAGATCTTGCCGTTGGACTCTGTGGTGCTAATCACTGTGATAGTGATTAATTATCCTGGGATAGTCATTCAGATGGACATTATCTCAGGATAGTTTAATATAAAAAACCCGGGGCGGTGGACATCATTTTATATAGGATACCCACCACCTCGGGCTGCCATTTGGCAGGAGGGGACGGTATAGAAATAGTATAAATAAATAAATACCCAGGTGTTATAAACCCGAGCAAATTGGGTTTTACAACATCCTGATATTTTTGTTGTCCCAGGATAATAATCACTGTTGACAGCGTTCAGATGGACATGTCATCCCGTTAGATGCCAGCAATTATAAATTATAATGCCAGCAATGATAAAAATTGCTTTATAATTAAAGCAAGCATACCAGGATAAATGTCCGGCGGAAAATGCCCTAAGTGAATTTATTTATTTATTTATTTATTTAATTCATTTATTTACATTTATTAGCCGCCCCCTCATGCCCACGGCATCTCGGGCTGGCTTATAAAAACACAAAAATAACAATAAGTTAAAATAACCATAAACCAAAATATTAAAACATCTAAAAAAAACCTAAAAACACCCCACCACCCAAACTTTTATCCCCCCCCCCTCCCCTCCTCCGAAGGCCTGGAAGAACAGCCAAGTTTTGCAGGCCCGGCAGAAGGCCAACAGACTCGGGGCCAGACGGGCTTCCTCTGATGGATGACAAAGCTGAATGTTGAG
>QEPC01012366.1:111497-124553 GCA_003113815.1 Sphenodon punctatus
CCTGTAGCCCAGCAGGTTCGGAGTCTGGGGGTGGTGTTGGATTCAGACCTCCGTCTCGATCGGCAGGTGGAGGCGGTGGCTAAAGCCACCTTTTGCCAGCTGTATCTGGTACGGAAGCTCCATCCATACATTTCTGGGCCTGATCTGGCCACTCTCATTCATGCCTTCATCACCTCAAGGCTAGATTACTGCAATGCGCTCTACGTGGGGCTTCCCCTGTTTCTGGTCCGGAGGCTGCAGTTAGTGCAGAATGCGGCAGCCCGTCTCCTAATGGGGACGGGTCGGCGGGAGCACATAACACCAGTACTCCACACTCTGCACTGGCTGCCTATAGCGTACCGGGCCAGTTTTAAGGTGGTAGTTTTGATCTATAAAGCCCTATATGGTCTGGGCCCCTCAAACCTTGGGGACCGCCTAGCCCTCTGCGCCTCAAAGTGATCCCTGCGGTCTGCCGGGGCGCCTTCCTGGAGGTCCCCCATGTTAAGCAGGGGGCCACAATGGAAAGGGCGTTCTCGGTGGCCGGGCCGCGACTCTGGAATTTCCTCCCGGAGGAAGCTCGCCTGGCCCTGGGTCTGATGGCGTTCTGCCGAGCCTGTAAGACCTGGCTGTTCACCCAGGCCTTCGGAGGGGAGGTGGGTGGGTTGTGGGTTTTTAAGATGTGAAAGTGATGGCGGGGGGGTTGTTAAAATGTTTTAAATTGAATAATTTTTATATTGCTGTTATTGTTTTTATTTGTTGTAAGCCGACCCGGGATGCCGTAGGCATGAGGGGGCGGCTAATAAATGTGAAAAATAAATAAATAAATAAATAAAAGAACAGCCCCACTGATCCCTGCCCAGTCCCGCAGCCGAGTCACCAACAACTCATGATCAACAGTATCGAATGCAGCCGAGAGATCTAACAAGATCAACAGGGTCAAATGGCCCTGGTCTAACTCATGGGAGAGGTCATCGACAAAGGCCACAAACGCAGTCTCCGTGCCATAACCTGTCCGGAAGCCCGACTGCGAGGGATCAAGGAAGTTGACCCGGTCCAAATGCTCCTGAAGCTGTCGAGCCACCACCCATTCAATAACCTTCCCTAGAAAGGGAAGGTTAGAGAGCAGCCGATAGCTGGCCAGGGCGTCAACGTCCAATGATGGCTTTTTGAGCAGGGGCCGCACCACTGCTTCCTTGAGGTGATCCGGCACCCTGCCCTCCCTAAGGGAGGCATTGACTATCTCGGCCAGCAACGGCCCTAATGTCTCCCGGCTGGCCTTGACCAGCCAGAACGGGCGTGGATCTAATTCACATTAGGTGGCTTGAACAGTCCCAAGAACATCCCCCACATCTGAGGGCGACACGTCTTGAAATTCATCCCATAAAACAGGACAAGATGGGGCTTTAACTGCCTCTGGTTCACCCACTGTTAAAAGTGTTGCGTCAAAGCCGTGGTGGGTTTGAGCAATTTTATCTGCAAAAAAGTCCACAAACAAGTCACAGCGGGCGTTCGATAACTCTGAATCCAGGTGGAGAGAGGCCGGACTGACCAGCCCCCTCATCAGCCGGACGGGACTTAGCAGACGCAATGAGGGCAGCAAAGAAAACCTTCTTTGTTGCCCACACCGCCACGGCCTAGGTATGCAACCAGATTCTATGCCGCAATCGGTCAACTTCCGTACGAGAGTGACGCCACCATCACTCTAACTGTCGCCTTTCTCGTTTCATGCGTCACAGCTGCTCCATGTACCACGGGGACCTGCGTTGGTGGCGACTGGGGAGTGGACGCCTGGAAGCCACACGGTCGATGGTCTCCAGCAGCATAGAATTCCACAAGACCACGAGGTCATTGAGTGAACGGCCATCGAAGTCAGAGGAAATATCCCCTAGGGCAATCTGGAACCTTTCTGGTTCCATAAGCCTTCGGGGGGCTAACCAACCAAACTGGTTTAGCACCCTCCCAGGCACTGACATGCGCCCGGACACCTGATGGCACCGCACACTGAACCCTCAAGCGACCGCACCCAAGGGCTGCATCTACACGTTGAACAGGAGAGGGGACAAGATAGAACCGTGCGGGACTCCACACGCGACGTCCCCGGGGAGAAGATGAACAATCCCCCAGCACCGCACGCCGAGTTCTCTCAGCCAGGAAAGAGCGGAACCATTTAAGAACAGTTCCGTCCGTCCCGGCTTGGTCCAGCAAGTGGCTGGAGCCACTGCAACCCTGCAATCTGTATTTCTCATAAGCGTCCTCTAAAATGTGCATATATGGCAACCCTACCACTTCCCAGAGAGGAGAAGCTATGGGACTACACAAACTGTGTTAAGTGGGTATTTATGTATGTATGAGGAGGTGAAGAACTTAGTACACTGTGAATAAAGACACTTGGGGAAGAAAAGTGTGTGGGACTGATTTGGGGTAGCGATCCTGCAGGGACTTACCCACAGAGAGCAATGCCTTTATTACAGTGTGCATGTCTACATGTGTATATTTGTGTGTATGCATGTGTGGTGTGTGCATGTGCACAAATTGGGCTCGATCCCATAACCCGCATGAACGCCACGCAAACTGCGTATCCCCATAGCCGGCCCAGCGCCGTGTGGAAACCGTGTGTGCGTACGCACAGCTTGCTATGGGATCAAGCTCACCGTGTTTGAGTGTGTGTAAGTGTGTGTATCTATGTGTGTGGTGGGGTGTGTGCATGCTACCTGAGAGCACGGCAGGCTGAGAAATATCACTCGGGAAGCTAGATTTTAGAGCATTTGCTTGAAAAGAGCAGGCTTGTTTCTGTTTGTTTGAAAAAAGATCCACATTTCAAACTAGCGTTCCAGATTCCAAAAGTGAAAATTGCAGAATTTCCCCACAGTGTTTGACTCTGCGAGTGTTTTTGAAGCGGAATGAACTGAATCTTAAAAATGTCGCAGTCGGCCCTTTCAAGGTGAATTCTTCGTTCCCAGTTTGGACACCTGGCTTCTCAACGCCGAGCCCTGCCTCCTCCAGCAACGCTTCCGTGCGCGGGACAGGGAGAGCTGTGTGTCCGGAGAGGCCGTGCTGAGATGGGGCGTGATTTCAATAGTCTGAATTTCCAAACTTTCCCCACTTTGGAAACTCCAGTTTCGAAATCTTCCCCTTTTTTCATAACTCCGAATTTTGACATTTTCCCAACATAGAAATGTGTCAAAAATGGAAACAAATTAATATTTTTCCAGGAAATTTTGGCCCAAGATTGATTTAATAAGCGAGCATCATTCAGTTCTCTTTGGTCCTTTTCCCCTCCCGCCGCTGGGTGTGCAGGCAGGTGTGCGGTGCGGGGGGCATCCATGTCAAGGCCGTGGGGGTGGGTGGGTGGGGATGGGTGTCCGCCCATGGAAACACCACGGGCAATGGGTCGGGGTGCGTGCGTGCTCACGGCGCACACCCACCTCCACCCACGGAGACATAGGAGAATCCAGGAATGGGTGTGCAATTGTGGGAACGGGCGCACACCCAGCTCCACCCATCCCGCCACCCACCACCACGGCCCGTTTGAAAAGGACCTTTATCCAGGGGGCCGTTCTCCCCTGTAACTAAGCTAAGCACATTACGTACCAGTGATTCCTCAATTTCATGAATGTGTCCCTGAGTCTCCCTCCGTTCCCCCCCATCTCCCCTCCCTTGTCTCTCGATTGTAGGCCCCTTGGGCCAGGGACCTGTTTCCAATAGTGGGGGTTCGGTGCCGAGTGCACTGGCGGCGCTCTATGACTAATGAATAATCAGATTCCAGCTTTGTGTTTCAGGCAAGGGCGGCAGCAATTGATCAGTTCATCTGCTCGTCAATCCTGACAGGTAAGCTGGAGGCCTGAAGCATCTGATGGTGGAGACAGGATGCTGGGTCTGACCCAGGATGGCACTTCTTATACTGCTCCTATTTGGGACCCTGGCAGAGGTAGCGTCTCTCTCTTCCAGCCTCTCTAGCCCATTGATTCTCCAATCTTTCCTCTCTGGGCTCAACATGCACTTTGCTCCCCCTCTAGACCGCGGTCACTGCCGCCGCCCTTAGCGTGAGCCTGCCTTTGCATTGCACATTTCACTACAGTGAGGTCGTTCACTGCAATCCTGTGCGGGGGTCTGGAGCGGCCCAGGATAAAGGATCTTCCCACCCCAAAGAGGCACCATGGGCCCTGGGGTGAACGACCGCACCGCTCAGCACCCTGCTCTGCCCACGTCAGGGAGGGGGCAGGCAACGGGCAGAAAAAAGATGCAGGCAATTGCCGGAGGCACCGGGTCCCTTGTGCCGTCTTGGACTCACCTTCCCTTCCCACTGGCAAGACAGCCAGACTCGATGCTAAGCACACTTGGAGAGCAGCGTGTGGCCCCACCGTACGTAAAGGGCCCCCCTCGCTCGTTTTGGGGTGGGGGTGTGTGTCACTGAGAAACATGGGGTCACACACATGTAACACGGGACTACATGTTTGGTAAATATGTGGTGCCAAGGGTTTCACATGTATGTAATGTTACTATACATGTACACTACGTAATGTCAAAGGTTCCACATGTTGGTAATGTGGACACTGAGAACTGTAAAACTCAAATTAGGACTCTGAGAACTGTACAATTCGAAATAGGGCTTTGACACGTCACCAGCCTACAGGAAATACAATGAGCTAACAAGATGTTTGGGGTGAGGGGGTGTTCATAGAATTCCACATAGGGGAAACAAATGTATAAATATTTAATCATATAAACGAGGCTAATATACAAAAAACCCAAGTTACTATAAGCAATTTGTTTTCCCTCCTTTTGTTTTGAGTGGAGTTTGATAGGACCGTGGGTCCTTGAGGTCGGGAGATATTCCCTGTCACTGGGGCGGGGGGGGCTTTTTTCTTGGATATTCATAGCATTCTAGAGTTGGAAGAAACATCAAGGGCCATCTAGTCGAGCCCCCTACTTGGATTCAGGATTTCGACAGCTACATTATCTGCCCAGCCTCTTTCTGAAACCCGCCAGCTACGGAGAGAGCCTACGACCTCCCGAGGCAGCTTCTTCCGTTGCTGCACGACTCGTACTGTTTGGGAATTTTTCCGGATACCTAACCGAAATCTCCCGTCCTGTAACTTGAGCGCATTATATCTACTCCTGCCCTCTGTAGCCGGGTAGAACAGCTCCTTGCCAGCTTCTTGGGGGCAGCCCTTTAGGTATTGGAAGGGGAGACATGACATGATAGCAGTCTTCCAATACCTAGTCAAGTAAGCTGACCTGAAGCTTGCTTGACTAGGTATTTGAAGATTGCTATCATGTCTCCCCTTAATCTCCACTTTGCTAGACTAAACATACCCAGTTTGTTCCGCTTTTCCTCATAAGATTTGCTTTCCAGAGCGTTTTATCGTTTTTGTCTCCCTCTTCTGAAACACCAAAATATCTGAACTAGAAAAAAAATGGGAAACCCACAAAATCCCAGTCCAATTCCATTTTGGGTTTTATTCTCTTTCCATTCTCTCTCCCCCCCCCCAATTTGGGTATTTCGATACCTTGGTTGCATCATTTTTGGCAATTGCGCATGCATGATTCTACAAATATTGCCGCGATGACATCGCCAAGAGATGGAAATGACCGAAATAATAATTTTTTTAAAAAATGAAAAAGAAGGCTGTCACATAATAATAACCCAAACAGGTATCCAAAGGTGCACAAACAGGGCTTGGTTATTATTCAAGCCAGCATTTTCGGGTTCAGTGTTGTAGATTCATTGGGTTTTACCTATTTTACGGGTACCAGGTTCGACAGTGGAACTAATTGTCAAGGGCGGGGCGTGTGTGTGTGTGTGTCTCTCTTCTTGGCTGGAGGTTTCAAACAGAGGCTGAACGGCCACCTGTCAGGGATGCTATCGCTGCATATTTCCTGCACTGAGCAGGGGGTGGGACTAGATGACCTCTGAGGTCCTTTCCAACTCTATGATTCTACCCATTTCACCTCTATTCGCAGGGGGGGGGGGCGTTCTCGGTGGCCGCCCCACAATGATGGAACTCCCTCCCCTCGGAGATCCGCCTGAGCCGGAGTNCCCCTGCTCCAAGGCAGGATCCCCTCTCCCTACAGCATCGCAGACAGAGACTCGTCCATCTAGTCCAGCCCCTGCTCCAAGGCAGGATCCCCTCTCCCTACAGCGTCGCAGACAGAGACTCATCCATCTAGTCCAGCCCCCTGCTCCAAGGCAGGATCCCCTCTCTCTGCAGCATCGCAGACAGAGACTCATCCAGCCGGGTTTTGAAAACCTCCAAGGAGGCAGATTCCACTATTTTCAGTCAGGAAGTTTCCCCTAATATCTAACCAAAATCTCCTTTCCTGCGATTTAAGCCTGGTCCCTTTTGTGGCATCCTTTTTAGATATTTGAGACTGGCTAATACGTGCCCCTTAGTCTTCTTTTCTCTCGGCTAAACATCCCCAATTCTTCCAGCCCCTTGATCATCTTAGTTTCTTTGCTCCAAATCTTCTCCAGTTCGTCGACACCCTTTGTGAAGTGCGGTGCCCAGAACTGAACGCGCTGTTCCAAATGAGGTCTCGCCAGGGCCCAAGTGAGTCACCGCCGTCGCCTCCTGTGTCTTGGAAACGCTGAACTTGTTAACGCCGCCTGAAATGGCGTTGACCTTCTTTTTGTTGCGACGAGATCGCACTGTTGGCTCCTGGCTTTTCGTTCCCATGTGTGATCCTTTGCATTTCTCTTTGTTAAGCATGGATCCTGCGGCATGTGCAGTGACGGCTGATCCCAGCTCAGTGTGCTTGAGACATTCCTCCCCAATGAGGTGTCGGCTGAACCCATTTCCTCCCAGGATGGTCACTCTCAAAGCCCGAGGCACATGAGAAGTTCTTCTCGGAAGAGGCCACAGTTTGCTCTCTCATCTCTGCAAGCTGGGCGTCTGAGGGAGAACAAATCCTCTCTCCTGTTCTGTAGGAAGGAGCCCAGTTGTGCTGGAGCTGAGTGGGGCGGGACCGGGTGGCTCTTTGGCGGCAGAGGGTGTGATGTAATGGGTCCAGTGGGGTGAGGTGGGGTTACTCTACTCCTAGCCCCCTCCCTCACTGCGTGCCCATCACCATAACACTCGGGTTTTGCTGCCACCACCAGAGCGACGAGCTTCCAGGGTTAAGGGCTGCTCTGGAAGCCCAAACCCTGCTCCTTATTCGAGATTGCTTTCCCAGCGTGAGCCGGACTTGGGAAGCGTTTTGGGTCGCAGCACACCCACCAGGCACTCTTGATCAGAGAAAACAAGATTGATAGTTTTTACTAGCTAAGTTAACCGAATAACAAGGATACAAAAAGGTAGGGAAAAGGCATTGAACTCGTGAGCAAATAGTCCAATACAAGC
The DNA here is from genome assembly GCA_003113815.1 of Sphenodon punctatus. Taxonomy (NCBI): domain Eukaryota; kingdom Metazoa; phylum Chordata; class Lepidosauria; order Sphenodontia; family Sphenodontidae; genus Sphenodon; species Sphenodon punctatus. The sequence continues at coordinate 118,817 of QEPC01012366.1, forward strand.
AGGTATGGTAACTCGTTTAGAAGGCGTCTGAGCCTGAACGGCCCCTAACCCTGCCTCTCTGCCTAGATGGAATTACTCACAATATCTTTCTCTGCAGGGTAAGCGTGGATGTCTTAGCTCTGCAGGGTTCGGTTCTTTTCCCAGCTGGATGGAGAAAGCTGGGGGTTGCAGGTTAGTCCAGCACAGCGACCGGGTGCTGGCCATGAGGTCTGTGTGTGTGGAAATTGACTAGCCTTCTTTTTAAAGGGCAACACTAGCATCTCCGCTTTTGGCTCCCAGCCACAGGTGACCCTATTCAAGGTGGCCAATAGGTTACCTGGCCTAGGGTTCCTTGTTTGGTAAGGTGTGGTCAGTCAGATGGGCTGAAGTGAGCACATCTTATATGATCTGGCAGAGTCCCTGGCCTTGGATCAGGGAGGAACCTAAGGGGCGATCTAGCCAGGAGGGTTTCTCCACAGGGGGTATCAAGGCAGGGAAGCCCCCTCCCCAGCCCCTCTGAATCCCCCCTCCTCCCCACGCTTTGGGGGCGAAAGGGAACAACTTCTGGAGCTGATCCATGGAGGAGAGTGGATCCCTGGAGAGCAGGGAACGGTGGCGGATGCCTCCAGGTGAACCCGAACCCCCAGATTCACCCATCCTGAACCACTTGTGGCATGTGCACCTGCTGCCAATGCTCAGCCAATTGGAGGCCCATGCCTGGGCGGGCTGCTGGGAGTGGTCCTGCCATCTGGATGAGCAGAGCTTTGCAAAGCTGGGGGGAGGGAGCTTGTTTGGGGTCGTGGACACAAGCCCCCCCAATGCCGCCGGGTTAATCCAGCCCCTGACAGCTTTGAGAGGAGCCAGAGGACTCCGATTGTGCTGCTGTTGTTATCTCCTGCCGAACTGAAGCACTGACGCAACTCCTAGCAGACCTTGGACTCTCGACAGCACCATCCCCAAGGCACACAGAGATAAACCCTTTGTCACTGGCCCCACGGTGAACCAGGAACGGAACCCAGGAGTCCTGGCGCCTGCTCTGTCCTGTAGACCGCACAGGGAATCGTTCACACAACCCTCTTTTAGAGGGGTAGTGCAATAAACCTCCCTTCTGTGTCTCGTGTGAAAGCCTTCCGTCCCTGCTCCCGGCGCTCCTCGATGATCTCTTTCTTTTTGCCACCCGAAGCAAGACCGACGAAACGCAGGGGGATCAGCCCCAGTGCGAACACACTGGGCAAAGCAAACGCAGATTAAGCAACAAGTGGTAAGTTTGCAAGGGGGAAAGGTGTTGTGTGAATAAAAACCTCACTCTTAAACCGACCTTTCCCCCGGGACGACGCCTCCTCCTCCCCTAACTGACCCATGGCCCTCTGTATTACTCACCATCAAGAGAAGCCCTTCCAAGTGCCCCCTCGGGTGGCAGCTGGCCACACCGAGCTGTCCCGGGCTGGTAAGGTTAATGGCAGCAAGGCTCAGCCATGTTACGTGCTTAGAACATCATCCACGCTCAACCCCTTCGGCAGCTCCACGTCCTCCCTTCGGTTTTGTAGAAGCGAAGAACCAAGACTGCACCCAGGAGGAGGGAAATTCACATGAGCCCCCAGGTGCCTTGGGCCATTTCTCCAAGGGGCTCATATGCTCCTGGCAGTGATTAGCTTGGAAGAGCCAGGGGCTGGCAGGGCTGAATTGGAGACAGGGGTCCAGGCCTCTCTGGGTAGCACTGGGCCTTGGGCTGTCAAGGCTGGGGAACGTCCTTGCAGGAACAAGAACCTGAGCAGAATTTTACAGGCCCAGGGGGAAGAGTCTAAGACCGTAGTCAGTGCCAGCCTGGGTCGGACCAATGGTTCATCCAGTCCAGCATCCTGTCTCTCCGTCGCTTTGAAGAAGTCCCCAAGAGGTCACAATGGAGGTTACTCCCAGCTCCCGACACTCAGAGGTTAACATTCCCCAACAAGTCTCCGATGACCACTCTCTCATTAACAGAATTTTACAGGCCCAGGGGGAAGAGTCTAAGACCGTAGTCAGTGCCAGCCTGGGTCGGACCAATGGTTCATCCAGTCCAGCATCCCGTCTCTCCGTCGCTTTGAAGAAGTCCCCAAGAGGTCACAATGGAGGTTACTCCCAGCTCCCAACACTCAGAGGTTAACGTTCCCCAACAAGTCTCCGATGACCACTCTCTCATTAACAGAATCGGAGCAGCCCAGGGTCAATCTCCAGGAGCCGGCGCAGAGCTGAAACAGAGAGCTCACTGACCGCCCACACCTGCCGTTCTGAATGCTATGCTGGCTGTTCGGCTCATTACCCAAATCCCAATTGGGCACCGGATCGTCCAGAATATCAGGGCAGAAAGTCATAGAATTGGTACAGAATGATTTCCCTTTCTGCCACCTGAGGCTAGGGGGAGTGGGGAAATCCTGACGAGACCTAGTCAACGAGGACCAGTATCCTCATCGACTGGGATTTGTCAAGCACGGTCTGTAGCGGGGGGAGGGGGGTCCCCCAGGGCCACACGGGGCACTGGGGGGTCGCACTCATGAGGAATTAGCTCCCCCCCCTGCTACACCGTGTCCCGCCTTGAGCGTTGGCTGAACCCCCCCTTCTTCCTATAAGGGGGGGGGTACCCTCTCCGGACACACCACACACTCCCAAGGGAATTTGGCCGCAGTCTTTATTGGACACGACCAGTCCAGCGTACCTGGGGCTGCTGGCTCGTCCGCCTCCACCCTACAGGCCCAGGTCCATCTCTCCAGACTCAGGAGCACCACAAGTCGCCCAAAGTCCATTCGGCAAGGCTTCAAAGGCCCCAGGCTCTGGCCAAGCCTTCCCCAGGCAGGAGGCTCCCTCCTGGGCACAGCCTCGCTCCCTTGCCTGGGTCTCTCTGGTTCTCCAGGCTCAGCACCTTGGAGAGCATAGAGCAGGAAGGCTTGCTCAGGGAGATATTGCCCCTTTGGCTCCCTGGTACAGACTGTCTCCTCGCTGCCAAACGTCTCTCCTTTTATACAGCCAGAGTGGGCGTGGCCAGGCTTCCTCTTCTCGGCCTTAAAGGGCCAGTAACCTGCCCACTCTGTCACAGGGGTTTCTCAGTCTGTGCTCCCTACAGGCTGATCCCCAGCTTTGGGGCTGGCACTGCCACACCCCTGGGTGCGCCCAGCCCTCTGACTGGTGCACACAGCCCCTTTCTTAAAGGGGTAGCAGCCCCCCCAGACTGCCCCCTGCTACAGGGTCTGTCTGTCAAACACGAATCAGGTGCCAATGCGTACCCAATGTTACCGGGTGAAGTACTGGGATTTCAGCTCTAAGCTGGAGGAGGGGCACAATTGCTACTCAGGTGTGCGGTGCTCCTGGATCCTCAGCTGCGCCTGGAAGGTCAGGTTGCAGCCGCTGCCAGGGGTGCCTTTTGCCAACGCCATCCGGTGAGGAGGCTGTGTCCCTTTCTTTCCAATATGGATTTGCCCACCATCCTCCAGGCTTCATTACTTCGAGGCTGGACTACTGCAATGCGCTCGATGTGGGGCTGCTTGGGGGCTACAGCTGGTGCAGAATGCGGGAGCCCGACTCTTGATTGGGGTGGGTTGCCAGGAGCACATTACACCAGTGCTTAAGAGTCTGCATTGGCTGGCTATAGAGTTCCAGGTAAAATTCAAGCTGCTGGCTTTGACCTTTAAAGCCCTAATTGGCTTAGGCGCTACGTATCTGAAGGACCGCCTTTCTCCTTACGCTCCTTTGCAGCCTTTAAGATCTGCCGAGGAGGCCCTCTGGCGGGTTCCATCGCTGGCCCAGTTTCATACGACTCGGACCCGCAGAGAGACGTTCTCGGGGGCTGCCCCTACAGCTTTGGAACCCCCCTCCCCTTGGAGACTCGCCTGAGCCCTAGCTTGAATGTCGTCTGGAGGCAGCGCAAGACCTTTTTATTTGGCCGGGCATTCAGTGGGCAGGGATAGATTGAAGGGGAGGGAGATGGAGTGTTTTTAGTTCTGTGGGGTTTTAATTATTGATTTTACATTTGTATTTTACATGTGGGTTGTGAACTGCCCTGGGCCTTCGAGGATAGGCCGGGATATAAATCAAAAGAAATAAAATAAAATAAATCTGATGGCAGCGTTTGAGCTCAGGGCTTGGGAGATGACAGACTTAGAGTCCAGGAGATGGAGCAAGGAGTTGGAGCCAAGATGTCAGTCTGAAAAAGACTGGGTTCGGGGCTGGAGGAGGCATTTGGGGGTGTGAAATGTGGGGTCCTATTGACCTAGGTATGTGTGTGTGTATAGGGGGAGGGGTACATGCATATATGCTCTTCACAATCTCGCTCCCTGCTACCTCTCTGCACTTATCGCCCTCCATACTCCAGCCCGTGCACTTCGCTCCTCCTCTGTCCCTTCTCTCACCCTTCCACGCCTTCCCTGCTCCCCTAAGCGCCTTCGTCCCTTCTCACTTGCTGCCCCCCATGCCTGGAACTCCCTCCCTGTCCACATCCGCCTTGCCCCCTCCCTTCATACCTTCAAATCTCTCCTTAAAACTCACCTCTTTCGCTCTGCTCTGTCTGACTCTTTATCCTGCTGAGCCACTATTCCTATACCTACGATCGGTTTACCCTTATCCTTGCAACATGGACCTGCCTGCTGTCATTCTCATCGTAACCAAGCCAAGTACGTGCACTTGAGACCTCGCATCTTCATGAATGTTAGACCCCTTGTCTCTCCCTCTGTTCCCCTTCCTAAGTCTCTCCCCCAGCTCCTGTCTCTCAGATTGTAAGCCCTAGGGGCAGGGACCGTGTCTATTTTATTACTTTGTAAAGTGCCAGGTACACTGCTGGCACTATATAAATGTTTGTTAATAATAATAATAATAATAATAATATGCATGGGGAGGGGGGTGAGTGCATACTTCCTCTGTGTGTGTGTTTGGGGGGTGCAACTGTGCTTGTGCAGGGGCGCGTGGGATATGTAATTGTGGGTGTGCGGGATAGGGGTGTGTGCCCTTAGGAACTTTAGATCCTGGTCTAATTTCAGCACAATTTGGTAAAGGGTTTTTATCTGGGTGTGTTTGTGGAATGGTGTGTATGTGTATGTGTGCATTTGGGGGGGGGGTGTGAGTGTGTATGTGGGGTTTTAACCCTTTACCAAATTTTGCTGAAATTAGATTGGAATCAAAAGTTATGAAGCCTTATTAATGAAATGTTCCCCCCCCACACTCACTCACCCCCCCAAAATACACGCACACACTCACACATAAGCATGCGCTCACCTCCACATACATAGAAACACACACGTACCCCTCCACAAACACCCCCCCAGGCATACATTCCCCCGCGTGTACCCCCATATACACACACAGACAGACATGCACATATGCACCCCACACAACTACATGCCCCCCAAAACCATGCGCGCACACACACATCCCCTACAATATACACCCACACCCTACAAACATTGCACAGACACACACACCACACAGAGGATGAGCACATCAACTTTCTTTCCATAGAGAGCAGACTAAAGAGAACAAGCTGTTCTGATGCCTCCTCCCTTTTACCCTGATCAAACTTGCTCCGAAGAAAATTATTAAAGGAGAAAGTGGGTTTCTCTTCCCCCATTGCTCCCTTGTTCCTGCCCCGACTGTTTCAAGGACCCCGTGTCTGCATTGAGGCCACTCTCTCAGTCTCAGCGCATTCCCTGGATCCCCCCCCCCCCTCTGTGTAGCACCTTCCTGCAGAGGAAGAGGATCGGGGCTGCAGGTGGGAATGCATATGAGCCTTGTCTCT
>QEPC01012366.1:131436-154601 GCA_003113815.1 Sphenodon punctatus
TTTAGAAACTGGAGGCCAGAGGCCAGCTGGCAGGGAATTCCAGGGGTGGCCCCAGCACAGCTGGGGAGCAACAGAGTCTGGAAACTGTTCTTGATTGCTCCCTCTCTCTGAGATTAGGCTCCTTGGGCAGCTTGGCATCGGTTCCAGGATTTAGCAGCAACACAAGCACCTTCATAGTCAGTGGGACTTGTGCTGGTGCTAAGCAGAGGTTTGCAGTGTGAGTCTGCAGCTAGCCCAGGGTTCATAGTTTTTCTCCACTGTCGTAGCTTTGCATACAAATAACTCTCTCTAGGTGGGTCGAAAGCTGAGGGCCCCGTCCTCTCGGTTGTGTGGGGTCGCACTGTGGAGTCCCGACTGCTACTTGATAGACTGCATGGCCTGGGTCACGGGACGACTATTATTACTAATAGCAAGCATTTATATAGCGCCAGCAATGTACCTGGTGCTTTACAAAGTAATGGAGAGTTAAGTTTTCCCACAGGCAAGAAGCTTGGGGAGCTGCTCTAAAAGGAGGCTGTCTAGAGGGCAGAGGGCAATGTCAATCCTATCGGCAGAGCACTAGGGTGATTATTATGTAATTTGTAATGTATTGGTTAATGTTTGTAATTTATTTATTGGTTAATTTACAAGACATAAGCCATTGCCTCCATCAATACAACTATAACCAAATTGAATAAGTACAATCCAACAAGGAAATGCAACCATAAAAAACACGGCATAAAATTAAATAAACATCACGTAGCCCTTCCAGCGATTCTAGATTTCAGCATATGTTAAGCATAGACAGTTTCAATCCTTACTCACTCAATGATCTGAAGTTCAAAAAACGCTCACAGGTAACAAAAGCATTATGTAGAAACTGCGCCACAACCCGTTCAACTTCATGAGAGTGATCTGATAACAGTATTTGGGCAAGTTCAGAATTCAATTTCCCAGGGTACCTGGATAAAATAGAATCTAGCATCTGCTTCCTCAGCTTTCGATAGAGACAGCATTCCAGCAAGATACGATCCACTGATTCCACTTGTCACAAATCAAAAGGGCATAATCTCTCCTCAAATGGTATCGCCTCAATTCGACCTTCCAAAATCTTGGAGGGGAGTATATTTAAACGGGCCTGTAGCAATTTCCTCCCCAAAATAGGGTGGATATTATAGTGCCAATATTTGGCCGATTTCCAAAATGCGGGGATCAGATATAGATAATATCCCAGTGATGAAGAGGCCCTAATCAACGCTATATCCTCTTGGCGAGAAATATCATCGACCCTATCCTATATCTCCTTTCTTGCTGCCCTGAAGCCCTTACCCCGTAGATATTCTATGGACAAACCCAGGTCAGCTATATTAGTCCTCCTCATGTTAAGCCAAGTGGAATTGAAAATATCTCTAGCAAATACAGGAAACAGCCCCGGACCGTGGGAACACCACTACCCGCAGTCGCAAAGACAGGGCGTACTTTAGGGCTCTTTCGTTCCATCTAAGTCTCCCCATCGCGATCCTAATAGCTGCCGTGGTTACTCCCACTGGAAGATGAAGGCGTTTTCTCAAAAGAACTGATTGTACCCTATCAAAGCTACCCCTTTGAGGCAGCCCCATAAAGTAGTTGAGCAGCTGCCTTCGCCTCCAGAACCTTAAGAGCCATAACCTCACTTCCAGCTCCTTTTCCTGAAAAATAATTTATTATAGCCATGCCGGTACCCCTGGCATGATTCCGTCCCTGCTTAGGCTGAGCTGCCCAACTACCTGCCTTATCGAGAGTGATTCCAAGAGATTTAAAATGTTTTACTTGCTCAATAGTTTCGTTCCCAATTTTCCATCGCAATTGTTTCCTACCCCTCCCAAAGATCATAATTTTGGTTTTAGAGTAGTTTATTTGTAGCTTATTCGTAGAGCAGAAAGCCAGTACTACTTTTAACGGTTTCTTCAGACCTATTTTAGTTTGGGACAATATTACTGCATCATCTGCGTATAATAAGGCACCTATTGCCTGGTCTGCCAAACATGGTGGCACAGATTCTGGACCAGAAACTCTGGGAATAAGATCATTTAGAAAAGAATTGAACAGACTTGGGGCCAGAGTGCACCCGTCTCATGCCTATACAAACCAGGATTTCCATAGAAAGTTCCCCTGTAATATTATTTGTCTTAATTCACATAATGTTGTTGACATGCAGGGATCTAATAAGAAAAAGTAATCTCTGGTTGATTGAGGATACTTCTACCGAGTCAAAAGCGGCTTTCAAATCTACGGAAGCTGCAAATAGTTTCCCATTTCTGGCTACGTACTTTCCCGCCAGATGTACTAATACCAAGACATGATCAATTGTAGAGCGGCCCCTCTGAAAACCTGCTTGCTGTAGATGTATAATTTCCTCTCTCATCAGCCGCTCGTTGAACCTCTCAGCCAGTAGCTTTGTATATCATTTCCCAATAACGCTGAGCAGGCTAATAGGGAGGTAATTCGCCGGATCTTCTCTTGAGCCCTTTTGATAAATTGGTACCGCTATTGAAACTAGCCATTCTTTAGGGATTAAGCCGTGTTCATTAACCCAAGAGAAGAGAGCCGCCAAAAAAGGCACCCACCAATCCCTCTGAGCTCTTAGAAAATCGGCAGGAATATAATCCTATCCTGGGGCCCGAGACTTCAGGAGCTGAAAGGTCTGGCAATGATGACAGCTCAGCAATCCAGTCCGCCTCCTGTTCCTGCGGCTAATCAAAATGAGGCCATGGGGCAGGCTCTGCTAGGGATCTCTAGTCTGGCAGAATCCTAGAGTTGGAAGGTGCCCTCAAAGGTCATCTAGTCCAACCCCCCGCTGAGCGCAGGAAATCCGCAGCTACAGCATCCGGGACGGATGGGCCGTCCGGTCTCCGTTTGAAACCCTCCAGCGAAGGAGAGCCCACCCCTGCCCTCGGCAGCGTCTGTTCCACTGCCAAACAGCTCTTACCGTTAGGAACGTCTTCCTAATGTTTAGCTGAAATCTAGTTTGCTTGACTGCCTTGGGGCTCTGAACAGCTGTGAGAGTCGGTGCCTTATCGCGCTCCTCTTCCTTTCCAGCGGCCGGTCTGTACTATGTGGCGGAGCTCATTGAGGAGTACACCGTGGCCACCAGCAGAATCATCAAATACATGATCTGGGTAAGTCGCTTTGGAATCCAGGGTTTGCAGTCGCCTTGGTGGCGAGAACGATTAGATCAGCCTTGTCTAGAAAACAGACACCCCCCCAGCCCAAGGAAAACCTAGTAGGCCGGGCACAAAATCGATTAGGGGGAAGCTGCTGAATTGTCTTGGTCTGCCTGTTCAGCTAAACTAGAAGCCTCCCCCCAGCATGGGTTAGAACAACGGTTCTTAGAGTATTTCAGCTGTGGCCCCCGCCCCCGTCCTGTTGTCTGTGGTAGTCGAGGCCCCTCTCCCGCCCTCCTGTTGTTTTTCCAGCTCTCTTCCTCCGCATGCTACCCCATCATTTTGGAAATTCCCCCTAGCTAGAGATTGTCAGCTGGGCTTTCTTCTTGTCCCGTCCCCCCCCAGCTGTCTCCCAGATTGAGAGAAACTAAGTTTCTCATACAAGGGGTCGCCGTGTTCTGCTCGCAGAGGTGGTGCGAGGATAAAGGATCCAGAACGCGGTGAAGACCCTGTAGGTTATGTCATTCTTTTCCCCCCACTCCTCCCCCCGTTCTGCAAACGCAAAACTCAAATTTGGTAAAATATATGAGGCAAATTAAATCCTGCAAACTTTGCACGCAAATGAGTTTCCCCCGGCGTGCCGTTGTATCCATTTTGGCATCTTACAAAATCCCCTCCAGGCCTCTCGGGGGGGCTCTTCTCTCCAGCAGGGAATCATGGGTTGATCCTTGAGGTTGTGGCAGGAGGCCTCACGGCCGCAGAATATCCGCTGGCAGCGCTGGCGCCCCATTGGTTGGGTTATATTGCCAGCACCCCATTGGCTGCTCCGTTTTCCTCCCCGCTCGGGCTCCAGTTCTGAGACGCCAGAGGCAACTTCTGCGACCATTTGGTCAAATGCCAAATTCCAGTGCAGAATTCACAAGCCTTGGGTGTGGCATGCTCAGACGTGAATCTTAGGAGAGACTGGGGCTTGTCCCGTGATGGAGGATCAGAGTGCCAGTCCGTTCTGACGGGAAGACGGGCTCCTGATTAATGTTTTGAAGGTCCCAGTGGGAGGGCGCCTTGCTGGGCAGGAGGCCCTGATGCTGCACACCCTGAACAGCCTGTGTGTGGGTCTAAGGGGGCTCTGATTGCTGTCCGAAGCAGGAGACTTGGGAGTCCTAGCTTTCCTCCAGACGCCCGCCTTGGCTTTCCTTACCCCTGGGGCAGCCCCCGGGTTGGTCTCGGAGAACCCCTGTGTCCAGCCTGCCCTAGAGGAGGGGGAGGGAATGGAATGGGTGTGGCAACTGCTCCAGCACGGCTTTCGGACTGGGGAGGCAGAGCCGGCCAGTCGCCTGCTTAGCTTAGATGTGCCCCTCGTGTCCGCCCCGAGCAGATTTCCCTCCACTGTGCTCCGTGGTGGCAGGGACGATGCTCCATGTTGTGTGCACACCTCTCTGGGGTGCAAACAGAGTGTGCCGGGGGCAGGGCAAGGCACACCCGTCCCCTGGTGACATCACTTCCTGCAGTGGCACGAAGCTCATGTAATTGGAAGGCTTGTGTCAGGCGACGCGCCGTGAGCGCATCCTACATGGCGTTACAGCCTGGTTCTTGCTCCGGCCAGCTCTCTGAGCCCTCCCCCCTTCCCCTTGCTCCCGACGGGAGCTGGCTGGGCGGGGTCTCTCTCTTTCAGTTTTCCACAGCCGTGCTTGTCGGGCTGTACCTCTTTGATCGCTTCCCCGGCTTCATGGTGGGCGTGGGCCTCTTCACCAACCTGGTCTATTTCGGATTGCTCCAGACCTTCCCGTTCATCATGCTGACGTCGCCAAACTTCATCCTGTCGTGCGGTGAGTGGGGCTGCGGATGCGCCGGCCTGTTAATTCGCACCGGATGCTGCTTAGGGCTGCCTGGGGGGAGCAGGTGGGAGAGAGGGTCTCGTTTCCAAAGCTCCTGGGCCCTCAACTCAAACCCGACCAGTGGGAGCTGAACCTAGGGCCCTGCTCTTCCTAGTAGCCATGTTTGGTGCAATCTCACCCTTGTTGACCCTTGACCAACAGAATGGCCTTGCGCTGCGATGCCCATGATTCCTCTGCTACAGGCCGCAGATTGGTCACTTGAATTCCAGTTAGTTTCTGGCGCTTAACAGCTGATGTGGCAATGGCAGCCTGCCCTAGACTGACACTGCTGACTTGGTTCCCCCGTGGTTCCTGAGTGTCTGCACGCGAAGGACACTGCTCTGTGTCTCCTGTGGTTTAGAGCTCCCCTCGAATGCCGGGGGCTCCCCCTGATCTATTCTGCCTTCCTTCTCTCCTCAAAGATATCTTAGCGTGACCGGAGGGGTGAACAGGCGCTGGGTGTTTGACGCTGCCTTGGTGGCTGCCGGCAAACTTGCTTGCAATCCACGGCGTTCTTGCTGGAGGCTTGCTCTGGGGAAAATGGTTGCAAGATACTGATATCGGGGTGTGTGTCTGTATTGCTTTACGTCTGTCCTTCCCTCTGGCAGTGCTGGTGGTATTGAATCATTACTTGGCGTTCCAGTACTTTGCTGAGGAGTACTACCCATTCTCTGAGGTAAGAGGGCCGACCCCCCCCCCTTTCGGGATTAGGGGTTCTGCAGAGTTTTCTTCTGCTTCTGGGGAACCGCATGCTAGGATGAAAATTGATTTGTCCCCTCCCTCCTTCAGACTGGATCAGAAGTCCAGACGCCCCCCACAACCCCACCCCCAGCTCTATTTCCCTGCTTGCTATTGACCTAGGCAAGATTTGACACACACACACCCCCCCCGCCCAATGTTTCCATCTGGTTTTCCCGTTGGAGAACGAGTGAGATGACAGAGTCTTCCTTGGCCGTAAAGGGAGGTGAAAAACTTACCCTTCTTCATTTTTCTGAGTAAACCAGAGCTTAGCAAAGCAGACCGACTCCAGAGTTTGAGGACAGTCACTTCCTCTGCTGGGGGCAGTCGGTTTTCTTTTCCTTTTCCCTTTGGGGCATCCAGTTCCTCGGCCCCTGTAGCATCTTCCAGGGGCGGTAAGTCCAGGATTTTGGTTTCTGCAGCTGAGTGAAAGTGTGCGTAAGGCTAGGAGGGAAGGGTGTAACTGTGGTGTCCACAGAATAATTGCTGTTCTCTGTCAAAAAGCAACCTCACATTAATGTTGCACACACTAAAATTTTTTTTGAAAATGTTGCTCTGCAGCTGCTTTTGCTGGGACGTCACCAGAGCTCGGCAGCTAAGCAGAGTATTCAGGCCTGGTCTGTACTTGGATGGGAGACCTCAAGGAACAGGTGGTCCTTCCCTCTGACTCAGCATGCTCCTCCATAGGAGCAAGAGAGGAGGCTGTCACTATGGCAGGTGGTGTTCTGTTGGGATGTACCAGTTAGTTTGATCCCATAAGGTCGTCATGAGTCTGTGGAAGTGTTCGCACAAGATATTTAGCATGACAAAAAGCACTTCCTCTGCTTTCCAGGTTGTACTGGGTGTGATCCAGCTAGATCCCTCTCCCACATTTTTCGCTGTTGTTTGAACGGATTAATCCGCATATCAATCAGCCTTAGCTGATGTCGAGGGGATGAATCCCCACTGCCTGCTTGGTGGTGACAATGTATTGTTGATTTTTTTTTTGTAAATTTATTTTTTTATTTAAAACCCCCCAAAACCTCAGTAATGGGACGCCTGTTATCAGCCACGACAGTACCCGAGTTAAATTCGGAAGTGGGAGGGAACTTTGGAAGTTGCGGGGTGGAATAATTAAAATCCAGAAATGCAAACCATAACACAGCGCACACTCAGCAGGAGAGTCTTGTGCGATCTCGTGTGAATGCACACGCAATCAGAGATGGGGGGGTGGGAAAATTTCCACCACCAGACTTTTCTGTGGAAAATTTTCCAGGGCTTCCATTAATGTGTGAGTCTAGTTTAGAATAACTGTGGAGGCCAAGATTCTCCTGGGGCAGCTGTTCTTATGTGAGCAAGTCAGATGAATCTGCTCTACTAGGATCTTTCTTATTTCCCTGAGGGAAGGGAGCACCCTTGATGATTTGTCTTTTCCTTCTGCTCTTTCAACCTGTGCTATGCCTTGCTTTTTGTCTTTGACTCAGAGGAGGAACTCCTGGGGAGATCCCAAATCCTTGTTTCAATTGGCTCCTTCTGAGTGGCAGGAGTAATACAACTTGGCAAAGCTCACTGTTTTTTACTTTGCTCCTGCTGGGGGAAACACAGTTGAAAATCACCAGTTGCACAGCTAAGCACAGTTAAGAATCTGCTGTGTGCAGAAGCAGTCCTGAGAAAAGATTGGTCATTCATGAATGTGACTGAAGGAAAGGGACTGTCTCTTGACCCATAAGCACTTCTAGCGGTGTTGACTCTCTGCTACTCTTTTCCTTATGTTCCCAACTGGAGCAATATTACCGCGCTCTCAGTAGGATCATCAGCAAAGATGGACGATCTTGCTGTGTAAGGTGCCCATATCAGGGCTTAGTGCTGCGTGTTGGAAATTACTGACAGGGAACGGGGAACCAAAACATTGTGTGTTTATTGATTTTTTTTTTTTTTTTTTCCTCTCCCCCTAATCAAATATTGCCGTTGGCACTTGGCAGGCTACTGGAAAAACGCTGAGATATTACAGCATGTAAAATTAATGTGGTGAATTGTTTAATGCTTACTAAAGATATAGGTCAAACATGCCAAATCACACCACAATTGATCTAAGGGATCGGGAAAAGTTGCATAGAAAAATTTTCTGGAATTTTTTCCAATTCAGAATCTTCTGGCAAACCCACAGCACTGCCCACAATCTCCTCCTCTTGTACTCTGAGGGATGAGTGTTTGGGGACAGATTTCCATTCAGTAACTAGATTCTGTTTGACTTTAGAATTCCTAAGTGTCTCATTTCCTGGCTCAGTGGCTGTGCGTGTAAAAGATTAGGCCAGACTGCTGCACAGGCCGGTTGCATGGTCAAGCTCCCGAAGCGCAGTTCTCGGTCTGTGTTCCTGCCTGCCCCTCGTATTTGGCTGACGAATTGAGCTGGTTGGAGGAGCGGCAGCTACTGGGGAACTCGTGTTTCTGAGTTGGGCGCTGCTCTTCGCTCAGGGGGGCTAACGGAGTTCTCTCCCTCCCCTGCAGGTTCTTGCCTACTTCACCTTCTGCTTGTGGGTAATCCCCTTTGCGTTCTTCGTTTCTCTGTCGGCCGGGGAGAACGTCCTCCCTTCCACGGTCCAGCCAGGAGGTGAGTAGACCAGGCGCCACGCTGCATGCTGGCGTGGCGTGAAAAGACTACAGGTCCCAGCATGCAATGCTCTCTCTTGACTCCTGCCTGAAATGGTAGCCACTTGAGCTCTGCTGTTGAAAAGTAGACTGGGGCAATCCTTAGCCTGGGCCCAGGAACCATCCTTGAGGGGACAGGGTACGAGGTGGGGTTAGCGGGAGCCAGGTCTAGCTTCCGGTTCTGTAAGTGACATGTAAGTAATAGAATTGGAGGATCGCGTCTCTGTGGGATGATGCGTGTGTAATTCTGATGCCAGCTGTGTGCGTGGCCTCCTGCTCCATGAGCTGGGCCGCAGGAACGGAGATCGTCGGTGCCGGTTAAGCATGCTTGCCCCACTTCTGGGTAGAACTGGCTTCAGCCTGTGTCCGTATTGAACGGGCAGGAGAGGGGGGCAGTGTTTCATCCGATGGCATAAAGCTGCGGATTTGGGGGCATCTAGGAAGTAGCGATTGCTGCTCCCAGAGAGAGGGATTTGGGGCAAGCAAAGCGTATACGTTAGGGAGGGAGCACAGCTGCTCAAGCAGTGCTCTGGCTGGGTCCGGGGCTGGGTCCTCACTCCCTGCAGAGCTTCTGCCCAGAGCAGTGTACGCAGGTATGGCCTTGGCTTGTGCTGTTCCCCAGCACCCGACAGCTTCTCTGGACCCTGCAGACCTTTGGGGCATTGGGTGGCGGGGCCGCAGCATCTCTGCTCTAAACGTAACCTGCCCCCCTTGCACCGCTGTCCGCAGCGCCAGCTTGGCTAGAACCATCCATATGTGGTGGTTGATCTCATTGGCCTCCTCTCTTTCCTTGCCACAGATGACGTGGTATCGAACTATTTCACCAAGGGGAAAAGGGGCAAGCGCTCCGGCATCCTGGTCATCTTCTCCTTCGTCAAGGAGGCCATCCTGCCCAGCCGGCAGAAAATCTACTGACCCTCTGACGCGGACCCTGTTAAACGGTGGTGAATCAGCAGGAAAGGAGCCAAGCCCCATGAGGCGTCCCTGGGTGTCGGATTCCTTCTTCCCTCCTTTGTCCTGTCCGAGGGGTTCGCTTTGGGATGTATAAACTGTGCAACGGCGGCAGGCTGCTTTTTTATACTGCTCTGCTCACCCCCTGAGATTTGCCCACCAGGAGGACATGCTTAAGGAAGGTCGGAGCTCCCTGGACTGTGGATTTTGTTCCCTACCCCTCAAACAGAGCACAATGGGAGAGGCGTCGTCTGAAAGCCAAATGCTTCTCTACAGCGTAGTTTGTGCGTGGAAGGACTCCTCTCAGGGCGGCAGACGGCGTGGATGTGCCCGAGGTTTAACTGGGGGGTTATGTGCAGCCAGCACTTCCATCTCCATGTGGAAGTCCACCAGAGGTGGCGACCTCCGACTTCATGCGCCTTCCAAAATACATATTGATTATCCGGCTGCGGTGGAGAGAAGCAGCCAGAATGGGGGCCCTTGACACCTGGATCTTTTCAAGGTGATCTAACAGAGGGGAGGGGAGGGGAGGGGTGTCTCTCGATGATGCTCAAAGGGTGTTTCTTCGGAGAAAAGGCTTTTCACTTTAGCGGTATCAGAAATATTCAAGTTTTGCATCCTTTGGATTTACTGGAAATCTTTCCTGGCCTTTTAACTGAAAGGCCATAAGGAACAGGAGTCTTTCCACCCAGACTCGCTTTCTCCCTTCTGTGTATTTGGCATTTGAGTTAAATAGATGTAAACAGAAGCCAGCAACCCCCAGTTAATGCAAATGGGTTTCCCTTGTTTGCCTCCTAGCGGAGCGGAGAGTTCTCCAGGGGGCTAACGAGGCTAGCAGGAGGGAGAACGTGCCTTGGAGTGTGGTACACCTCTATTTCCACCCCCTTTGCCAGTCACCTTAACTCCTGTGCCTGGAACATGGAGATACCGGGCGTGGAGTTCGTTGTGGGTGGATCCCCTGGCACCCACCTACTCACCTTTCTGGGATTCTACAAAGCGGCTGTGAGGAATTACTCTGGATGAGAGCCCCCCCCCCCCCGAGCTGCTGAGTCCCACCCTGTGTATTGAGGGGGTTGATGAGTTGGGCTCCGGTGACGAGATCAGCTCTTTTCCATGCTTAATTTAATGGAAGTGTGATTTTTATTTTGTCCCTCCCGTTTCGAATACTGACCGATTTTCTTTTTTAATAAAGGTAATAGGTGAAATTTGCCTTCTGAGCAAAGAGGGTGGATGTGACTGACTCTCTTGCTTTGTTTGGGATTTGTTGAAGTTGCTATTCTGGGTTAATGTGAACTTATAGCATCTCCCCCTCCCCCCTCAAAGGGGCCCGGATTGGTGTATGTTTGATTTGACTGGCAAGCAGAGTGATCTCCCTGACATGGGCCTGACCGGGTGGGAGGCTGTGGAAAGTCCAGAACCAGGCTGGAAACGGGACACGCCCTTTATTTAGCCGTGGGGGGGATTGGCCAAGACGGGGGTGGAGTCCTCCACTCAAATCTGCAGCTCGAGGAAAGGGTACCTTCTTGAAACAGATGCCAGGCACGAGTTAGTGGGCTTCGTATAGTACCAACAAAGGGGGATTTTGAATGGTTTGTGCTGTCCGTGAGGTTGGACTACATGATTTCAAGGAGCCCCTTACTGACCTTAAAATCTACTGACCTATTATGTTCACAGGTTTTGGTGGGGTTGGGCAAGCAAGGGGGCGTGCCCTGTGGTACGAGTAGCTAATGTGCCAAGTACCAGAAACACGGGCTACGTGGAAATAAGCTGAGAAGCCAGAGCTCAGTGTGGAGACGGGTCAGAGCTTGGCTCAGTCTCGTGATCTCCCTGCCTCAGTTTACCCATCCAAAGTGTGCTGGGCGGATTGTCTTTTCCTGTTACTGAAGGAGCTATGTCAGAGACCCTGCAGGGTTCTGTATTCTAGTCCTGCCCTCAGGGGCAACTGGGAACAAGTCTTTGCCACCCTCTCTGTGACAGCCCTTCAGGTATCTGAAGATTGCTAGCCCGTCTCCTGTGAGGCCACTTCCACCCGTTACCTGGGAGGTGGGGAAACGTCCGTGGTGGCAATCGCAGCTCTTTTCTCACGGGAATTAGCGCACATGAAAACGGGCTATTTTGCTTTTATCCCGTGAACGGCTACATTGGGGAACCGGGTCACGCGCGAGTTTTCTCACGGAATAAAAGCAAAATAACGCGTTTTCACGTGTGCTAATTCCTGTGAGAAAAGAGCCGCAATTGCCACCCCGGAATAACGCATTCCCGCGTGCACTAACTCCCGGGAGAATAGAGCCACAATTTCCATCATGGACGTTCTTCTGCCTCCCTGGTAACGTCTTGTCATGGGGGTTGTGTGTCACGAGCAGGGGCCTTAATCTTCTCTAGCATTCACCTCCGCGGCGGGAAGACGCGGCAGCGGGGAGGAACCGGAGAGCAGAAGAGGAGCCGGTGCGACCGGGGATGTGCCGCGGCTTCCTTCGTGCACGTCCGGGCAGGATTTTGCGCCGTGGCTTCCCTCACGGGTGTCTCCACCACAGATATGAATACGGCCTAGGTTGTTAAGCGTACCCAGTTCCTTCAACCTTTCCTCATAGGACTTGGTTTCCAGACCCTTGGCCATCTTTGTTGCCCTCCTCTGAACCTGTTCCACATCCTGGTAATTATTTTAGGTTGACATCTGGATCCAGTGTATCGTATGCATGGTAAGTCTGGCCACCGTTGCCCTAGAGGCTGGATCCGCAGGGCAGATGTCAGAAATGGAAAGGGGGCCAAATAATTAAAAACCAGGTGCGTACTGGATTTGGGGTCTGGGCCAGAGATTCCTCACCCCTGCTCTATAGAGAAGCCAGCCCAGTAATGCCAGAAGCCCTGACCTAGATGGCATTACCCAAGGATGGGCAGTGATCATGGAGGAGAAGAGTTTGTTTAAACCGGAGGGAAATGAAACCCCTTCCCTGTCCTGGTTGTTAACCCTGGACAGTCGCAGTTTCCGTGGGAGCTCCCTCCTCTTTGATCTTTCCTACTTCCTAGAAAATGACAGAGCTCAGTTACGCTAGTTAAGTCTGTTTTAAAAGTACGGTTGAATACTGATAACCAAGCCAGAAGAACCAGCACGGAAAGAGGGAGACTATAATTGCAAGGGCAAGTCCCGCCAGAGGTTGGCCATGGGAACTGGAGGGCTCTTGCAGATGGTACTCCTAGTTGGCATCCCTGTAGGCGGAGAGGTGGCCCTTCAGCACGGCTAGGAAGGTGGGGTCCAGGGTCTCCCGCAAGCTCACGGCCATCTCATCCGTCCACCTGTGCTCCAAGCTCACGGGCCGTTTCCTCTTCACATCAAAGATGTGCATGGGTTTGAACCCCGGCGGGACCTTTACCCGGCTGGGCCGAGAGCGGGGGTACAGACTCCTCTGGACGACTTCGTAGGGCAGCTCGGGCACAGGCGAGACTCTGCCGTCCCCAACGATCTGGATGGTGGGCTTCCCGCAGAAGCCTTTAGAGAGGAGGAGGAAAGAGCCGAAGTCATGATCCTGCGGCTCGTCGCGCTCAGTGCCTAGCCGGACGCTGTCGGGTTGGCAGATGCGAGTGGCCGGCGGGGAGGCGGGATTGACGCTGGGATTCCATGGCTGCTGCCGTCTGTCCACGGGGAGTGGCGTGGGGTCACGGCGACCCCTTCTGCCCTTGGCCTCATGAGCAGCGGCCGGCTGTGCTCTGCTCTCCAGGAAGTTGCTTATCCTCTCAGACAGGGGAGGCAAGCGCTTTTTCTTCATCCAGTCAAAAAACGCCGCCCTATTCACGAACCCCTGCTCCATCTGGAAGGAAGCACAGAGCCAGGTGAGGTGAGTCGGCTGTGTGACCCCAAGGCCCAGCCACTGTGTGGGCTCCTCTATAGCTGCCCCCAGAGCAGGTCTGTAGTTGAGGGGGGCCCGGTTGGGCACTGCCTCCCCTGTCAATTCCCCCTCCCAACAGAAATCTTTGCATGGCTCAATATTTGTTATAACTGAACAATCGCATCTTTTTCCTACTAAAATATCCCTCCTCCGAGCAGCCAAGGAGACGGGGAAAGTGTAGCTGGGTATTTCTGCCCCCTGCAGTGATGTGGAGCGGAAAAGTTTCCACTATAGTTTTCCAGAAAATTTTCCTGTTCTGAAAATGAATTGTGTCATCAAATCAACTTAGTAACATAATTTATAATCCTAATTAAATGTTTTAGTTCAACTACTTTTGCCTATTGTAAAAACTTTTGAGATTTATCCAAACCATAAAATTAGCAGTGTACTACTTGAGTTTTGTTTACTAAGTACGGAGTCAGATAAAACATGCTAAATCCAATCCTAATTAATTTAGGGCATTGGAACATTTTCCGGAAAATCCACATTACTGGCCCCATGCAGGAGTGGTGATACAGCAGCCTGCTGGGGCGCTCCTCCTACCCTACTCCGGAAAAAGGGGAGTCGGGGGAAATGCAATTAGTAGGAGCTTGACTTTAAAAACTAGACTTGTCCATCGACAAGCTGATTTTAAAACGGGTGTGAGCCTGCAGTTGCCTGGGAAATGGACAAGGCAGACTCTAATAAGGTTCAGGATTCCTTGAGCTGCAGTCTGAATCCCCAAGAACTGGTGGCAGCCTCCCCAACGGAATTGGAAGCACCAGAGAATGGGCTTCCTCCTCCTCCTCCTCCCTGTGTTCTGGCAAAAGTCCTTTAGGTTAGCTAGAAACAAGCCGCATTCAGGACACTTGTGGGCCTTGCTGGGGCACCTGCCACATCCTTGTTACCTTCCGTCTCCTTAAGAACCTTTCCTCGGCCCGTTCCAATTCACTTTTGATTTGGTTCAGTTTGTAAACTTCCCGGGCAAAATCACTCTTCTCCACTTTCCACATGACGTTGCTCAGGTACCTGGAGGGAACAGCACAGAGCGGGGAGCGGAACCAGACAGAGCTGTGTTGTATTTTTGATAATATTTCCTCCTTAGCCCTTTCCGTCCTTGGAAGGTTTCCAGCCCCAGAAAGTTTATACATAAAAACACTGACCATCCAAGTTAGGAGCGGGGAAACTTTTCCCTCCCAGGAGTCACTGAAAATGAGTCTCTGCTACGAGAGCCAGGGAGGAGTTAGGGGTGGGTGTACTTAAAGGGGGCACTCAGGAAGAGCATGGATCCGTCCCCTCATGTGCCCACCCTCCTCCCCTGAGCTCAGGCCGCTTGCGCACCGGACGAGGAGGCGACTGCTATGAGCTGAAATCGCGCCAGGGGGATCACATGAAGCTCTGCTCATGGGCAATGGCATTTAGCCCGTTTCTGCTGTGATTTCAGTGACGGGAGACAGGGCTGGATTTTCAGCCTTGTCTCCCATCACTGCAATCACGGCGGAAATGGGCTAAACGTGGTTGCTCATGAGCAGAACTTCATGATTCCCCCACCCCCCGGACATGATTTTGGCTCAGTTCCCCCTGTCACGGAGAAACCTAGGGTCACACACGTGTGACACGGGACTACATGTGACACCCCCTGCCTGTCTTGTGTGTGTACGTGGCCTATCAGTGCTTGGGGACAGAAATTGGATCCAGGGGCTGGAAAAGGGACCACATGAAAATAAATCTATGGGCTCCATTTGGTCCCCAGGCCTGAGGTTCCCCCACCCCTGATGTAGAAGTTTGCCAGTCAGGTTCCACTGGGCTAGACTGTAAGGAACCTTCCCAACATTGAGTTCTAGGGATTCGTGAATGGGGCGAGGGGTGCGGCATCTCTGAATGACGGTGCTTTGACAGATCTCTGGGCGGTTAGCCCAGGACAGTCCTGTAAGGGCTGAGATTTCCTAATCTGACACAGCTTGTAAAGAGAAATTTGATTCCACTTTCCTGAAGGCTGCTGCCTCCTTGCTGTGCTACGGAGCTGCAAGGAGAGAATCTATTTGGAAATCCCCGGGGGGGGGGTGTCACTTTTTTCAACTCGACTATGCAATTTGAAAAGGCGAGAGCCCTGGGTAGAGAAACTGGACAAGATAGCAAGCAGCTTTCCTCCCCCTGGGGGGTTGTGGTAGGTCCTGGGAGAGACAGGATCAGAGTGCTCTGTGCCCCAGAGATCCTGCGATGTTGAATCTGCTGTAAGTGGGAGCAGCTTCTACACATGAACCGTGATCCACAAACCCCTTCATGTGGAGGAGCTGCATTGAAGCCCATTGCACGCCTCCAGATTAAGGGGTTTGTGGATCACAGGGTTTTGCGTCAGGGGGATCACATGACGTTCTGCAGGTTTGCAAGGAAAACACGCCTGCTGTCTTTCCTCCCTGGCATGACCGTGCCTACTCTAACTCCCAACAAGCACTGGTTTGACACCCTAGCAGCCTTAGCGTTTGTCCCCTCTCCTCAGATGTGCAGTCCAGCAGTAGCAGCTTCCCTTTGTCGTACGCAGTGCCATCCTGGCCCAGCCAACCCAGTATCCTGTCTCTGACAATGGCTGCTTTGGTCACTTCAGAGAAAATGGAGGAATCCGCTTTCTGCTACCCCGGTCTCCCTCTTTTCCTCACCTTGCACAGCTCCTGTGCCCCCACATACGGCACAGGTCGATAGGCTGCTGCCCCTCCACATCCTCGGCATGGACGTCGGCACCGGCCTCGACCAGTTGAATGATGCACTTGAGACGTCCTTCGCTGGCTGCCTTGTGAAGCGGGGTTACGCCATTTTTGTTCTTCCTAGAACATAAGCAGCGATATTTTACTGGATCAGACCAACGGTCCAGCCCAGCCCAGCATCCTGTCTCGGACAGCGGCCAGACTCAGTTGCCTCAGGGGAGCAAACAGTAGGTTACAATGGAGTCATCCATTTCCTGCCGTCTTCCCCCAGCTTCAACAATCAAGGGTCTTGTATCCCTGACCAACCCATCTAGGAGCCCTTAATGGGCCTGGCTTTCAAAAACTCATCCAGTCCCTTTTTGAAGCCTGTTACACTCCTGGCCTGGACAACATCCTTTGGCAAGGAGTTCCACAGATTTATTGTGTGGGGGGGTGAAAAAGCGCTTCCTTTTGTTTGTTTAGAAAGCAGGGTGCTGATGCAATTCCACTTGGGATTGCAGTGACGGGCCTTGCCTAGAGCTTCTAACAATGGCAGCTTCTCCCATTTGTTTACTATTCACTTGTATTAATAATCATTTATTGTTGTTACTATTACTAATAGCTATTTAAAAACTTACCCAATCTTTTTTTAAGACCCATTTACATTATTGACCTTCACGCCCCCCTGTGGCAGCGAGTTCCACAAGTGAACACAAGTCAGCAGCATGACGCTGCAGCAAAGAAGGCTAATGCCATCTGGGGGAGCCACGGGTGCAAGACATGGGAAGTCACGGTGTTGCTCTGCTCAGGCCCTGGCTGGGGTCACTTTGCGGCACCCCGTTTTAAGAAGGACCTAGAGAAACTGGAGAGAGCACAGAGGAGAGCAACAAAGACAGGGTGCAGCCACACGCGACGTTATCCTGCTTTGGGCAATGTTAACACGCGGTGCAGGGACTCTTATGCGCGGCGGCTGCCAGGTGTTCACCGCGGGTTAGTGCAGGCAGCCCGCTACTACGTGATGCGTCCTCTGAATGCGGCCAGCCCACCTACCAGCTGATCGTGGGGGAGGGGGTCTGGGAGGAGTGCATGCTCCCTTCCCACCCCTCCAGCTGCCTAGCGGCAGTGGGCCCAACCCTGCAGCATGGCAGGAGTCTGGGCATCCAAGCCTCTGTGGCCGGCTACTTGGCCCGCCCTGGCGCGTGGAGGAGCTGGTGATGGCCGCAGGGGGGCAGAGCGTGTGGGCCCGCCCCAGCTCGTGGGGCTGCTTTGGAACACACATTCTCTTCAGCTTAGAGAAGAGAAGACAGAGGGAACATGATACAGGTTTATAAGATTTTGAGTGGTGTGGAACGAGTAGATCGGGAACGGTTATTTACCCTCTCAAATAGCACTAGAACTAAGGGACGCTCCATGAAACTAGCTGCCGGCAGATTTAAAACAAATACAAGGAAGTACTTTTTCACTCAACACTTAATTAACCTATGGAATTTGTTGCCAGAGGACGTTGTCAAGGCCAGTAGTGCAGCTGGGGTTAAAAAAGGCCTGGATAATTTCTTGGAGAGTAGGTCCATTAATGGCTATTACCCAAGTAGCTTACAGGATAAACTTCTTACTGTCGGGAGCTGGGAGTGAACAGCGGGGAATGGATCCCCCATTGTGACCGTTGGTTCTTCTCCCATGCGATCGAGATTGGCCGCTGTCGGAGACAGGATGCTGGGCTTGATGGCCCATTGGTCTGACTCAGTCTGGCACTACTTATGTTCTCATTCTATGAGAGGTTGAAGGATTTTGGTGTGTTCAGCTTAGAGAAAAGAAGACGAAGGGGGGATAGGATAAGAGTCTCCAAATATGGAGACAATTGTGTTCTCTCTGGAGAGCGGGACAAGCTGCGGCAAGGGAGATTTAGCTGGAGCATCTGGCAAAACGTCCTGCCTCTAGGGCAGCTGTATGAGAAGCTGGGGGTACTCTATCATCGGAGGGTTTTAGGAAGAGGCTGGATGAGCCTGTGTCTGGCAAAATGCTGCACCGAGCAGGGGGGCTGGACTCTGTGATTCTTCCAGCCCTAGAATTCTAAAAGAGCAGGGGAAAATGGATGACTTCTAGGAAAGGAGGTGGAGGCAATTACCCCCTTCCTGTACAGCTCATCCTGCCTGGAGTGGGAACTTCCCTCCCTGCTTCCTCACACACAGGTAAGCACCTCCCCTATAGCCTCGCTTTCACTGCCCAGTTTGTGGCCACAAAGGGGAGGTTAAGGCAAGGTAGGTGGTACTTACCTCCAACAAACCTGTCAAGTGCCCGTTAACCAAAGAACAAAACCCCCCACTGGCTAAAGCTTCCAAGGCAGTCAGTCACTCACACGTCGATGTCTGCTCCTTTGCCTATGAGGTACTCTAAGCAGGCCATTGCTCTGGGCCCGCTCTCCCGGCTCATGACCAGGTGGATGGGCCTCCACCCTCTCAGGCTGGCCGAGTCCACGTCCATGCTGTATTTTTCCAGGAGAAGCTGCACGCAATCCAGCCGCCCGTGCAGAGCGGCCAGGTGGAGCGCCGAGAATCCCTGAGAGAGAAAGGGGGGGGAAAGCAAGAAGTAGGTTCAACTGTCTCCTATTACTTCTCCGCTTGGAGGGGGATGTTTTTCACACCAGAGAGAATGGGTGGGGGGGGAGCACTATGAACACAGGAGCCCCCCCCCCCCCCATGCTCTAATCTTGGCTTCCATGATGTGCAATGTTGAACAAGCCACCCCTGGGTCCCTGCATCTCGGCTAGCCCGTCTTGAAAACCAGGTGAGTCTTTAAATGCTTTACATCAAGGGTGGGGACCCCAATTTGGCCCAGGGCTGTTGTTTTATTTGGTCCCTAATCTGTCCCATAGATCCAATCCCATCCCCTCAAACATTGAGTAAACTCAGGGGAAGGGGGCGGAGATGTGGCCTGTGCTCAAGGACAGGTTGGATCCAGAACAGACGCGTGATCTGGCCCCCCACCCCTTAAGTGCCCCCCAACTCCGATCTGGCCTACAGTGCTCGTGCTCGCTTTCAAGGTGGCCCATGCAGGAGGGAATAGGCTCCCCCCCCCAGTTGTACACTAAGCACGTGGGTAGGGAATGCCTGGTCCTGTTACCAGAGAGACTTCATTGTGGGCAGGATCAGGCCCTAATACAGGGCATCCTATTTTTCCAAGTAAGGCTCAGTCTCATGAGGCACTAAAGCATAGGTGGGGAATAGGTTTACCGCCGCGGCAAATGTTTAAGGAACACGTATGAAAAATGCATGTTGCAGGGCACTGCATTGCAGTGCAGGCCCTGCAACATGGAGTTGCATCTGACGTTGAATCCCGACAAGACGGAGGTGATGCTGGTGGGGAAGACGGTCAGTGCCGGGGTTCGGAGTCTGGGAGCGCTCCTTGCTGCGCGGGTTGGAGCGGCGGCGAGGAGCGCATTCAGCCAATTACGACGGCTGGTGCGTCGGCCGCACATCTCCGACTCCGACCCGGCCGCTATCATCCGTGCTTTCATCGCCTCAAGACGGGACTGTTGTGACGCGCTCTACGTGGGGCTGCCCGTGGCGGCGGCTCGGAGGCTGCAGCTGGTGCAGAACGCGGCGGCCCGTCTCCTTGTGGGATTGGGCCGCCGGGAGCACATGACACCAGTGCGCCGGTCTCTGCGCTGGCTGCCGAGAGTCTTCCGGGCCCGATTCACGGGGCTGGTTCTTACCTGTAAAGCCCTCTACGGCTTGGGCCGTATGTATCTGCGGGATCGCCTCACTCCCCGGGCTCTGGATCGGCCGGGAGCACCCCCAGGTATCCCGGCGGGCGACTACAGAGAGGGCATTCTCGGTGGCCGCCCAGAGGCTGTGGAGCTCCCTCCCGGCAGAGGCCCGGGTGGCCCCGAACTTCCCCTCTTTTCGACGTTCATGCAGGACCTGGCTGTTCCGCCGGGCCTTTGGCGAGGGAGAAGGATGAGGGTGGGGTATTTTTTTCCCCTCCCTCCTCTTTCCCCGGGGGGGGGGGATTCCCCTGTTTTTCCCCCTTCTCCCCTTTTTAGCTGTTTGATGTTTATGTTGTGTATTTTTATATATTGTAAGCTGCTCCGAGCTGCCTCTGGCAGGAGCGGCGGGATAGCAAATGTTTTAATAACTAAACATTTGTCCAGGTGGCAACCCTAGTGGGGAAGCTCAGGCCCAGGAGCCAACTGTGGCCCGTGGCTAGCTTTTACGTGGCCCCTTTCCGGTGCCTGCATCTGGCCCCTGGGTCCAGCTCCTGCCTCTCAAGTGCTGAGAAACTGAATTCAAAGGAAGGGAGTAGAGCTGAGAGCATAGAGCCAGGATCTGGTCCCTGCTTTTCTTGCGTTGCACCCCCAACTTCTACGCAGCCCTCGGAGCTTGTACTAACGATCAAAGTGACTCCTGGGAGGGAACAGGTTCCCTGCCCCTGAACCAAAGCATCTTCAGCTGCCGCCGAATTCATGGAATGACAGCTGGGAGAAAGAAACCCCGCAGGTTCTCCAGGCCCATAGAGGCTCCGTTGTCCCTACGCTAGCCCCAAGAGATGCTTTGTCTAACCTATTTTTAAAGGCCTCCAGGGACGGGGCTTATTTACTGCCTCTGAATCAAACCCGCAGCCCTGCATCTCATGGCCCAGTGCTGCTTGTTCCCTGCAGAAAATCCCTAATAGCATCCGTGCTGGGAAGGGCCCTTGTTTTCACAGTAGGAATGGCTGGCGGTAACGGAGGAAGCGGTGCTCTCTGCTAAACGATTCTGCAGGTAGCCAGGCGAGCAGCTATCGGTCCCTTCCATTGGGCTGGGCGAGTCAGCGATCTGCAGAACCTACAGCCAGCTGTTTTGTGTGCTCCCTCGTGAGGAGATCCTTGCTCCCAGGGACAATGACATGCTAGCTACAGTGACATGGAGGGGAGGGGGTGGTGCTTCCACACCCCCAAAAGTGTCAGTGTCAGAAAGAGAAGAATTTTACAAGTAAATTCTACCAAGAACCTCTGTGACTGCAACAGCGATGACGAACATTATTATTGAAGATAGTGCCTGGCGTGGAACCGTTGTGATAAGAGACCGGCCCGTCTAGCATGGACAAAGGGGGGAGACAGGGAGCCGCTCAAGACGTTGAGAAGGTGCCGCACGTTGGGGCGTGTGCTGAGCTTAGCGACAGGCGAGTGGAGAAAGGGAAAGTGTGACCGAAGAGGGAGGTTTTTAGGAGGGACTTGAAGGGAGGGAGGGAGGGAGTTCCAGGCACAGGGGACAGCATGGGAGAAGGGGCAAAGATGGGACAGGGACCAAGAGAGTCTGTGGCAGCTGAAGGTGACAGAGGAGGAGAGAAATTCCCAGGAGGGAATGTAGTGGGAGATAATTTATATAAAATATTTATATGTCTGAAATCATTTCATCCCCCGCCCCTCGTGTTCCAAGCAGCCCGGTGTGGCTTACAATGAAGGGAAGACCAGGGCCGGGGACCGTGCGTGGGGGGAGGGATGCAGATGAGTGCACCCCCGTCTCCCCCAAGCCAGCTGGTGCATGAGTGGGGACGCATGGGCCATGGGAGCGTGCACCCACACATCTCCACTCTCCCCCAGCTGCGTCCCATGGGTGGGCACGCATAGGTGCGTCTCGTTTGAAGGCGGCCTCTGACGCCTCCCTCTCCTTTCAACCTCAGATTGAATCTGTTGCTAAATCCTGTTCTCTCTCCTTGCGGAACGTGGCTAAAATCCGTCCTTTCCTCACCGTCCCCACTGCTAAACCCCTAGTCCCTGCTCTGGTTCTCTCTCGCCTCGACTATTGCAACCTCCTCCTCGCTGGCCTCCCCCGCTCTCACCTGCCCCCCTCTTGTCTGTTCAAAACTCTGCTGCCAAGGTCACCCCCCTCGCCTGCTGCTTTGATCACATGCAGCCTCTCCACTCCTCTCTCCACTGGCTCCCTCGACCTGAACGCATTCACCACAAACTTCTCGTCTTTACCCTACAAGGCTCTTCCTGGATTCCAACCCTCTCCATCTCTCTCGTCTCCTGATACACTCCCCTCCGAAAGCTCTGCTCCTCTACCCCCACCCTCGCTTGCTGACGGCTCCGCTGCTCCTCAAAGCGTGTTCGCCCCTTCTCCCTTGCAACGCCCCCCGTGCCTGGAACTCCCTCCCCGAATGCATTTGGTCCTCTCCTTCCTGAAAACCTACCTCTTTCGTCAGGCTTTCCCTGGCTCCTTATCCCCTTAGTCCCCCTTCCTTCCCCGATGTAACTAAGCACGTGCACTTGCAGCCTCCCGCCTTCATGAATGGAGCCTCGTCTCTTCCCTCTGTTGCCCCCACCCCTCATCTCCCCTCCCTGGTCTGTCTTAGACTGCAAGCCCCCTGGGGCAGGGACCCTGCCTATTTTCAGCAGTTGTAAAGTGTCGGGTACATTGCTGGCGCTACATCAATAATAATAATTATTAACAGTAAACGAGATTTACGTTGATGTCGGCTTGGGTGGGCGTCTCGGTTTTCTGCAGGCAGAACTGGAGCCAGCGCAGGTTTCCCACGCTGGACGCCATCAGCTCGTCATCTGCTCCAGGTGGCTTCCTGGCTTTCAGACGCCCCCTACGGAGAACCATAGGGTTGAAAGAGAACTCGAGGGTCCATCCCGTCCAGCCCCCTGCTTGGGTACAGGATGACGACAGCAACGACATCCCCAACAGGGGCCTGTCTGGCCTCTTGGAAACCTTCCAGCGACGGAGAGAGCCTACAGCCTCGCCCAGCTCTGACGGGAAGGAAGGAAGTTTTTCCTGATATTTAACCAAAATCTCTCTTCCTGTAACTGGAGTCCATTGTTTCTGGCCCTGACCCCTGGAGCTATGAGAAACAATTCCTTACCGTTGTCTTTGTGGCCGCCCTTTGGGTAAGTGAGGGCCACTAGCCCATCTCCCCTTAATTTCCTAGACGAAACACACCCAATCCCTTCAACCTTTCCTCATACGACTCGTTATCGTTTTTAGCTGCCAATTTGCTCCAATTTGTCAAAGTCCTTCTTAAAACAAGATGAGCTAGTGGACACAATAGTCCAGGTAAGGGGTGACCAGTACTGAATGGAATGATTACTTTTGCCAACTTGGAAACAGTTCTTTACCGCTACAGCGTATCTGACTTTGTGTCCCAGCCAAGAACACTGTAATACGCATCCGCTTTTGTGTTTCAAGACTGTTTTCTTCTTAAATAAGCGTTAGGATTTTTCTCAGGATTTTTCTTGGCCCTCTCTTCTTCTCGATCTATACCTCATCCTTAGGCAAACTCATTGCCTCCCATGGCTTCCAATACCACCTCTATGCTGATGAC
>QEPC01012366.1:178110-191190 GCA_003113815.1 Sphenodon punctatus
TTTGCAAGTCACAGGAACTGGCCGATCCGGGTTCCCCAGCGCTCACGGCAGGACACGTCGGTTTCAAAGGCCGGCGGGCGGACTTCCCCCTCCCCCATGCTCTGTGCCAGGGGGAGCGCGAGGCGGCGGGAGCCGGCCATGCTCGGAGCTGCCCGTTAGAATCCCAGCCCACGTGCTCCACCCGCGGCTGCTGCCACTCAGTCTCGTTTCGCCGTCTCTTGCTGCCGTCCAAGGCCTAGGTCCCTCAAATCAGCAGGACCCTCTGCCTCTCCTGGCCAGGCCTGGGGTCCCTCGCACCTCACCCTTGCTGTCCGATGTCTCTCGGTCCCAACTCGGAGCCCGCTGCTACTCCCCTTCTTCCCCCCATCCAGGGCGTAGCTACCGGAAGTGCCGCTACACCTGGGCTCACAAGCCGTGGGCCCCGCATGCCGAATTCCTGTGCATCTTGTGGGCAGTGGGGGGGGGGGGGGGGGGGAGCAGGATGTGGGGCTTCACTGGGGCCCATTCCAATCTAGTGGTCATCTCTGCTGAGCCCCCCCGCCCACAAAACCTGACCCTGGGCTTCCCTGTTGTGCTGTACACCTCAAGCCCAGCTGCCACTCTCTCTGCTCTCCCAGCCTTGGGCTCCCTCCAGCTCCTCCCTGCTCTGCTACTGCCGCTCATCCCCTCCCCTGTCTCATCCCCCCGCCCGGCCCCACGCTCCACATACAGCCCGAACTCACCCTGCTTGAACCTCTTCAGAGCCTTTTGGTTCCACTCCACGGTCGACTGGAGGGAGCGTTTCTCCAATTGTTCCTCCTCCAGCTTTTTTGGGGGGAGGGAAAAACACAAATGCTTTCCATTTAAAGAAATAATCCCCCCCAAACCTTTTAATGAACAGAAAATGATCAGGGGTCTCTAATTCCAAACCTGTTACTTGAGCCGTGGCTGCCCCCCCTCCCCGCCTGGTCCCCCCCCTCCTCCCCCTGGGAAGGACTCTGTCGCTCCCAAGGGGTGATTGGGGGCATTGCGGGGCGGGGGGCAGAAGGCAAAGTCCGTGTGGCAGACGCCGTCTTGGGGGAACAGAACTGGAATGAGGCCGTCGGCTCTGCCCATTTGAGCCAAAGACAGCGGTTCAGGGGAGAGGGAGGCGGGGTGGGAGGAAGAAGGGGAAAATTCAGATCCTCAAATCCACACTGTGGATCCAGCCCGGCTCTCATTTCCGCTCCCTTCCCCCAGGGGTCGATCTTTCAGTGCTTGAGGGTAGCGACTAGATCCATGGATCAGACCCAGGAATGGGAAAAAAGCCACCTAAAAAGAGCTGAATCATAGAATCCTAGAGTTGGAAGGGACCTCAGAGGCCATCTAGTCCCACCCCCTGCTCCATGCAGGAAATCCACAGCGACAGCATCCCTGATAGATGGTCCAGCCTCTGCTTGAAAACCGCCAGCCAAGGACACCTGGCAGGATGGAGGCTTCCTACCACCTATGCAAATTAAGGAACACTTATGAAAAATACATGTTGCAGGGCCTGCGGTGTGGGCAAGACTGACTAGTGCAGCCTCCAGACCTTCCCTCTCTCCTTCCAGCCCCATCCCTGCCCCCACCATCTCTCTTGTACAAACTCACTGCTCCCCTGCCTCGCCTCATCTCTCCCAGAAAGCCCCACTCATTCCCTTTGCACTCCCCCGCTGCACACCCCACATGGCCCCCACTTTGCTCCCCGGCTCCCCGTCCGGCTGCCCCATTTCATACAGCAGAAGAAATGGCAGCTACATCCCCACTGGATTCTCGCTGGAGTTGCGGGGAGCAGAGCTGTGTGTCTGCTACCCCCTTCCCCCGAGGCCACGATGCAGCTGACCCTGGGAGTTTATTTATTTATTTATTTTAATTTACATGCCAATACAAAAAAACCACCACCCTAAGCCCCCCCCCCAAATCCCCCAGTACCACCTCTCCATTCCCCAAACCACCTGCCAAAAACCTTTTCAAACAGAAACGGTTTTACAGTTCTCCGTGCTCAAGGATAGTGAGTGGATTCAGGAATTGTGAGTTACCACCGATTCCCACCCGCAGGCAGGGGACCAGTTGCCCCCC
Organism: Sphenodon punctatus; assembly: GCA_003113815.1. Lineage (NCBI taxonomy): Eukaryota > Metazoa > Chordata > Lepidosauria > Sphenodontia > Sphenodontidae > Sphenodon > Sphenodon punctatus. Next base: position 180,187 of record QEPC01012366.1, read on the forward strand.
CAAAGCATCGCACCCGGTACCTGCTCCTGGAGCTGCCCGATGCTGTGTTGCAACTCCTTCACCTGGACTGCGAGCTCCTCTTTCTCCCCCAGCAGCTGGGAAACCGTCTCCTGCAGCTCTAGAGGTGAAGAGAGAGAGAGAATCAAGGAAGGGGGGGCATGGCTTCCTCCTGCCATGGGGTGGTTGCTATGGTAACCGGGCCCCTCACTCAGGAGGCAATCTGGGGCAGCCACACTCCTCATCCTAGAAAGCTTTCCCCAGGAGCATCCAATGATGGCGGCTCACGGGGACAGGATGCTGGGTTAACGTAGCCATAAGGCAGCAGTCCCACCAGGAAGGGTAGTGTTGGCCCCGTTTCCTCCCTCACCCACTCTGAAAATGTGCCCCCAGTCGCCCCCTCACTAGGGACAGCCTTACCACGGGACGACTGCCCTGGGCCGGCCCCCAGTTTCACCAGAGCAGGATGCAGGGGCCCCGCTCTCTCCCAGTGCGGCGCCGGCCCCAAACACGACCACCTCTAGGGCCCCATAGAAGGTGCCCCAGTGGGGGTGAGGTAATGGGGGGCTCATTTTATCCTCACCCTGGGCCCCACAAATTCTAAGGCCAGCTTTGCTGCTGACTTTGGCAGCTACTGCCCTGTGCGATTTGTGGCTGGGAGTTTAACATGGTTCAGATGCCCCTCTCCAAAGCCATGTCAGTACATTAGCCCCCGGCCAGATTTATTACAGAGTGGGGAAACTGAGGTGCATCAAGGCAAAGCATCTCTTCTGAGGTCACGAGCAGACCCGGGGGATCTTGGCTGAAACTGATTTGGAGGGACCAAATCCGCTGAAGTATTTGGGATTTGCTTTCGACAAGCCAAACAGACTTGGTTACTGGTGTATTTTGCTGTCTGGCTGGTTTTCCAGAGTTCTCTGGACCAGGTTGGACTTTTTCAACATACTGCTTGAAGTGCAGGCCCCACCACAACTGGCTGTGGTATTGCAGCTGTCTCATCGATCCCATGGGGAGGGGAGTACCCTTCCCTCCCAGCTCCCACTCCCCCCCCCCGGAATTGCATTAGCCCTTTGTGCTGCAGCATGGCACTGAGAGCATTGTGATCAGTCCTTTCCCACCCCACTCTGACCTCCCAGTCCTTCTCGAGTCCCTGGCTTCCAGGACGCAGGCCCTCTTCTATAGAGATGCTCTAACTCAGACGACTGAGAGGGGACATGGTTGAAGTTTATAAAATCATGAGTGGTGTGGAACACGTAATAGGGAGCAGTTATTTACCCTTGCTCAGAGTACTAGAACAAGGGGGCACCCCATGAAACTTACTGGTAGCAGATTTAAAACAAGAGAAAGCATTTTTTTTTCCACTCAGGGCACAATTAACTTGTGGAATTTACTGCCAGAAGAAGTGGTCAAGGCCAGTAACGTAGCTAGTTTTAAAAAAGGATTGGACAAGTTCTTAGGGGAATTGGTCCATTAATGGCTATTAACCAAGTAGGTTTTGGGAACATATTATTATTATTATGCATTTATATAGCACAAGCAATGTACCTGGCACTTTACAATTGTAAGAAAGACACAGTCCCTGCCCCAGTGGGCTTACAATCTAAGAGACAAAGGGGGAAGGGAAACCAAGGAAGAGACAAGGATACACACATGAACTCGTGAGGTCTCAGGTCCACGTGCTTGGCTTAGTTACAAAGGTGTAGTTACTCATTCAATGTTACACAAGATACGCTGATTCAGGATAAGTCAGCAAGGGGGCGAGGGGAACAAGGAGCCAGGGAAAGCTTGACAGAAGAGATGGGTTTTGAGGAGGGATTGGGAGGGAGGAAGCCGAGCGAATGTGTTCAGGGAGGGAGTTCCAGGCATGGGGGTTGCCAGGGAAAGAGGGCAGATGCAGTTTGAGTAGCAGGGGAGCCGTGAGCAGGCGCGGGTGGTGGCAGAGGAGGAGCGGAGCCGGAAATGAGTGCTGAGAGACGGGGGAGCAAGGCCAGGAATGAAGAGCTTTGTAGTGACGGGATTTGGCAACAGAATCGATCGGAGGTTTAAAGGGGAGGGAGAAGTCAAAGATGAACCCCAGGCTACGTGCCTGACAGGCTGGATGTTGGCCCCATCAACGAAGACGGAGAAGGAAGAGAGAGAGGAGGGACTGGGGGCGGGGATATGAGTAGTTCGGTTTTAGCCCATGTTAAGTTTGAGCTGACGATGAGACGTCCAGGCAGAAATGTCCGAGAGGCAGTTAGTGAGGAGAGACTGGGTAGAGGGAGAGATGGGTGGGTATCATCAGCGTACAGATACTGGAAGCCATGAGAGTCAATGAGTTTGCCTCGGGACAGAGGATAGAGAGAGAAGAGGAGAGGGCCAAGAACGGGGTCTGGGGGAACTCCAACCGAGAGGGGAAGAGAAGGAGAGGAGACACCAGCAAGAGAGACTATGACTGTTAATACACGGACGGGTGGGTGGGGTTTTGGCACGGCGGGAGCTGGCAGGTGCACGGCGGGTGCTGGCAGGAGCACGCATGTACAAACACCCGCTGCCCGTGGTGTTTACATAGGAGCACACCCATCCCCTCACCTACCAGCAGCCGTATACACGGACTGCCCCCCCCCCCCGCTGCACGCCCACCCGAACACTGAAAGGCGGCGTGTGTGCGCGTGCGCATCTGACCGATCCTTCAACGGCCATTTTTACACAGAGAGGTAGGAAGAGAACCAGCTGAGGACTGAGCCATGGAAACCAAGGGAGTCAAATAAGAGAGAGTGGCCGACAGTGTCAAAAAGCAGCAGAGAGCAAGGAGGAGAAGGATGGCGTCGAGGCCATTGGATTTTGCTAAGAGAAGGTCGTTATTTATTTTAGCGAGAGCAGTCTCAGTAGAGTGGAGGGGGCGGAAGCCAGATTAGAGAGGGTCAAGGGAGAAGTTGGCAGAGAGGAAGTTAAGGCAACAGGTATGCACAGCCTCTTACTGTGGGGAGCTGGAACAACAGGGAACGGATTGCCCATTGTGATCTGTTGGGTACGTCTCCTAAGAGAGAAGTTGGCCATTGTCGGAGACAGGATGCTGGGCTGGATGGATCATTGGTCTGACCCAACAGCACTACTTATATTCTTAACTCCTTGGTGCTGCTCAGTGTAATATCCGGCATGGATTATCTGGGGAGGGGATCTTGGTTGTCCCAAAGCTCTGGCCAGGAATAGGGAGAGGAATCAAGACTCACCTTTAATTTGCTGCAGGTGCTGATAGGCTGGATCCTCGGTGGGATCTGGCTCGGGTTTGTCCTCACTAGCCCCATCCAGCAAATCCTCGGGGAGCTGGCTCAGCATGGGAAACAGAGCCACACTGATCCGCTTCAGCTTCTTGTTCTCCTGGTTCACCTGAGCAGGGGGGGGGAGGGTTTCAGGAGGGCAAGACTCTTCTTCACCCCACACTTTGAATTGCTGTGGCTCTGTTGCCTGATGCCCCCAGGGAGGTGGATCTCCCCTGCTGCCCCCCCCCCCCCGGTGATGTCAGTGACTTTAGGAAGTGCTTGTGGGCAGGGCTGTTCTAGCTTGCAAACTTAGTGGTGCTGAGTCCTCCACATCACTGAGATTGCAGGCCAGATTGGCGGTCACCCGCAGGAAGGGGAGGAGGATCATGGATGCATTAGGGAGGGTGGGGGTTGAAACAGGAGTTAGATTCAGTGAGAACCAGAGGGGGGAGCAGGGATTGTTGAGGGGAGACAGAAAGGGAAGCTGGGATAGGATGAATCATTATTAATAAGCAACCAGGGACCTGGGATTGTGAGGGGGAGGAGGGAGTGAGGAGGTGCAGGGAGCAGGAGGGATGCTGGGAGTGCCATGTGTGGGGGGTGGCTGATAGTTTCCAAACCCTTGCATCATTCTCCTAGCTCTTCTCTGCACCTGTTCCCATTTCCCCCACCCTTTTTAAAGCATGAACACCAGACCAGAGCAGTCTCCCAGCAGCATCTCATCACTGCCCTGTGCAAAGGGAAAATCCCCTCCTTGTGCCTAGGTCGCACAGCTGCAACAGTCCTTGTTAATTCGTCCAGGGATCATGTTAGCCCTTTGTGCTGCAGCATTGTGCTGGGAGCTTCTGCTCCATTGTTTGCTCTCTGTGACCTCCCCCAGCCTTTCTCAGGGCCCCAGAGCCCCCACAGGGGGTTGGGTAACTGGTGTTTTGGGTTTGCGGATGCTGCTGGGAGGAGCAGCAGAGGACCTGTCCTTGTCACTCATTTGTGGCAGATGCTGCGGAGACTGAGGGTTCAGCTGGGGCCAGAGGTAGGTGGGAACCCTCAGCAGCTCCTGCCAGATGCATGCAGCTGCCATGCGATGGATCTAGGCTTGTCAGTTCCCTGGACTGTTCCCACAGCTCCCCGTGCCTTACTTGGGCTGCATAGGCCTCGGCCTGTTCCCGGCAGGATTTCTCTATCTCGTACTCGGCCTCCAGTGCAGAGAGCTCAACCAGCAACTTCTGGGAGGCTGTGGGCAGAGAGGAAAAAGGTGGGTTATGCCATTGGGTGTCTTGACCAAGAGGGGGCATGGGAAGGTTTCTCCCCCTCTGCAATGCTGCTGAATTTTGGAAAAATGTATCCAGCGCTCATCGCCTTCTGATCGGGAATGCATTTATCGTCACACACTCCCCGCTCACATGCACCTGAAACATTGAAACTTCATGGATGTATCCCTCTCTCTCCCCCTCTGTTCCCCTCGCCTTTGTCTCTCTTAGATTGTAAGCCCCTTGGGGCAGGGACCTGTTGATAACAGATGATTGTTAACGTCCCAGATAAATTGCTACAACAGCAATAATAATAATATTAACATGCTTGCACACGCACATGCACGAATGCACAGAAATTCACCTATCCATGTGCCCAGCCTTGCCCACAGACACACACTCCCATGAGGCACACCGGGGGGGGGGGGGCAGCCCAGCCATGGGCTCCCATGGACCCAACTTTCCCTGCTCCTTGACCTCTCACCCAGTCAGAGGGATGGGACGTCTTGGCTGCACTGGTCCCACAGGCCCAGACTTCAGCAGCTCTCGCTCTTGATCGGACTCTTCTGGGCTGGCCCACTCTGGTGCCTGCTAAGCTCGGCTGCTACAAGACTGGTTTCCCAGGAAAGAGGGGTGCTTGGATCTCCTTAACCATCTCCCGCAAGACTGGGATGCGGAGTGGCATCTTCTGGTGCCCCGTTGCCTCTCCCTGGGATCCAGGCGAGACAGCAGCAGCAGGTGACTTGGGGGCCCCTGAAACCTGTATTTCTCATAAGTGTCCTCTAAAATTTGCCTATTTGGCCCCCACTAGGGCTGGACTAAAGTCCCCACTGCCATTCTTGAAGCTGGCAGCTGGGGAATCTGATCAGAGGCACGGGGCAAGCTCCCTCTTTGCCCACCCCTGCCTTGTAGACAGAGAGAGAGATGGACGACAGGAGGGAAAAACAGAGGCGCGTCTGCGATTTACCCAGTTGTTCCAGCCTGTCACCAATGCAAAGACAGCCAACGAAAGAGTGGAGACAAGCCCCCCCTGCCCCCCCCTTACCTACACTGCAATGGGCAAAGCACCGCCACACAGTCACTGTCTCCCACAGAACAGAAGGCTTCTCCGTGGGGCTTTAGGACCAGCGAACAGCAGGACTCACCTTGTTCAAACTCAACCAGCTTCTGAGCTTCAGCCCGCTCCTGGAGGAGAGCCTCATCCTGCAGGTGAGATATCAGGGTTACAGTGACCCCAGCTGAGGATTGTCAGGGCCCCATCCCACCAGCAGCTGCCAAGACACCAGAAAGAAACAGGCCCTACCCAACATTTAGCTCTAAATAGACACGAGGGTGGAGAAAAAACGGAGGCCTGGGGGAGAGAAGGAGACTCACGCAGCAGCTCAGATTAAAGGGGGAGACCCCTGAGCTCTGCTCCCTATCACCACTGATTTGCATAAACATGTGTTCGTTTATGTAAATGATGCACATCTAAAATAGCTCATTGTCTATCTCGGAGGCTAGCCTAGACAATAAGGATTGCTTTTTTAAAAAGGAAATAAATTGCAGCCACCAATCATATTCATAAGGTAAAACTTAAATCTTCCAATTTCCTTTTCAAAGTTTTACTCCTTGACTTATAGGAACAACTACTTACACTCTGGGAACCTATATGGCTTCTCACTTTTGTGGATTCTCTGACAGCCTAGAGCTTGATAGCCCATTTCTGTGTGGGTTCTCTAGCAGCCTAGTGCTGTGTGGATTCTCTGATAGCCCATTTCTGTGCGGATCATCTGCGCTTTCCTCCTCTTTCTTGAACTTTGATTATGGTAAATAGTGTAAAAACCAAGAATGCTGTCAGCAGTCACATGGAGTGCTTTGTCAGATGGATTTTTTAAAAAATAAACTCAATAAAAGGACAGAAGTGATACCCCCTGTATCATTAATATAAAAATAACCCTATGTTCAAACACAGTAAAATTCTCCTTCAATAAAAATATCACACACACACACACACACACCATTCCCATTCATTCAGTGCAGAAATGCTCCCCACAATAGAGCCAGAGTCCCAGAGCTGGGAGGTGTCCCACCCCCTGAACCAGTGCAGGACCCTCCACATCCCAAGTATCTGCACAGAAAAATCCATCTAATAAGAAACCGAGGCTATTAAAATAAATCAGCCACAAATAGAGACCGGGACCAACCAAAGCACACTGATGCCTGAAATAACAGGGTACATACAATGTTATAGCACCCAGGCACTAGAATGCCCCATCAGTCCTACCTCTACTGCAGGCAACTTTGAAGCTTCAGGAAGAAAAAGGAAACAATTATTCTTGGGGGCAGGGGGTGGTTCCTCCTCTAGCATCAAATAGAAAACTCACAAGTCTTCTGTGTCATAAATGTATCCAACTCCATTTAAAAATTATTCGGATTCTTTGCTCCCCACAACTGCCCCTGGGAGCTTGTTCCAGTAGTTCACTGCTCTAGTGGTTAAAAATCTTCTTCTCATTTCCAGCCTAAAATTTATTTATAACCAGCCTGTGCCAGTTAGTTCTTGTCCCTATGCCCACCTTCAGTTTGAACAATATTGCATTAACTCCCCTGATATGGCAGTGCGGACAGCAAAGAAAGTTTTCTTTGCTGCCCTCATTGTGTCGCCCAGTGGAGTATTTCCGGGTGTTGAGGGGGCTGGTCAGTCTGGCCTCCCTCTGCCTGGATTTAGAGTCATCGAATGCCCGCTCTGATTTGTTTGTGGACTTTTTTGCAGATAAAATCGCTCAGATCCACCACAGTTTTGACAACACTTTTAGCAGGGGGTGAACCAGAGGCAGTAGAAGTCCCGCCTTGCCCTGTTTTGTGGGATGAATTTCAGAATGTGTCGCCCTCAGATGCGGGGGATGCCCTGGGGTCTGTTCGAGCCACTTATTGTGAATTAAACCCGTGCCCGTCCTTGCTGGTCAAGGCCAGCCGGGAGACATCAGGGCTGTTGCTGGCAGGGATTGTCAACACCTCCCTGGGGGAGGGCAGGGTGCCGGACTGCCTTAAGGAGGCGCTGGTGCGGCCCCTGCTCAAGAAACCATCATTGGATGTTGGCGTCCTGGCCAGCTATCGACCGGTCTCTAACCGTCTCTTTTTAGGGAAGGTTATTGAGCGGGTGGTGGCTCGACACTTGCAGGAGCATCTGGACCGGATTCACTCTCTCAATCCCTCACAGTCAGGTTTTCTCCCTGGATATGGCACGGAGACTGCACTTATGGCCTTGGTCGACGACCTCTCCCGGGAGTTGGACCGGGGTCGTTCAACCCTGTTGATCCGGTTAGATCTCTCGACTGCATTTGATACCGTAGACCATGAGTTGTTGGTGACTCGGCTGCGGGACCGGGCAGGGATTGGCGGGACCATTCTCGAGTGATTCCGCTCTTTCCTGGCTGGGAAAGCCCAGTGTGTGGTCCTGGGGGAGTTTTCATCTTCTCCCGGGGCCTCACGTGTGGAGTCCTGCAGGGTTCTATCCTGTCCCATGTGTACATGCAGCCTTTGGGGGAGGTGGTTAGGGAGTTCGGTGTCATCAATATGCTGATGGCATCCAGCTTTATCTCTCATTTTCATCCGACTCCGGCCTGGCAGTCTCGGTGCTTACCCGGTGCTTGGCGGCTGTGGGGGATTGGATGAGGAGGAGCCGACTGAAGTTGAATCCCGACAAGACGGAGGTGATGGTCGTGGGGAAGGCCGGGGGAGTGGTGGCAATGATGGGGTCCGTCGTGCCCTGGTATCTCAGGTTCAGAGTCTGGGGATGCTCCTGGACCCGCAGCTCCACCTGGATGCCCAGGTGGCGGCTGTGGTGAAAGGGGCATTTCGCCAATTACCTCTGGTGCGTGAACTCCCTCCCTGTCTCGGACTCCACCCTACCCACCATCGTCCATGCTTTCGTTACCTCGAGAATGGACTACTGCCAGGCACTCTACGTGGGGCACCGTATTCCAGACGTGGTTCTCACCAGCGCCTTATACAGAGGCAATAAAAGGAGGGAAAATCCTCCTGATTTGTGTAAATTCATGAAGTCTTAAAATAGCTCATTGCCTGTGTTAGAGGCTAGACTGAAAACAAAGGTGTTTTTTTTTTTTTTTTAATAAAGCAAACTTTAAAAAGAGCTCAATCCCTTTCATATTATGCCCCCTAACGTGAATCAGACTTGAACTACTGAACTTTGGAATTTTTTTGCAAAACTTGGTCACCTGACCTGGGGTTGGGGTGGCGGAAAGTGAACCAGGCAAGCGATCTGGCTGGGGCGGAGGGGAGGGTACTTGTACTAAGGTTTAGGATTGTCTATTAGTGTCAGCAAGTGAATTCTGTGCAACACAGAGAAATAAACTTGAAAGAGAACATGATTTTCAGCGCAGGGAGGCAGAGGAAGGCCGTACCGTGGCTTCATCATCCTCATCCTCGGAGCAGTCACTGTCAGACTCCAAAATAGCTGCAAAGGGAGAGAAAGCACAAAAGGAAGTTACTAGCCAAGGCTGGAAACTCCTGCAAGAGCAGAGGAAATTCATACTTCACAGCTAGGCCAAGGGGTGGGGGGAAGGATATTTCTCCCCCCCCCCCCCAATATAATTTTGCTACAAAACAACCATGGGAGTCAGATAAATATTTTCACGGGGGGGATTCTTTGGCCAAATTTTGGCACATTTAAAATTTTCATCCAAAAATTTCTCTTTCAAAACTTTTCTCCTTTCAGCTCTGTCCAATCCCACCTCTATGGATTTCTCCCCCGTTTATACAGTGTCTCCCTTTGCTGATTTTGGTGGGTTTTCCCTTCCCCTCCTCCCTCAATTTACCTCCTTCCTCATTAGTGGTTGTGAATTTTTCATGACTCCTCTCCCTCCCTCCCTTCTCTTTTTCATAGTTTTTTCTGTCCTGTAGAGGCTGAAAAGCAGGGAAAGTTTTACAGAAATAAGAAACATTCTTCAGCTTAAAAAAAAAAATCATATAAAAAAAAACCCACAATAAACATATTTCAATTTTTATCAAGTACAAAATGGAAACACTGCATTAAAATTTTGAAGGTTTGAATTTTTTTAAGTTACCCAGTTTTATCTAATCTATCTCCACAAAACTGCCAACCACGACTGTTTAAAAATTACATGGAGTTGTTGATGATGATGCTTTTATTAACATTTCAGTGATGTTCCCTCTGCTCTCGTTAAAAGTCTGCTTCAGTCTTCCCTGTAACGGAGCTAAGCACGTGTACCTGGGTCTTCTCAGCTTTGTAAATGTATTGCTGGTTTCCCTAAGTTTCCCCTTCCCTTCTGCGTGGTGTGTGGAATGTGGATGACACCAAAATACCAGTAAGTTAAGGACTTAGTAGAGAAAATTGACTTTTCTCTCAACTCACAATTAACCTCTTCTGGCAACAACCTATGGGGCCCAATACAGGCCCTGCAACATGGACTTTTCATCAGTGTTCCTAAAAAATTTGTCTAGGCAGCAGCCCTACATTCAGGACCCCCTTCTCCCCTGTAACTAAGCCAAGCACCTGCACCTGCAACTTCTCAACTTCCTGAATGTCTCCGTAGCTCTCCCTCTGTTCCCCTCTCCATTGCCTCCCCGCGATTGTAATGCCCCTGGGCCAGGGACCTGTCTCTAATTACTGACTGTTCAGTGCCAGGTTGAGTAATTGCCTTATTTACAGGCACCATATAAATATGATTTATTATTTAATAATAATACATATATATAGCACCAGCAATGTGCCCGGTGCATTGAACAATCAGGAGCACTGAGGGGCGTACCATCTAGGACGGACAAGGGAGAGCGGAATGTGGCTTTTTCTGTCCCAGGGCACCAGGGCCTTGCAGTGGCAGAGGATGCACTGCTCTTTAAGAGCCTGACGCCAGGAAGTCCACTCCAAGCCCACATTGGACCCGCTTCATCCCAGCTTTAATCTATAGGGGAATGTCCTCAGAAATCCAAGTCTCAATACCACCCCCCACCCGCCAGTTCTGGCGCTGGGGAATTAAAAATGGCTTCCATGAGAGACTTCATTTGCTGCGAGGCCCTAAAGAGAGTTGCTTTGCCGCAGCAAGACAGCGGAGGGGGAAGAGGCCACAACCCTAGGCGCCACTGGAGCCAGTGACTATATAAATAAATAAATTTTTATTTAATAAATTTTTACCCCGCCCCTCCTGCCACGCAGCTCGGGGCGGCTTCCATCAATTAAAAATACAATAATAAAAATACAATAAAATCAATTTAAAACAATCAAATATTTAAAATATTAACAGGGCCACAAAACCAATAGGTGGGGGACTAATAATACCTCCCTCCCCACCCTCCCTCCCAAAGGCCTGGGCAAACAGCCAGGTCTTACAGTTTCGCCGAAATGTTAAAAGGCTCGGGGCCAGGCGACCTTCCTCTGGAAGGGAGTTCCACAGCCGCGGCCCCACCACCGAGAATGCCCTCTCCATCGTGGCCCCCCGCTTAACACGGGGGACCTCCAGGAAGGCACCCCCGGCAGACCGCAGGAGCCGCTCTGGGGC
>QEPC01012366.1:191290-211146 GCA_003113815.1 Sphenodon punctatus
CCTCTCACTGGGAGACCGAGCCACCCCCTCCCCACCAACCCTCCCAGTACTCCCCCCGCTCTCACCAGGGGGAGTCCCTGGGTCCACCCCCCTTTTTACCCACCCCTTACCAACAACCCCCACCCTACCACCCTAGCCCTGTACAAAAAGCCCGCAAAAAATAATAACAGCCCCCCTGAAGTGCCCCAAAAGTGCCGCGCCCTTTGGCCGTGAGCCTGCGGCTGCGGACCTGCAGCTCAGACGCTGGTCCCGGGGTTTTTAACCCCCAGCTACAACACCTGTTCTTGGGACAGACAATCTATCCTACAGCCGGAGAAAGCTGTTAAACCACATCTCTAGAGACCAGGAATTCAGACAGCCAGGGCTGCCCTGGGGGGTGAGCACAGTCACAGCCACTCCCTGGAGATTGATGCCCCCCTCCCCCCCAATAAGAGCTCATGTTCCCCGTTTTCTGCTGGCTCTAATGGGGCCCTTTTTGCCCCCGCTTGCCTAATTACCTCCACTTCCCTGCCTCATGAGGCCTTCTCAGAGCTGCTCCCTGTTTGCAAAGCACTCAGTACAGAAAGCAACGTTCAACCCATGAACTCCCCAGCCAGCCTTGGGCAAGTCACCGTCTTTGAGACTCCGTCCCGTCCCCCATCTGTAACATGGGGATAATAACGAGCTACCTACCTCACAGGGCTACAGCGAGGGTGACCTAGACAAGAATTGTAAAGCACTCTGAATACTGAAAAGTGATATTAATAATAGTAATTTAATAATAGAACCAGTTGTTCTCTGTGGCTACAGAACAAGTGGGAATGGGCTTAAATTGTGGGAGCAAAGATTTAGGCAAAACATCAGGAAGAATTTTTAACCATAAGAACAACTTGAGCAATGCAACCAGGTGGGAACAGAGGCTGCGGAGTCCCCGTCATTGGAAGATTTTAAAAAACAGGTGGGGATAAATGTCTTTCAGGGATGGTTAGGTGTGAATATTCTGCTTCAGGGCAGCGGAGGGACTAGATGGTGTCCCCGCCAGCCTTACAGTCACAGAATTGTATTGGTAGGTTTACAGTTTAATCGTGTGCCTCCCTCCAAGCCAGGCAGCCATAGGAGGAAGGTGCTTGTAACGGATGCCCTCAAGCTCCACTACGGCATTGCTACAGCGGCACCTGCCCGCCTCATATTCACTATGGCAAAGTGACAGCAGGTGTGTGTGTGTGTGTGTTTGTGTGCCCTTGTGAGAGAAAAGGTTCCCCGCTCCTGCTCGATCATGCTGGCAGCTTTGGAAACCTAGATGGACAGAACGCAGCGTCACCCCTCTCCAACCTCAGGAAGTCAGTCTCAGGGGACAGAACACGCCCAGACTCCACTGCCCCACAAGTGACCCAGAGCACAATAGTCTATTATAGACGATGGCAAAACCCTCACTGACTTTAACAGAAGAAGATTGTCCAGCCAGGCATCACGGCAGCAAATGCCAGCAGAACCAAAGGAAACAAAAAGACCTCTGTGTGACCAATGAAAGATGTGGTTACTGGGCAGAAGCCACAGAGCACTTTTTAGTGGCTTTATCTCAAACCACAACGACTTTATTTGGGAGGTTCCTCTTGGGCGATGCCCGTCACCCTCCCACCCTGCTTGTGGTAGGATATGTGATAATTTATACTCACAACCACCCTGTGAGATAGGTCATGATTGTTCCCATTTAACAGATGGGGAACTGAGGCAGAGAAAGAATGACCTGCCCAAGGCCACCCAGCAAGCTCATGGCTCGCAGCACATTCACACATACAAAGCCAATCTGATTTAACCAATCTGAAGTAATTGTTCTGGTTTCAGTAACTCATGTCGGTATCGTTCACACCCAACTTCAAAACCAATTTTGTACTGTCACAATCAGCCCCCAAGTAGTCATGTCATGGAAGTGCGCACAATGAGATCGGTCCCTTCATGTCTTGCACGCAAAGCATTCTGGGATGCAGGGAAGATAAGAGTGCCCAGGAATGGATGAACCATAGGGTTCACAATGGAAGAAGCACTATGTGCGGCAACCTGGGAATGATTTGTTACATACCTCATGTACATACCATTTGTTACATACCTGGGAATGATTTGTACATGATTACATACCTCATTTGTACATGAGGTATGTACATTTGTACATGAGGTACAAATTTGTACATGAGGTACAAATTTGTACATGAGGTACGTACATACCTCATTTGTACATGATTTGTTACATGTACATGATTTGTTACATACCTCATGTACATACCATTTGTTACATACCTGGGAATGATTTGTACATGATTACATACCTCATTTGTACATGATTACATACCTCATGTACATACCATTTGTTACATACCTGGGAATGATTTGTTACATACCTCATCTCCTACTCCTGAATACTGCTGCTTGACGTGTGGCTGATGCCAAAAGTGCCAGCAAGTTAAGGACTTAGAGAAAGTGTTTTTTTTCCACGCAATGCACAATTAAGGCCACATTCCCATCTGCGGCAGCGGTGGTGGCAGAGGGAGCAGCGAGGGAAGACGCGTATTTTGCGCCCTGATGTGCACAAGAGAAGCCACAGCAGATCCCCGTTCGCACCGGCTCTTTTCCTGTCATCCGGCTCCTCCGCGCTGCCGCGTCTTCCCTCGCCGCTTCCTCTGCCGCCGATGGGAATGCGGCCTAACTTGTGGAACTTGCTGCCAGAGGATGTGGCCAAAGCCAGTAGTGTAGCTGGGCTTAAACAAGGATTATTTAGGTAACTTCTTGAAGGACAGGACCATTAACAGCTATTAGCCAAGTAGGTTGGGGGGGAAATAGCCTCCAACGGTCAGGAACTGGGAGTGGACAACTGGGAATGGATCACTCCATAATAACCTGTTGGTGACTTCTCTGAAGCAACCGAGATTGGCCCCTGTTGGATGCTGGACTCTTGGTCTGACCCAGTCTGGCACAGACTATGTTTTTACTGATCTGATTTTGTTGTTTGTGGGAACATGTCCAAAGGGAAGATTTGAATTCTGGTCTTCCAGGCCCAAGACCAACACTTTGTCCACTAGGCTGCTGCAACCTAGGATGTAACCACCACTGCATCTGGCTGCCCTTTGACTCAACCCTCTGCATTGCAGCCTTGAGGAAGGATGTCCAAAATAAGAAGTGCTGATGCAGGCCAGATACACTCTGTAGCAGGGGGTCCTCGCAGGGCCACACAGGGCACTGGGGTCGGACTCTGGGGAATTAGTTCACCCTCTGCTACGCTGTTTCAGTCTCGACTGAATCCCCCTCTTTACGGAAGGGGGTACCCTCTCAGGACACACCACACAGTCCAGAGGTCCGGGTATTAGTCCACAGTCCTTTATTGGACACAATCTGTGTCCAGCATACCTGGGGCTGCTGGCTCAGTTGCCTCCACCCTGCAGGCCCAGGCCTGTCTTTCTCAAGCCCAGGAGCACTACAATATCAACCCCCCTGGCCCATCCAGCCAGGCCTTAAACCCCCAGGCTCTGGCCAAGCCTTCCCCAGACAAGAGGCTCCCTCCTGGGCACAGCCTCTCCCACTTGCCTGGGTCCCGCTGGTTCTCCAGCACCTTGAATAGCATAGAGCGAGCAGGCTTGTTCAGGGAGATGTTACTCCTTCAGCTCCCTGGCAGAGACTCCTCTCCTTGTTGCCTTGCTCTCTTCTTATACACAGCAGAGTGGGCGTGGCCAGGCTTCTACTCTTCAGCCTTAAAGGGCCAGTAACCTGCCCACTCTGTCACAGGGGTTTCTCAGCCTGTGAGGAGCACAGGCTGATCCCCAGCTCTGGGGCTGGCTCTGCCACACCCCTGTGTGTGCTCAGCCCTCTGGCTGGCCCACACAGCTCCCTTCTTAAAGGAGCAGCAGCCCCACAGGACTGCTCCCTGCTACACACTTACCAGCTGGTCAACAGGGAATTCCCTCTCTGGGGTTTTGGTGACTCTTTCTTAGGGATTTTCCCCAGCTCCTTTCCAGGTGTTCAGCTAAGAAGCTGGTCCTGGACCTTGAGATGACAATACGGTCTATGTCACCTTAACTGTCATCCCCAAACCACTTAGCCCACACCTTTCCATTTACAAACAGAAATGTTACATTCGAGAAATATTATTCTTTTTATTATCAAGTATTTATATTGTGCCAGAAATGTACTTTGCACTGAACAGTCAAGATAGGTTTCTGCCCCAGGGGCTTACAATCTAGTACAGACAAGGGAGGGGGAGACAAGGGAGAGGCGCACATCGGCAGAGACAAGGAGACATTCATGAGGTTGAGACAGTGCAGGGGCACGTCCTTCACTTAGTGATAGGGAACTAGAATCTGAGTGAGGGGGAGAGGCCACAGAATGTTTCATGTCATTAAGTATGAGTGAAGTTAGAAGGGCCCAGTTCCACTATATGTCAACGGCAATATTAGAGGAAGCGAGACTGCCCTGCTTTACTGTTCCAGTTGATCGCTGGGACGTGTTATAGACCAAACGCATTTATGTTCTTCTCTCTAAAAGCTATTTATCAGCCCAGGAACAGCACTGAACTTTGTTTTTTGATCCCTTGTCCCTACACCCCCAAATGGTTGTTTCTGTTTGGAAGTAACAGGTTGCCGGGGACAGGAAACCCAGGCCTTGTTTGCATTCTGGGCAGTAGAACTAAAGGGGGAAATTGGGTGAAATCCCTGTTAGAAAGGCATAGACAGAGACAAAGCAGGCCAGATGATCTCTTTTAGTGGGCCACCTTCTCTTGAGGGCAGGCAAGCTTTCAGGCCACACGCACACAGGACTGTTCGTCAGGCAACGGGTAAAACAGAAGTTGGTCCAATAAGAGATCTCATCTGAACTCCTGCGGGTAAAACCAGATGTGAGAGCGGGGATGTTCCTCCCCCAGGTGGAAAACAGCAGCCATCACTCTCCGGATCAGTGAGCGGCATCTCCACACACACACTCCCCCCAGGGAGGGCAGGGGAACGCAATGAACATGCGGCGGCCCTGATGAATTCGCCCTGCGGGCAGCCATGACAACCGGCAACAGACAGTCATGGTGGCCCCTGCTCCATGCTGGGGATGGCAGGGCCAAACAGAGGTGCTGCCCCTCTTTGGCCTGCATTGGCCCACTTGGGCAACCCTTGGCCTGGAATGTGCACGCGGGATGTTCCTGGGGATTGATTGATTTATTGACCCCGCCTTTCCCACCAAAGGCAGCTCAGGGCAGCTTACAGCGATAAACGAAACGCCCCCCCCCAAACCATCCCCCCAACGCTTTCCCACCCCGTCCCCTAACTCGCCCTTGATCCCCACAACTCCCCCTGCCCCCTAGCCCCCACCGCCAAATGCCCTTGTGAATAAGGATGGTTTTACACTGCCCCCTAAAGGTGCTCAGGCCTGGGCACAAATGACCCTCCCGGGGGAGGGAGTCCCACAAGTGCGGCACGGTGGCCAAAAACGCCCTCTTCGCTGTAGAGGCCAAGTTAAAAATGAGCAGCGCTAGATAGGTGTCCCCAGCTGACCACACCGGCCACAATGGGACAAGGGTAGGCCAGGCAATCTGCCCGATACGTGGGTGTCACAAAGAGATTCTGAACTACAGGTCTGACCAATATGTAAAAGTAAAGATCAAACATGTACGTAATGTTAAAGCTGAGAAGTGGAAACTCACTTCATGTAATCATGTCATGTGAAACTGAGAGCTGGAAACTCACTTCAGGCAATGGAGAGAGACAAGCTAGGGAATGTGTATTCACTGCAGACACCACCCAGGGATCATTCTGTTGGCCCACGTGACTGCAAACACGGACTTCCCCAGGCGGGAAAATCAAACAAAGAGATTGCAAAGGTATTTAAGGGGAGATCTTTGCTATCAAGAAACAATCGGCACTCATCCAACCTCTGACTCAAGGAGCCTGCCAGCCAGCAGCCTCTGAAGAAATGGACTGAGAGAAGGAACTTTGCTTTCGGACACTTTAAGAACTGGTGCCCGGTCAAACTTCCCATCAAGGACTGTGACATGAACTGAACCACTTTTGGACCTGGCTAGGGTAAGATCTTAAACAGGGAATTGCCCAGTATAGAATAGGAACGCGTTATTTACTTTTGGTTTTAATTGCCACTCTGCGTTCAAACAATCTTTGCTTATGTAATCAATAAACTTTCTTATTTACTAAGAAGTGCTTGCTGTTGTCTGCGTGTTGGGTAACGCAATCTGAGAAACCTGAGCCCTCAAGCTCTTGCGAACTCAGAGATAGAAAGAGTCTATGAACGGGAAGTTTCTGAGAGTTTGGGAGACAAAAGGATTGTCCCTTCTGAATCAGCCAGAGAGAGAACTGGTTCAGGTGGGCTGCAAGTGAGAGAAATTGAGTCAACCAACCCCCAAAAGTGGGGTAGTGGACCCCAACCCCCGTGACAGTGGGTTCCAGGCCATTTAGGGCTTTGAAGGTCAAAATCAGCACCTTGAATTGTGCCTGAAAGACAATAGGTCATTTGTGCCCGGAAATTGGCTGGTACGAGGCCAATTTGCCAAATAAAAATTAACTTGGATTGGGAAATCAGCCTGAGCTTGGGGTGAGAAGGGAGCAGAAATGAGGACAGGCATTCCCACCCCAAGCTTCCATCCAGCCTGCGGCGCTTGTACTAATTTCCCTGGGGAGGGAAAAAGTCCCCCAGCCCTGCAGTCGGTAACTATTTTGACTGCGTGCTGAATCCCATGCCTCCTGCCCTGGTCCGCTTCCACTCATACATATCGGGACAAAACGTTGGACTCCCATGGTGCCCAGATACAGGGACGGGGTGGGGGTCTACTGTCCTGTGGCATTCTGGCAACACTCATTTTGAGAGAGCCCGGAAATCGTGAGCGCTGGTAATCATGAGCACCCATGGGTACTTTCAGACATGACGCTAATCACCCTTTAACCACCCTTGGTGGTTATTTATGCATGTTTCAGGGCTGCATAGGGCACCAATACAGCCCTGCAACATGCATAAATAACCACCAAGGGTGGTTAAAGGGTGGTTAGCGTCATGTCTGAAAGTACCCCATGTCAGGGGCATTGCCTCCTGCCATTTCTGGGGGCTGGATGCTCCGGGGCAGGCAGACCGAGCGCTCTTGCAAGTTTCCCTTTGTGCATGTTCTCCTGGACACGCACAGTCTAATGCCCATTTAGCGCCGAAACCCCCTCCTGCCGGTGCGGTGCCTTACCGGCTAGCTGCCGGAGACTCTCCGTGGCGAAATCCATTCTCACCGGGGCTGAGAGAGCAGAGCCACCACTTCAGCTGGGCACCAGCTCTGGGCGGATACTACTGGGAACTGAAACTTACAGAGCACAGGCTGTTGTTACGCAGAACTAGTGACAGGCCACTTTCATTCTGCTGCACGTTTCCCCCCCAGAGCCAGAATATGCACGGGGGGGGCATGGCTGAAAGTGCCCTGAGACTGGTTGCTCCCAGACAGGAGCCGCTGGCTCCAGGCAGAGAGGCCTGCAGCACTTGCTGGAGCTTTTATTATAAATATAATAAATAAGATTTACATCTCCAGACGGTGTACTTCTGTATCGGCCCACATCATCCCAAGCTCCCTTTCCCGGGTCCTTGCGAGGACAGGCCTTTGCTGCCCAAGAGGGAAATGAAACCGCTGAGAAGCTGCTTTGCCTGCATTTGCCTTTGTGTCCAATGAGTCACTCAGCAGTAGCTTGTGACCGTTTCACAAGCGAGTCCCAGGTGTGGAGCCCCTGTAGCGGGGCTTTGCACTGGGGAGTGTGGCAGCCCCAGTCGCTGCCATCCTGGTTTGCCAGCGTGCTGCCGGATTAACGCTCAGCCCAGGGTGCCAGGGCCCGGCCAAAACTCTCTTGAGGTGCTAGAGGCAGCAGGACTCAAACCCAGCGCTCCCAAAACACAGGGCTGGACCCCAAACCATGGAACCAACTTGAGGCAAGACAAGAGAAGGGTCTGCTTCCCAGCAGAGGGTGTAGCTGTGCACGCAGCTCTGAATCTCCCCTCTCTCTCATGGAGGTGTCAGGAGGCTGTGAGCGGGTCTCAGAGGTGACAGGCAGGAATCCTGGGTAGGGTCAGTCAGCGTGGGGAGGGGGAAGGCTGGGAGGAACCCTGAGGGGAGGGGAGGGCTGCTGCCCCAGGGGAGGAACGGGAGAGAGAGTGGCAGTGTTTGCTCAAGGCCCCAAGAATCCTTAATCAGCCTTTGATTCAGGACTCCTGGCTCAGCCTCCCCCTGACTAGGGTTTCTAGACCCTCTTCCACCTCTGGACTCAGGGCAGATCGCTGTGCCAGTTGCACAGCCATAATTCCCATTAAAACAGCCCCTCTGAGCCCTATCCCCACAGGCCAAATGCCTGGCCAAGCAGATAGGTCTTGCATGGCTCTTTGGTTTGGCTGGAAATTTGTGTTGACTCAGTTTGGCCCAACAGCAAACACCTCCCTCCGCATGCGATTGCCGGACAATGTGGTTGCCTCCAGCGGCACTCCTGTCCTGGAGGCCTGGGAACCCCCCTCCCCCAGCAGGAGGCTGAGAACTAGTTCCCATTTTGCTCAGCTGCGCTGCAGCCTCCCCTGCCCCCCCACATCCCCCTTTTCACTTCCTCCACAACACAAGTTTCCCTCTGGTTGCCGGCACTGGCTTCCTCACAAGACAATGACACCACTTCTATGGGAGAGAGAATTTTATTTATTTAGTATTTTATTTTTTACATTTTTATCCCACCCATCTCTGCAGACTCGGGGCACCTAACAACTTTAAAATGAAAAATACATTAAAGTCCCCACCAAACCCAACATCATCCCAACCACCCCATCCACCTATCAACCCCCCTCCTCAACCCCATCTACCCACTCCCACCCAAGCCTATCCCTGCCTGCCAAACGCCCAGCCAAACAAAAAGGCCTTACATCTCCCCCCGGAAGACAAACAGACTCAGGCAGATCTCCAAGGGGAGGGAGTTCCACCATTGTGGGGCGGCCACCAAGAACGCCCCCCCCTGCGCACCCTCGTTGTAACAACTTCACGGGCATTTGGCACTCGCAAGAGGGCCCCCTCGGTTGACTGATGGGTACAGGAGCTGGTTGTGGTGGAAGGCAGCAGGATGGGAGAAAATGTGATGCAAGATTGGTATCTCGAGTACGGGCAGAGTTAAGGACAGGGCCGGCCTGGGGTCCCACCACTCCTGGGCCCCCGCCCCCATGCTCAGGGTTCCCAGCTCCCGGCCACTGTCAGTCTCAGCCAGGGAGTGAGGGAGAGGCGGGGCCTCTGCCTCCCTCTCACTCCCTGGCCGAGTCCGAGACAGCCAGGCAGTGGAGGAGGCCCTGCCTCTCCCTCACTCCCTGGCAACTTTCGGTGGCGGCAGATTTAATCTGCTGCGGCGGCACCTGCCCACCCCGGGGAGCTGGCAAGCAAGGCCGGAATGGGCCCCAGACCAGCGGCGATGGCGACGGCGGTGGCTGGGGTAAGTGCCTCAAAATGGCAGGGCTTGGGGATGGGCAGAAGGGAGTGCCCCTCCGCCCGTCCCCGAGCCCAGGCCTGGGTAGTGCTCTGACCAAAGGCCGGCCCTGGTTAAGGATATTTTATTTATTTAATTTTATTTTATTTTCACATATTTCTAACCCGCCCATCCTGCCACGGGCAGGTCTGGACGGCACACAACATTAAATATTAAAATCATTAAAACAACTTTAAAATAAACAACAAAGGGAGGAATAAAAATCCCTAACCACCCACCACCCTAACCCACTCCTCCCACCCTACCCCGCAAAAGGCAGGCAGAACAGCCATGTCTTACAACAGCATCGAAACAAGGGGAGATCCGGGGCCAAACGGGCCTCCAGTGGCAGGGAGTTCCACAGTCGTGGGGTGGCCACTGAGAAGGCCCTCTCCATCGTGGCCCCCCGGCAGACTAGGGGGGACCTCCAGGGAAGCACCCCCCAATGACCGCAGGGGCAGATCTAGAACTCGGGGGGTGAGGCGGTCCCGCAAATAGGTTGGGCCGAAGCTGTTTAGGGCTTTATAGGTAAACACTAAGACCTTGAATCAGGCCCAGAAGATTACAGGCAGCCACAAAGAACCGGTGTAATATTCCCGGCGGCCCAATCCCACCAGGAGACGGGCCGCCGCGTTCTGCACCCGCTGCAGTCTCCGTGCCGTCACCAGGGGCGTTGCAGTCGTCAAGCCTGGAGGTGATGAAGGCGTGGATGATGGTGGCCAGGTCAGAGTCCGAGACGTACGGCCGAAGCCGTCGCACCGGATGTAACTGGCGGAAGCCACTCCTCACCACGGCCTCCACCTGAGCATCCAAGCGGAGCTGCGAGTCAAGGAGCACCCCCAGACTCTGCACCCGGGGAATCAGCAGAGGGCAGAGCCCATCAATGATGGGGGCTGTCACCCCCGCCGCCTTACCCACCAGCATCACCTCCATCTTGTTGGGATTCAGCTTGAGTCGGTTTACCCTCATCTAATCCCCCATAGCCACAAAGCGACCGGTAAGCGCCGAGCCTGCCGGGCCTGGGTCTGATGAAAAGGAGAGGTAGAGCTGGGTGTCATCAGCGTATTGACGACACCGCACACCGAACACCCTGACCACCTCGCCGAGCGGCTGCATGTACACGTTGAACAGGAGAGGGGACAGAACAGAACCCTGCGGAACCCCACACGAGAGGGCTCGGTGCGATGAAAAATAATCCCCGAGTACCACTCGCTGGGTTCTTCCGGTCGGAAGGAGCGGAACCGGTCAAGAACCGTTCCGCCCACCCCTGCACGGTCCCGCAGGCGTGGCACCGACATCTCATGATCAACGGTATCACATGCCGCCGACAGATCTAACAGGATCAGCAGGGCCGAACGGCCCTGATCTAATTCTTGGCGAAAATCGTCGACCAGTGCCACAAGTGCAGTCTCGGTGCCATATCCCGGGCAAAACCCCGACTGCGAGGGATTAAGAAAACCGACACGATCCAGATGCTCCTGCAACTGCCGGGCCACTACCTGCTGAATAACCTTGCCTAAAAAGGGAAGGTTAGAGACCGGCCGATAGCTGGCCAGGGAGTCAACGTCAAGCGATGGTTTCTTGAGTAGGGGTCACACCACCGCCTCTTTAAGGCAGCCCGGTACCCTGCCCTCCCTAAGGGAGGCACTGACCACCTCCGCCAGCAACAGCTCCAGCATCTCCCAGCAGGCCTTAACCAGCCAGGACGGGCACAGGTCCAGTTCACAACAGGTGGCCCTGACAGCCCCAAGAACATCCTCTGCATCGGCAGGGGTCATCAGCTGAAATGGATCCCACAAACAAGGACAAGGTGGGGCCTCCATAACCTCCAATTGCCCCACTGCAGAGAATGCAGCGTCAAAACCATGGTGAATCCGAGCGATTTTATCTGCAAACTAACCCACAAACAAGTCAGCGCGGGCACTAGACGACTCCACTCCAAGGCGGAGGGAGGCCGGACTGACCAGCCGGACTGACCACCCGGAACAGCTCCGCTGGACGGGATTTAGCGGACGCTATAAGGGCATAGAGGGCAGCCCCACAACAGGCTGGTACGGAGGCCGGCTGCTTGCTGCATCATCGTGCGGTAACACAAAGCGGATGTAGCTTCATCTCTTGGCAAAGACCAGGCAGATATTTGTGTTGCTTGAAGCGTGGGTCCCTTGAGTTTCCTAGGGTTTTGAATAGCAAATTGAGGCTGGCCTGCATGAGGATGGGGGAAGGGGGTAGCTTTCCCCAAAGAGTATTTTAACCTTCACCAGCTACACACAAGCCTGTCCCAGCTGTAGGATGAAAGCGGACAAAGCAGGGTAGTTCCATGTGAAAAAGGATTCTCGCCCGCACCCACCCCCATCAATCCGATCGATCGGTGTGCCCAGGGCGTAAGCTTCCAGATAGGATGTGTGGAGCAGCCACATGGGCCTTTTTAGGAGAAAAACGAGGGGCTGTTTGCTCTCTACGGGCCCTGTTATCATACCCGTCGTCTCCTGTTGTTATCATACCCGTCGTCTCCTGTTGTTATCATACCCGTCGCCTCCTGTTGTTATCATACCCGTCGCCTCCTGTTGTTATCATACCCGTCGCCTCCTGTTGTTATCATACCCATCGCCTCCTGTTGTTATCATACCCGTCGTCTCCTGTTATCATACCCGTCGTCTCCTGTTGTTATCATACTCATCGCCTCCTGTTATCATACCCGTCATCTCATCTCCTGTTATCATACCCGTCATCTCATCTCCTGTTATCATACCCGTCATCTCATCTCCTGTTATCATACCCATCATCTCATCTCCTGTTATCATACCCGTCGTCTCCTGTTGTTATCATACCCATCGTCTCCTGTTGTTATCATACCCGTCGTCTCCTGTTATCATCATATCCATCTCCTGTTGTTATCATACCCGTCGTCTCCTGTTGTTATCATACCCATCGTCTCCTGTTGTTATCATACCCGTCGTCTCCTGAAGCAGGCGGGGTTGGATACGGTCAGACGGGTCTGACCCAGTGCGGCAGGGATTTCCTTTAAAGCCAGGTTTACCCCCTTGTCAGGGACCCGTGTTTGCTGCCGCACTGGAAGTCGTGGCAGGCTTGGCTGTGCTCCATGCCGATTATTAGATTTAATCAGAGCCTCCATTTTTGCCCTGGAGGGAGAGGCTCAGCTCAGAAAGAGTGGGTGTTAACCAAGGTGATGCTGCCCGGTTCAACCCGCTTGGCTGTTCTGGACCCGCCAGATGTTTACGTTTCATAAGCTGCCCTGAGCCTTTTTTTTTTAAACAAAAGAATTTGCAATAAATAAATAAATAAATAAATAAATAAAAGAACAGTTTTAAAAGAACCAAAGTTTAATTTGGATCAGGCCATCATTTACATTTGAATCTTTTACTATGAAGCTCGATAAGTTTAGGCTTTGGTGATAGATGTTGGATCCCGGGGGGCCAAAACCAGTCGCCTTGTCCCCTGGGGGGAATGACATAAACCGCCAAACACAGGGAGTTGGTGCTAAAAGCAGAATAACTTTATTCTGCTGGGACATCAGCCCCTTGCGAAATGACTGAGACCCATGAGACCTATGGTCTGAGTTCAATAGAGATCCCGGTCCTCCAGGAAACAGAAGGTCCCTCTCTGCTGCTTGCTGCCCTTTAACGACTCAGCTCCTTCACGTCCCGCCATTCACAGAGCGCTGTCCAAGTGAGACGGCTTGGCCTCGCGGGGGTAATACTCTGACAGGATATTCTCGGGGATCCGCTTCAGTAGCTCCTTGGGGAAGATGCGGAGCAGCTGCCAGCCAATGTCCAGCGACTCAAAGATGGTTCTATTGTCATACGGACCTGGGGGAGCGGGAGGAAGGGGAGAGTGTAATGTATGCGATGGGCTTCCATGGCCCAAGGGGGTCTAGAAAACAGCTACATGCACGGCCACTCTAGAAGGATCTAGAAAAGGCGTAGAGACACCTGCACATCAGGGTGATCTAGAGAGCAGTCAAAGTTGTCCTCACTCCAGAAAAGAAGCATTTACAGCCACAGTCTAGAAGGTTCCAGGGGGAGAAAGGACCATCTTTACTCTGGAAGGTTCTAGGGGGGTGGAAAAGCATCCTCATTCCAGAAGGTTCTAGAAAAAGAGGCACAGGCAGCTGCACTTCTGGATAATCTGAAAAACAGTTGTGGGCATCCTCGGTCCAGAAAGTGCAACCACAGCCTGGAAGGTTCTAGAAAACAGCCAGAAGCATCTTCAGCTCAGACGGTTCTTTAAAAGAGACACGGCCGCCCACACCCCAGGCGGATCTAAAAGACTGCCGGGGGCACACCCATTCCGGAAGGTCCTAGAAGAGAAGCATAGGAATCTGCGCCCCAGGAAGTTGCCTAAACAATAGGTAAAGGCACATCCACTCCAGAAGCTTCTGGCATCTGTGCCTCCTGGAAGTCTCCGTGCTCCAGAGAGTTCCAGAAAAGAGGCAGGGACTGGGACAGCCCATGCCAGGGAAGATCTAGAAAGCAGGTATGGACAGTCTATGTCTGGTCCAGAAGGCCACAGAACTCCTTATGCCTCAAGCGACTGAGACAGAGTAGTTCAGTTGATCTATTTTGGGGGACCCGCTGTTGAGGAAAGCGTGCCAGCTTTGGAGCCACCCAGAGCCCTTCCTTAGGCAGGTAAAAAGTCAGAATGGCAGCCTGAGCAAATGCCCCATAAGTAGCCTGTTAAAGTTCCACGGTCACACGGGGGAGGCTCTGCATGGCCTTTCTCCATAGCTTGCACCTCTCCCCACTGGGTCCCCTCCCTTTGCCTCGGCCCAGGGGTAACTCTGTCCCCTCAGGGGCGCGCTGGTTTACCAATCAGCCACCCCTGTCTCTGCATGGCAGCAATGCATTAACCCTCCCCTGCTGCACTGGAGCAAAGCGCTCGCCTGTCCTAGCACCATAGAGTCCCATGCAGCTGCACAATCTCCGTCGCAAAGGCCTCCGGGCCCACGCTGCCCCCACCCCACCCGCTCTTACCCTGAGCGATGAACTGCTTCTCAAACTTCTGCAGGAACTCCAGGTAGAGCAGGTCATCGGACGACAGAGCCTCCTCACCCACCACGGCCTTCATGGCTTGCACGTCCTTCCCGATGGCGTAGCAGGCGTACTGCAACCAGAGACCCGGAGAGGGGTGTGTGTGTCTCTCTCTCTCCCCCAGCGCGTCAGGAAGTTCCCGCCTTCTGCCCATTCCAGCCCCCAAGAATCATAAGTTCCCTCCCACCCTCCCCGCTTGACTATGGCGGAGCCACGTTCCCTTGCATGCAGCTCTGAATAAGATCTCCTGCCTTCCGGGCCAGATCCCCTCACTTGGTGTAAGCCCTTCCTCCCTTGGCGTTAATGAGGCCAAATTATTATTCATTACGCCGTATATAGTGCCAGCTGTAATTAGAAACAAATCCCTGCCTCGGGGGGGCTTGCATTTTAGGATGCACAGGGAAGGGGGATGAGAATCATACTGCCCGTTTTACAGATGGCAGAACTGAGGCAGAGAGAGTGCGACTTGGCTACACCGGCTCTTCCCAACTTGTTCAAACCAGCATCACCTGGAAGCAGTATGGGATCAGACTGTGTTTGGGGAAGGGTAGGGTTTATTTTATATCTATTTTAATGTAATATTGTTTATTATTATTATTAAGTAGTTATATAGTGCCAGCAATGTACCTGGCACTTTACAACTGTTGAAAATAGAAAGGGTCCCTGCCCCAGGGGGCTTACAGTCTAAGACAGACCAGGGAGGGGAGATGAGGGGTGGGGGCGACAGAGGGAGAGACGAGGCTCCATTCATGAAGGTGGGAGGCTGCAGGTGCACGTGCTTAGTTATGTCGGGGAAGGAAGGGGGACTAAGGGGAGAAGGAGCCAGGGAAGGCCTGACGAAAGAGGTAGGTTTACAGGATGGATTTAAAAGGTTGGGAGGAAGGGAGAGCAGTGAATGTATTTGGGGAGGGAGTTCCAGGCACGGGGGGCGTAGCAAGGGAGAAGGGGCGAACACGCTTTGAGGAGCAGCGGAGCCGTCAGCAAGCGAGGGTGGGGGTAGAGGAGCAGAGCTTTCGGAGGGGAGTGTATCAGGAGACGAGAGAGATGGAGGGGGTTGGAATCCAGGAAGAGCCTTGTAGGGTAAAGACGAGAAGTTTGTGGGGAATGCGTTCAGGTCGAGGGAGCCAGTGGAGAGAGGAGCGGCGGGCGAGGGGGGTGACCTTGGCAGCAGAGTTTTGACTAGACAAGAGGGGGGCAGGTGAGAGCGGGGGAGGCCAGTGAGGAGGAGGTTGCAGTATTTGAGGCGAGAGAGAACCAGAGCAGGGACTAGGGGTTTAGCAGTGGGGACGGTGAGGAAAGGACGGATTTTAGCCACGTTCCGCAAGGAGAGAGAACAGGATTTAGCAACAGATTCAATCTGTGGTTGAAAGGAGAGGGAGGAGTCGCAGCTGAAGCCCAGGCTACAAAGGCTGGATGGTGACCCTGTCAATGGAAACCGAGAAGGAAGAGAGAGAGGGAGAGAAAGAGAGAGGAAGCTCTCACAAGTCATTTGGGGGATAAGTCGAAAATAATCATCATTATAATAATGCTCTTTCTGGCCAGATCCCCACTCCTTTCCTCCAACAGGCGTCCCAGTTTCTACTGAAGGCTTCAACTTGACTCTCTCCGACACTGCAGCACATTTGGTGTAATGTGTTTGAGCTGAATGGAGTTTCCCCAGATTTACACCAAGAGCAGAACCGAGACGACACGTCCCTTGGGGAAGGCGTTGAGACGTTGACTCTCCCAACAGGCAAGAGCGATTCCTCGCCCCGTACTTACCAGCTGGTTGGAGACATCGCCATGGTCCTTCCTGGTCATGCCCTCCCCGATAGCCGATTTCATGAGCCGGGAGAGGGACGGCAGGACGTTGATGGGGGGATAGATCTGGGGAGGAATGCGTTAACGCAACATCAGACGAACGTGGGGATCGGGCGGCGGCGGGTGGGTGGTTTCTCCACGGGACAGACAGAAATGGAGAGACTGAGGCCGTTTTTAGATGGGACGCGCCCATGGGTGTCCACCCACCCCCCACGGACCCAGGCGCCTGTCTGAAGGCGGCGTGGGTAGAAGCACAGTCCCACGACCCACCCACCCCCATGCCTCCGCACGGAGCAATTCTGGTTTTTCCCGGTTGCTCCAGACGGGGGGCATGAATGTTAACATTAACATTCTCTTGCATTTGCTAAAAAGCAGCTCCTTGCTTCCCAGGGGCCGCAGACCCTTTCTTCCCACACCTGGAACCAGCCTTCCCTTAGCTCCAAAGCCCCGTGCAGATACCGGGGCCGATCCCACGGCTCGCGCAAGCTGCGAGAATCCCACGCGCACAACCCCCGTTGTGGGCACATTGTGCTGGGACGACCCCACGCGGATCCCGTGCCCAGGGACGTTTGGGATCGCGGCCCTCAGCGGGAGTAAGGAACGAAATCCAGGCCGCTCACCTGTCGGTTATGGAGCTGTCTGTCCACGTAGATCTGCCCCTCGGTGATGAAGCCGGTCAAGTCGGGGATGGGATGGGTGATGTCTGGAAGGGGAAAGGCAGGGCGCGTGTGAGTCCAGGAGGCCGAGGTGCAGCTTCTTGGCAGGGAGGGGGAATTAGCTGAGGTGCCAACTGGGATGGGGGAGGGCAGGGGCACACCTAGGTCGGAATGGGCCTTGGTTCAGAAGAGAGAATGGGGTCCCCTGAGGCCCTTAGCAAGTCTTCAGTGGGTGCTAATCACCCATTGGCCTACGCACACATTCCGCACGGGCGTACCCCACTCCCTATGCGCCTGGGGCAGCTGCCTGGTGCAGGCTGGGGGCACAAAGCACCCCTCCCTTGCTCTGCATGGCACCCCTGGAGCCTGCCCAGTGCATGCGGGGGGCACAGCAGGCATGGCTGCCTTAGGCGCCAATGCAGGGCCTGCAATGTATTATTTTACATAAGTGTGCCTTAAAAATGGGTGTTGGTGGCAATCGCCACTGCAGGCTGCGGTGTACGCGCCGCAGCCGCTCCCCTAGCGGGGCTTGCAGGGGCGTCCGATTGCTGGCGGCTCCCACCCCAGGTTAAAGCGCCGGTGGGTCTGTTTCTCACGCAGCCGAGAATCGCCCAATTGGCCGGTGAGAGATGGGTCCCAGCCACATAATCAACCACCTCACAGATGCTTGTTGCTCTGGGGCTGCGGTCGGTCGGCTGATTATTTATTTTATTTATTTATTTTCCAAATTTATACCCCGCCCCCTCCTGTGGCAGGGGAAACCGGAGAACGTGTGGCAGCTCAAATATCAAACTAGGAGCTGCAGGGGGGCTGCTTCCTCTCGCCTACTTCCCGTTTCTTCTCCTGTCACGGGGTGGGCTGGGCGAGCTGCCCCTGAAGCCCTGCGAGGTGGGGTGTTTTCAGACGAGCCAGCCTGTGGGGGCGGTGGAGGGGGAGGGGGGTCCGTGGCCGCTGTACGGCTCTGCCACGGAGCACCCGCACATGGAGGGCGTGTGGGGAGCGAAACCAATGGGCCGTTCCCAGTGTGGCTACCGTGGCCGCTACGGAGGCAGCCACCACACGTTCGGCTGAGCCCGGTACGGCTCGCTCTGGATTTCCCGGCAGCACTTTGCGAGCCGGCGGCTGAGAGTGGCTGTTGTCCGGGGCTCGCGGGAGCGCACCGCCGGCCACTCCGCCGTCAGACAGGTGGTCAGATCCGCGGCTCATTGCCTGAAAACCCCCAGGCAGCACTCGGCCCCTTGTGCCCGGCAGCTGGGAGCGAGGTGGCCTCTCCTGGCCAGGCCGCCGCAGGCACAGAGGACAAGGCCGGGCCAGGAGAGGCACAGACAGGCCTGGGATTCGGAAGCTGAGAAATGCGCCTGTCACAAACAAACACCCAACGACTGAACTGTCAGCCTGGCTAAGCTGCTCTCGGCAAAGACCCAAATCAACTTGGACAGGAGTGTTGTTCGGGCGTGTGACCAGCCGCCTGTACCAAGTTGGCCTGTCTGGGCATTTTCTTGGCCACCTCATCCCCCTGCCTGTCTGGGCGTGTGTTTAGCCATCTGTTCCGCCACCACACACCTGTCTGGGCATATGCTCGGCTGCCTGTTGTCCCCCCGCCTGTTTGGCCGTGCGCGGCCGCTTCTTGCCCCCCCCGCCTGTTTGGCCATGTGCTTAGCTGTCTGCAGCCACCTTTGCCCGGGCATCTTACACGCTACCCCCAGAGTCCAACCGTGCCGCCGGCTGTGGCCCTATCCCCGTGCTCTCCTCACCGTCGTTGGGCATGGTGAGGATCGGGATCTGCGTGATGGAGCCGTTCCTCCCCTCCACGCGCCCGGCCCGCTCGTAGATGGTGGCCAGGTCAGTGTACATGTAGCCCGGGAAGCCCCGACGCCCAGGCACCTCCTCCCTGGCGGCCGAGACCTAGTGGCGCAGAGCAGAACAGTAGGAAAGCGTTGGTGTTGTGGGAGAGGGTTTGCCGGTCACCAGCTCCCCTTGACTGGAACCATGCTCCCTGCTCAGTGTCTGCTCTCTCCTGGGCCCGCTCCATTCCCCCTGTCCTCAACTGGCCCTTGATGCACTGCCCTCTCCACCCGCCCTGGCACCTTCAGCAGAACCTCAGCCCCCTGGCATCCCCGGCTAAGCTTCCCCTCCCTGCCCCCCACATCACTACCCTTTGTCTCCTACCGCTCCCCCATAACCCGCCCCAGCTTCTCCCTAGTCTCCTACGGCGCTGAACTGTCCCTGTGCTGCTCCTGAACAGCCTCCCTTCATGCCCCACAACAATGCTGCCTTTGCAAAATGAGCAACCCTGCTGGCTGGGGCTCCTCCCCTTCCTCGGCAGCCATTTTGAATAAGGAAGGGGCAGAGGAGGCAGAGGGGATTGGAGAGAACAACAGCCCCACCCGCCTGGGGGGATGCGAGTCGGTGGATGTCTGCGAACCAGGAAATTACCTTTGGCATCTGCCACCTTACCCCCCAAACAGAAGCGACAAACAATAGGGTTCTCCCCTCCCTCTGGCAGCAAACCTGGGAGAGGTAGGACCATGCAGGAGGAGGCGGGACAAAGACCCCAAGCCACACCCCTTTCTTGCATAACTCCACCCCCTATGGAGCTTCACAACATCTTGGCGGGTGAGCCCCTATGGTTCATTCTCCGCCGTCCCCGGAAGCCCCAGTTCACTGCCCTTGGCTGACTAGAGGAACTGGAGCTAGAGACTCAGGGACACATCCCGAATAGCGGGCTAACCCTGATCTTAATTCCTGCCCCTCAGCTAGGGGGCAGCACCACAGGGGCATAGCTAGGGGGGAAAGGACCCCAGTGCAGGAGATGGAATGGGCCCTGCTGGGACACTCCGCTCCAGTGTGTGTCTGCACTATGTACAGGGGGCAGCTAG
>QEPC01012366.1:211246-226810 GCA_003113815.1 Sphenodon punctatus
CCCTGCTGGGGCGCTCCACTCCAGTGTGTGTCTGCACTATGTACAGGGGGGGAGCTAGGGGGGGCGCACCCCGGTGCAGAAGGTAGAATTGGCTGCCAGGCGGCACTGACCTCCCGCAAAGCCTCAGCGTAGGAGCTCATGTCTGTCAAGATCACCAGCACGTGTTTCTCGCACTGATAGGCCAGGAACTCGGCCGTGGTCAGAGCCAGGCGGGGAGTGATGATCCGCTCGATCCTACGGGAGGAAAGAAGCCATTAACAGGAGGGGCGGCAACATGAGGTTAGGGGGCGGCAATGCATAGCCGCGAGGGGACACTTGGGTACAAGGTGGGGCAGGCTGCCGCCCCTAGAGGGGAGTTGTTCTCAGGAGCAAGGAGTTACCCTGAAGCGCAGATAGAAAACTGCTGAACATTTTGAAAGGTATGGTGAGGGGTGGGAAAATATTTTTTTCCCCTTCATTTNTTTGCATTTCTAAAATACTGAATAGAGGATTCTCATCCTCCTAGAAAGAACCAATAAGCATCCAAATGTCTACTTTACATCCACTTTACAAATAAAATCAATTTTACGTGCTTAGTGTATTTGAAATGGTGCAATTGCTTTGGGGGGGGGGAGGGGGGAGATCAAAATATCCTGTAGCTAGTTGCTTATTAAAGTTAAGCTTTATTTGCTTCTTTAAGAAAGAGAAATATATCCTGTATCCTTTTAATTTGCAACGGTCGTAGAAATAAGGTCCCTTATATAAGGTCCCTTTCGGTTAACCGAGGAATTCTGGGTAGTTGGGAAGCTCGCACGCTCTCGCCAACAGAAGTTTGTCCAATAAAAGAGATCATCTCAACCACTTTGCCTCCAGGAAATATTTCCAGAATGGTAGGAGCCGTGCGACAACCAGGCCGGCCTTAGGGTTTGCGGGGCCCAGGGTGAAGAGACCCTTCCCCGGTGAGAGCAGGGGCCACTAGTGCGGTGTCCCCGGAAAGAGCAAGACCTTGGGTTGCCCTGCGGTGACGCCAGCCCTGGCAAGAGTGGAATGAGCTGCCTAGAGAGGCCATAGGCTCTCTGTCGCTGGAGGGTTTCAAAAAGAGGGTGGGGGGAGCTGTCGGTCAGGGACGCTGCAGCGGTCATCATCCTGCCCCCAAGAAGGGGGTCAGACTAGATGAGCCTCGCTATCTCCCTCCAACGCTACGTATCTATGGGGCGGAAGAGAGGTTTGGGCGCACCTCTAGTGATTCAGAGCCGGCCGAGAAGTAGAGATCAGAATCTCCTGGTCGATCATGGTGTACGGCGAGGCGGACCAGCCCCTCCCAGGCCACCTCTGGAGAGGAGAGTGGGACTGGTGCCCTGAGGATCGTCTCTCTCCACCACCAAGAGGGCTTCTCCAGAGCAATGGGGAAGGAAGGGGACTGCTCCTCTCCACTCCCGCCGGCTCCAGTGCCAGGAGCCGGCGGGAGGCCTGTATCAATCCTGGAGCCTCAGAGCCAGGGTAGATCACTTGAGGTGGGTGCCTGGACCAAGTGGAGCGTCGTGGGCACCAGACGTCCGGCCACCGCTGCTCTAGGCAATGGGCGGTAATAAACGTGACGCTCCCCGCTATGGCCCGGCTGGGGCTGAGCCTTTGCCGTGTGTCTGTTGACAAGCCACCAGATGTGGGCCCGCCATAGCCCCCGACTGGGTAAGTGGCCACCCAGGAGTCATGGGCCCGGAAGGAACCAGGCCCACCGTCTGGACCAAAGGGCCACTCGGGTGGGCCGGACTGGGCGATCGCATGTGTTTGCATCACCATCCTGGCCCTGGCATGGGGGTTGCCATGGCCGATCTCCACGGCTGCCCATTATTGGCAGCTGTGGCTGCCTGTCATGGCAGGGGGCGGGGCCAGCCAGGCTCACCTCTCTTCCGGCTCCATTGATTGGTGGGAATGTTTATGGAGTTCCCCGACCTGACCTGGCCTGGGGTGGGGTGGCCCTTATTAACACCGAGTCTCTTACCCAACCAGAAGCCGGGCTGATTGGAGGATTCCCTTACCAATCTCCTCTCCCAGGCACCATACGTGGGCCACTCTCCCTTAAGGCAGCAGCAGAAGGATACTAGCCGTTGGCAGGCCGGTGGAAGGACTTGAATTAGTTGCTAAGAACTGGGCCACCAAGAATGATCCGTCGCCGGGGGAGTTTGTGCTGAGGACGTATCGCTGTCCCCTGGGGAGGGTCCCAACAGCGTACAAAACGTTTTGCCTCCCTGCTGACGCTCATAGAAGCTCAGTGGATTCCTTGCAATAGATAACGTTTCGTTCTGCCCCACCGGGAGAGTCTTGGCAGGGCTGGCCGTAGCAGGGCCACCACCCTGACCCCCACGCCTCTCTTTCTGGGGCCCCCACAAATCCCAAGGCCAGGGCCAGGATGGTGGATGCAAACACAGACGACAGTGCCCAAATTAAGGAATCTTGCTGGAGCTGATCTTCTGAGTGCTGTTAATGACATCTGTAGCTCAGAGAATCCTCGGGGTCATTTGAGGTCTATGAGAATGACAGATGATCCTGAGGTCGTGTTTGCTGCCTTCTCTGGCGTATTAGAGGAGTTCCGGAGAACTCTGAAGCGGCAGGGTCAGAGTCGACCCACATGCAATTCACGTCTGTGGTTTGATCAGGAGTGCAGGCAAGAGAAGGCCAGAGTGGCTACTCTTAAATGGGGGTGGATTAAGGACCAGGATCCAGAGGCGTGGGAAGCCTTTCGTGAGACTAGGAATAGGTATAACCAGACCTTGAAACGGAAAAGGAGTGATTTTTTTAGTATTACCTGGGCCAAGATAGCCGTGGATTTATCTACTGGCAATTCAAGTCGGTCTTGGTCCAGTCTTAATCTTATAATTAAACCTAGGAAGCGACTTAGCCAAGAGGTCATTTCTGACCCCGTTTGGGAATCTTTTTTTGGCAAGTTATATGCTAGTCGCCAGGTAGGGACAGATGATTTGACAGGCGAGCCAAGCGGGGTTTCTCTTGAGGCCGGGCAATGGCAATCCGAGGATTTCTCGGAGGATGCTATTTGTGAAATGATTATGGCCCTTAAACCATGCAAGGCAGCAGGTCCTGACCTCGTCCCTCCCGAAATCCTTCAGGCGGCCCCCCCGTGGGTGGGCACAGAAATTGGCTATTATTTTTTTGTGGGCTAGTCGTGAGTTGAAAGTCCCGAAGTGTTGGGTGGCAAGCTGGATAGTTCCCATCTTCAAGAGGGGTAGTATTTGCAACCCAGACTATTATAGGCCAATAAGCTTAATCTCTACTATAGGGGAGATCTATGCTAGGATGTTGTTATGCCATCTTAATAAGTGGGTGGAGAGCAGGACCCTGATCCCGCAGGAACAGTACGGCTTTAGGAAAGGGCGGTCAACGACTGACTGCTGTTATAGTCTTCAAATACTCTAAGATCAAGGAGGGGAAACTTTTCCTGGCCTTTGTCGATCTGACCAAGGCCTTTGACTTGGTGCCCTGATCCAGGCTATGGGCTAAGCTGAGGGTGTTGGGCATCGAGCCTGGGCTATTGGGTCCAATTATGCAATTATATTCCAACAATGAGGCCAGGGTAAGGTTTAATAATGGGAGCCTACAGACTAACCCAATACCCGTTGAAAGGGGCGTTGGGCAGGGGTGCGCATTGCCACCTCCATTATTTAGCCTTTATGTGTCTGACCTGCATCCAAGCAATAGATGTGCATCCCCCAAGGGTAGGCAACACTCAGGTCTGTCTTCTGCAATTTGCAGGCGATGTGGTTCTTACTTCTCAAACTGAGGTTGGGTCACGAAGGGCACTTGACCAATTCCGTCTCTATTGGGCTAGCACTGAACCCATGAAAATCTAAACTCTCGGTCTATGGGAAGAGGAAGCTCCCCACCGAGTGGAGAGCAGCAGCTGGGGAGCTTGATAGCATCTCTTCCTTTTCTTACTTGGGGGTGACGTTTCCCAGTAAGGGAACTTGGAGCATGCACCTGGCCAACAGGTCATTCAAAGCTCGGCAAGCGGCCCAGGCTATTACCAGAGCGGGCTATGCTTCGAAGGGGGTCTCTCTCTCTGCTTTTCTTCAGGTCTACAGCACCAAAGCGCCAAGTTCGGCCCTGTTTGGGCTGGAACTCGTCCCCTTCCCGGACATTAGGAGACTGGAACTAGGACAGAATGTATTTCTGAGGAGGCTGCTAGGAGTGGGAAATAGTGTCCCGGGAGCAGTTATCAGGTTGGAAGTAGGGGTGAGAGCCTTGGGGTTACTGGCAAGACTCACCTTCTTAAGATATTGGTTGAGGCTACTAACTTGTCAGGAATTTGACTTGCCCCTCCTGTGTTTAAGGGAAGAACTTTCCCACACAGGAATACGTGGCTGCCCCTGGTTGTTATACTTGGGGTGACGGCTTAAAAATCTTGGCTTCTCCCGTACATATTTTTGTGGGAAAGATCCTGCCTGTATTCGGAGGGAGGTGGAAACTAGGGCTAGGGATGTGGCTCTCCAGGAGGAACTGGGACTCTTGAGCACTTGGAAGGCTGCCCCTGCGTTGTACCAGATTCAATGTACTGGGTCCTTTGAACCTTATTTGGATAAAATTAGGGCCCCTAGACTCGGTAGGAGCTACACCCTGGCACGTTTCCACCTGGTTCGGAGGGCACTGACAGAAGGCAGGCAGTTATCAATCCCTTTTGATTGATGTTGCTGCTCATGTAGTCTGGGGCAGGTGGAGACGTTGGAACATTTTTTTGCTGCGCTGTCCGTATTATCCTCCCTTACGCTAGGCCTGGTTGGCTCCGCTACCGGGTAAGGGCTGGTCCCTTGCCCTTGACGGCGGCTATAAGTACCTTATGGGTTTGGAAGAAACAAGCGAGACGGTTGCTATAGCAACCTTTGTTTGTTTGGCTACCAAAAGAAGGGAGTGGATTCATGATAAACTGACAAAAACGAAGCAAATTGGCAAATAGCTAGGCTGGAGGTCGAAGTTTCCTTTAAATCGGGACACATCCAGTGCTGCGACTGCTTCCCCCTTGTTGCAGCTAATTTCCCCTATGTATCGACCGATATTCCTGTTATATCTTGGCTGAAATAGGTTTTTTTTATCCCTGCTCAATCTCATTATTCTATCACTTAGACTTTTGAGTGTCTAGGGCCATTGAATTCTCAGCGGGTGCCATTTTGGACTCCCAATAGAGTCAATGGTCATGTGGCAGATGTTACCCATCGGATCCCCGTTTATAGGGGGGGTGGCTGATCAGATTATTTTAAACATTTTGGGATGATTTTATTGGAAGTATTATGGATATTATATTTTTTTCTGTTGTTATTATTGTTTTCGTTTTGTGTGTTATAGTGTGTATTGTGCTGCTGGCCTATGGCTGTAGTGTCTTGTTTGCCTATGGCGGAAGCTAATGCCACAATAAACATACATACAGACATATAAAAATAAAGATGATGATGATGACCAGGCCCTATGACAGCCATGACTGCAGCCAGCAGAGGGCAGCAGCGCACCCCTGCACCAGACCATTGCACTAGATTATTATTATTTTTTAAACACCGTGGTTGCCAAGGTCAACCAAGGATCTCTTTGGTGCATCTCCTTTGCGGCTGGCTGCTGGCAAGCTTTGAGCAGGGTAACGTTATCTGCAATCCAAAAGCTCTGTAGAATTGTAGGAGTGGCAGAGATCTCCTCCCAAGCCAGCTGTCCTTGGCAGGACCAAACTGTGATTGGAATTGACCCATTGGTCCTTGTTCCCAGTGCCAGGGCGGTTGCTCTGCTGTTTGACCCACAAAGAGGGTCTTGCAATGGGTGAAGAATGGAGCTCCGCCGCGAAAGGCACTCAGCTTACAGGACCGGGTGCCTAAGTTTGGGTTTCTCGGGCTCAATTCTGTCACCGCTGAAGTCCAGGCTAGCAGGAGCGTTGGAGGAGAGGATGACTCACAAAATCGTAGGGTTGAAAGGGACGACAAGGGTTAGAATAATAGAATCTAGTCCAAACCTCTGCTCCATGCAGGACAGAAGCTTGTCTTAAAATCCCTCCTGAAACCCACCCACCCCTTCCATCAGGCTTTCCCCAGCGCCTCCTTCATCCCCTGAGACTCATCACGGATGCCTCTTCTTCCCTCCTTCACCGAGAGTGCTCCTCTTCCCTGGGCCCCTCCAACTTCTCAACTTCCTGAATGTCCCTCTCTCTCCCTGGGTCCGCCTCTCCCCTGTCTCCCCTTTCCCATGCGTTTTTTAAAGATTGTAAGCCCCTTGGGGCAGGGACCTGCTTCTAATTACTGGTTGTACAGCACCAGGAACATTGCTGGAATTACACTAATAAATAATAATTAATAATAATAAAACTGTTGAGCAATAGAATGGATTTCTAGCAAGACTGTGGCATCCTCTTGGATATATTCAAGAACCAGCTAGACAAACAGTAAAATAAATAAATAAAATATTGTCCAGCTGGTTCTCGAACACATCCAAGATGATTCCGCAATCTCTCTAGGAAATCCATTCCATCGTTTGGCATTTTTTTTTTTACAGTATTTCCTAACATTCAAACAAAATCGACTTTGCTGCAATCGAGTCCATTCTGGCAGCTGTTTCCCCTCGTTTTGTCTGGCATTATTGGAAAGCTACCCCCGTGTCCCCCTTTCGCCTTTCCTCCTGCAGTTTGCATTTCAGCCCCTCGATAATTTCTTGGTCGTTCCCCTATGAATCTCCTTCAGTCTGCTGACAGCCTTCTTGGAAGCGTGGCTCCCAGAACTGACCATGGTGCTTCCGATGACCCCTCCCCGATTCCAAGGAAATGGCTCAAAGGGCTCCCCAATGAGCCCCCTCCCCCATCTCCTACGCCATGCTGCACAAACCACTGAGTGCTGAGGAGTCCCACTGAAGCCCACAGGGCTACTCCAGAGGAAACGATTTGAGGAGCCAAATTTATTCATGCACTTGGCTTTCTCAAACCAGCCATTGCTCCCTTTTTCAAGCCCATCCTCGAATTTTAGGAGCCGGGCTGTTTTAAATTTGCATACGTTTGCATGAATTAACACATGCAAACTAGCACCGGCCGTTTCCCTTCCCTGGGATAGTTGGGAAACGTACCCATTACGATCGGGTCCTCATGTGCCACTCCTCCATGAGAGCTATTAGCTCCATTTTAGAGATGGGTAAACTGAGACCCAAGGTCCCTAAATGATTTGGCCAAAGTAATCTGAGCAGGGAATTAAACCCAGGTCTCCCAAAGGCCAGGAAGGCACAACAGATGAGAGCATCATCTTAGCAGCCAGCCTGCTCCTCCCTCCCAGAGTGGGGCAAAGAGGCATCAGAAGAGAAGATGTCCACTGGCTTTCATGGAGTGACCAGGGAGGAATTAGATCCCTGTGTCATCTCTCTCTCTCTCTCTCGCTCATGCTGGCTTTTACACCAGAGTTACTCCTCGTTTACACCATATGGGGCAGGCAGGCCCCATCCTAGCAGGAGAAAAGGCGCCGCACTCACGTGGGGTCGTTGGCCAAGTTCAGGAAGAGGCACACGTTCTCCATGGCGCCATTCTCCTCAAAGTCCGATTTGAAGAAGCGGGCGGTCTCCATGTTCACCTGCAATCGCAGACACAAGGGGGGTGGAGCTTGCTTATTGGGGTGGGGGTTATTTCAAGGGATGGAGCTCTGGGAGACAAGCACTCGAGCACTGGACACGGGGGCGTTGCTAGGTTGGAAAAGGGGGCCACTGCGGCAGAAGATGGAATGGAGACGGCGCTGAACATGAACCTGGGAGACCACGGTTCGAATCTCACCCCAGTCAGTGAACTCGCTGGGTGGCCTTGGGCAAGTCACAAACTTTCAGCCTCAGTTCCCCCATCTGTAAAATGGGAATATGGGCGTGGCTGTCTCTCCCTGTGTTCCCTTCATTCGTGTCCATCTTAGATTGTAAGCCCACTGGGGCAGGGACCTGCCTCTGAAACTCTGTGATTATAAAGCACGGCCTATGCCTAGTAGCGCTATTGAAATGATAAGCAGTGGCAGTAGGGCCCACCACCCCTCTCCCAGCTGCAGCAGATGCAACCGCAGAGGCTCACCAGGATTTTGCCCTCCAATGCAGATGCACTTCCTCTCCCCCTTGAAGCGTCATGAGCGGCGCAGAGCAGGGAGCGGACCTTTCCCCACTCTCAAAATACTATGGGATTAACTCACAGCAGATTTACAACAAACAAAAGGAAGCATTTTTTCCACTCAAGGCGCAGTTCTCCCGTGGAACTCCCTGCCAGGGGATGTTGCGAAGGCCAGTCGTATAAAGGGACTGGATAAGTTCGTAGAGGATAGGCCCATAAATAGCTATTGGTTGATCAGAGGATGAGAACTCTGAGCTGTTGGGAGCAGGGAGTGAGGAGCGGGGAATGGATCGCTCTGGTGCACTTCTGCGAAGCAACAGAAGCTGGCTGCTGTCGGAGACAGGATGCTAGGCCGGGTGGATCATTCATTACTCTGACTCAGTAGGGCAGTGCCTACGGCCATGATCCACAAACCACTTACTCTGGAGTAGTAGGGGCTTCAATAGGATTTCTCTGGAGTAAGTGCTTTTTGGATTGCGGCAAGGAAGGGCCCTATGTCGAGGACAATTTCGCCCTGGGATTCCAGTGGGATCACACTGCTATAACTAGGTTCCTCACGTCAGGTTTTGACTCTGGCATGCCTCTTCAATTTCCCAAGAGCCCCTTTGCTTTCTCAGTGCACAAAGACCTTGCAGAGGCTTGACCTAATCTGGAACATCCATCCAACCCTTTCTCTGTCTCCTGGCCCTTTAATAGCGAGGGATTTGCATTGCTGGCTGCCATTTTACAGGCAGGGAAACTGAGGCAGAGAAAGGGGATGAGACAAGCTCATTCTTCCACGGGGAGTCTGGAATGGCCAGGACTAGGCCCTTTACCCCTCTATTCAGAGTCTCCAGCTCCAACCTCAGATTCTTTGATGTATTCTTCTCAGAGGCCCCTGTCCCAGCCCCGGCGCTGCACTAAAAACTGCTGCTGTTAGCGGAGTACAAAGAGCACCAGGGCACTGCTGTGGGGTGCTCCCCCAAAGTGGGGCTGGGTGCTACCGTCTTTGCAAACTGGCCAAAATAAAGCCACCTTGCAAGTCTGGGAGGAGGCAGGTGAGGCTGGACCGGCTGCAAAAAACAAGGTTGTCCACTAGGGGGAAGCAGGCTGCTGCAGCTCAGGGTGAAGGTCTGGTCTGCATGGGGGCTGTGAAATCCAGCCTCCCCTCCCTGCGGACCCAGGGGAGGTTGTTTTGTTTTGCCTCAAGGTCTACTAGGAACCTAGCGTTCGGTCTCCGGTGCCTCCATGCATCGTATGAGGAAATGAAGTCACATGGGGAAGGGGGGGTGCACACGTATGGCCTGAGGACCACAAGGCTGTCCCCTACGGCCCTCAGATATTAGCACGCACACACACACACACACACACACAGAGCTGCCACTGCCCATGGAGCCCTGGAAAGCAGCTTCTGAGAGTGCTGCAAAAGACGCCCCCCTCCTCTCTGGCACTGGGGCAGAAAATTTGAACAGAATCCAATTTGTGTGTAATGGCTAAGTGCGCAGCACTCGGACAGGGAGACGGGGTGGGGGGAGACTCTCGCCTTGGCCAGAAACTCCCTGGGTGACCTTGGGGCCAGTCACAACATTCTCTCAGCCTAACCTACCTCACAGGGTTGTGGTGAGGATTAAAAGTTGTGTTCTATGTAAAGCCCTCTGAGTGCCCTGGCAGGGGGGGTGCTGTATCAAAACCAATATTATTCATAATAAAATTGGGTCCAGGGACTGGGGATTCCTGGGGCAGGATGGATGGCTTGGGTGACCTAGTACAGGGCCAGCCAATGAACTGCAGCCGACCCAGCTATTTCAGCTGAGCGTCTCTGACGAAGTGTTGGCCGTCTAGCTCATGCCCGCCTTGCTCTTGGTTAAGGCTTCGATCCAGAAACGACTTACTCCAGACGGAGATGTTCCATGGAAGCCCACAGGGATTCCCCCCACCCCCACCCCATAGCTTCAATGGGATTACATTGGTTTTTAAAACTTTTTGGAATTGTTTTTCTATTGTTGTAGTTTGGCTGCGAGCTGCCCCATGTTGCCGCCTGGGGGGATATCGGAAAATGGAGGCTTAGGCTGCAGCCACGTGAGACGTCGGCTACGCCTTGGGCAGCCTGCCCCCACTTCGCGCCCCCTTACCACGCGATGCAGTGCGTTGTGAGGCCAGCAGCTGCCAGATGTTCCCCCCGCCGCAGGGCGGGCAGCTGGAAGCCACGCGCTGCATCCTCGGAGAAAGGCCAAGGACAGCCTTACTCAAAATGGGGGAAGGCTGCCCAAGGCGCGGTAGCTTCTCTGTCTGGTCACCGTCTGCCCTGCCGCTTGCTCCAGTCCCACGCGGCCGCTTCACGGCAAGGCGCAGGATACTGTTCGGGCTGGGGGAGCGGGGACGGGCAGGGCCAGGCACCTGCCTGCGCCCGTGGTGGCAGGAGGTCCAATTGGCCCACCCACCCGACTTCCCACATGGGCAGGTTTGGGAGGACCATCTTCCCTACTCCCTACACTGGCCCGGCGAAGTGTGCCGGCTGGGCTTGCCGGCCACGCGCCCCACAGGGGGTCGGGCTCCCTGCGGCTCGTGCAGAGTTCGTCTGGTTTTATTCCTTCAACGTGGCCACGTTGGAGCCAGCGATCTCTAGAAATAAACATGCTCGTTGTCACGTTTTTAAGGTTGTTTTTTTCTCAAAAAAAAGAACCAAGGTTGTTTTTCCCTCCGCGTTTTCAAATTTGGATTCTGCATTTCTAAGCAGTTGTACTATCCATATGGCACTTTCCAGTGCCCCAAGTGCCTTACAATCCTCATCCACAACACCCCTGCCAGGTAGGTCATTATTATCCCCATTTAACAGATGGGGACAGTGAGGCTGAGAGAAAGTGACTTGCCCAAGGCCACCCAGTGAGTTTAGGGCTGAAAAGGAATTTGGATACCCTGAACTCCCGGGCCCAAGTTCAACACCGTGTCCATGGAGCTACTTTCCGATGTGGCCACCCCACGGATGCCCCAATTTCTCCAGGTTACAGGAGGTGCCTCTGGTTGAAATCGTACCTAGAAAAATTGTGGTTTTCCCTTGAGCCCAGAGACTGGGCCAAAATTTGAAATCTCCTTGGGAAATCGGGGGAGGTCGGCACCCTACCTCAGGGGGCATGCCAGCGGCGTGTTTTGGCTTCTGGGGATACTGGGGCGGTGGGGATGCAGACCTCCTCTTGCCCCAATGCTTCAGTCAGAGAGTGAACATCAAATCTCAAAGGAAAACTCAACCCCTTGGTCTCAGTTTCCCCCACAAGTCCAGTGCTCCCTGGGCTCCCTCATAACCAACCCCAACCCCCCCGAGCTTGCCTGCAACACTACCCCACCCCCCCACCCTGGACTCACCCCAGAGCCCTGGACAAACCCATACTTGGCATCACTCCCAATCGGACCCTGAAATCTCCGAGCTGTCTGTCCGCAGACGCACCAGGAAATGCCTGTGTCCCCTGCTACCCCGAGGCTGCCACATCAGGGGGGGCTGGTGGTGGGGAGCTCAGCTGCCACGAAAACCTGTGGCCCATCCCTCCCTCCCCAGCGTCCCCGTGGGGCACGCTCCCTCCTGGCCCTGGTCTGACTCACTCCCATGGCGGCAAAGACGATGGCAAAGTTCTCCTCGTGGTAATCCATCACGTCCTTGGACTTCTTCACCAGGCCGGCCTGCCTGCAGATCTGAGCCGCGATCTGCGATGGGAGACAGAGGCGGAGAGGACAAAGACGGATGCTGAGAAGTCGGGGCCTTGTGGGAAGAGAAATGGTCGTACGGACCCCCCCTCCCGCTCCTCACAATCTTTGACCCAACTCGCCCGTCAGACGAAGGGAAATGTTCCCGTAGCCCGTTTCTGAGGCTCAGTTAAACACACATCCCCTCCGGGGCCGAGCTTCCCTGCATTGCAAGCTGTGGGGCCCAGAGGTTATTTATAATTTACTTATTGGCCCTATGTGTTTTGGGGAGGGGGGGTGTCCCCTCCTGCCTGGCCACACAGACCCTCCACAACGCGGGGCTCCCTGTGTTTGAAGCCCCATAGGCTTGTAGTTCGCCCAGACTCAAGTTTATTAGTAGACCCTGTCACGGAGGAACATAGGGTCACACACATGTGATACTGGCCTACATGTAGACTACAAGCCTAGTAAATATGTAAAGCAAAACATGCAACATGTATGTAATGTTACAATTGAGAACTGTAAAACCCAAATCAGGACTGTGACACATGACCAAGCTCCAGGAAATGGAAAGACAGTTTGTTGATTTGCCCCAGACGGATGGCCAGAGACATTAAAAATGCTAATGCAGGTAACCATTGCCTACATGATAGACCTCAGATTTCTCCAAGGCGGGAAGCCGAAAACAAAGAGACCATGAAAGGTACTTAAGGAGGCCATTATGCCACCTTCAGGAGCTCTCTCGCTTAGCCATCTTGAGCAGCTGCATCTGCATCCTAAAAGCTGTCAGCCAGCAAGGCTGAAAACCATGAACTGAGAGACAGAACTTTGTTTTCTAGCAACTCTAAGGCAGAAGGCCCAGTCGCTTACATCAAGGACTGAGAAGAACTTATGGACCTTTGTAGGGTAAGATCCTTATTTAGGAACTCAACCAGTATAGGTTAGGAATGCGTTATAGTTACCTTTGATTTCTAGTAACCACTCTGTGTCAACTATCTTGTTTATGTAATCAATAAACTGACTTCTTATCTTTATGAAGAGGTGTCTGTGTCTAACATTGGAACACAAGTGAGCAACAAGAGTCCTCAAGCTCTTGCGAACCCAGAGGGTAAAGAGTCTGTAAACGGGAAGGATCGGGTCCTTGAGTGACAAAGGGGTTTTCCCTGCGGCAGGCTTGAATCAGCCAGAGAGAGAAAACTGGTTCAAGTGGGCTGTGCGCGAGGGAAACTGAGTCACTCAAACCCGGTAAAGTGGGGGTGCGGACCTCCAACCCGTGACAGTTGGCACTATGTTCGTCCGTGACAGACCCCCATGGATTGGAAACCCTTAGGGTTGCCCAACCCATGGAGTCCTGGGCCCTGGTAGCCTGGCCTTGGATGTCAGATGTCTGCATGCCCCCCCCTCCACCATATTCAAAGCTGTTGCCCCCCCCCCCACGCAGGTCACCTACACACTAGTGGGGGGGGGGTGAGGAGAGGCAGAGGAGCCAGCCAGAGGCAAAGGGGCATTGCCTCAGTTTCTCCAGGATGGCAAGAGACGCCTGTGGCTAATCC
The DNA here is from genome assembly GCA_003113815.1 of Sphenodon punctatus. NCBI lineage: Eukaryota > Metazoa > Chordata > Lepidosauria > Sphenodontia > Sphenodontidae > Sphenodon > Sphenodon punctatus. The sequence goes on from QEPC01012366.1 coordinate 224,537, forward strand.
AGAAAACGAAGGGTAGCAGCAGGGGGCGGTTGTGTCCGAAACGGGACAGGATACGGTAACGTCAAAGGCGGGATATTTCAGAAAGGGGCGTGATAGCCTGTTTGCCCCTCCCCCTTTCTGACATGGCTCCGCCCCCCTCAAGGCATCGTGATGTCACAGCGCTCGGTAAAAGGTAGGACGTCATCAGAAAAGGGTGTGGCAGTCCCCCTTGCCCTGACTCTAACATGGCTCCACCCCCTTTGGGGTTTTCTCTCAGAGGGAGGTGGCAAGCCTGCTACCCAAATTTACCACAGAAAGGTCACCTCGTGTCAGTGGGGACCTTGCCCTTCTCCCACTCTCTAAGAAGAGGCCCGGCTGCCCCTGTACAGAGCCAGCTCACGCCTTTGCCTCTGTGTTGCTGGCAGTGTATGCCAAAGCCAAGGGCACCGCCATTCTCTTGGTGCCCACCGCTGGCAGCCGCCATCTAGACTAGACGGTTGGCAGAGGGCACTGACTTCACTGCCCAGTCTGGCTCTGTGTTCAGGTTCTGCCCCTTGGGGGGGGGGGGGTTGGACTGAGGCAATTTTCAAAGCTGCAGTTCTATGGTTCTCTCGCAGACGAAGGCTGCTAGATCCTATGATTCTACAGGGTAGCTTCCGGATGAGGCAGTGGGGGCCAGGAGGGAGGAGCAGGGTTGCCACCTATGCAAATTTGTAATGAACACTTATGAAAAATGCATGTTGCAGGGCGCCTTAGGCATAGTGCAGGCCCTGAAGCATGCATTTTTCATAAGTGTTACGTAAAGATTTGCCTAGGGAGGAGACATCTTGCAATAAGAATCCTGTGTCCCGCCCCCACAACCCCCAGCACCCTCTGCCTAATTGTCCTTCAGGTTGTTTCCAAAGCATGGAAGAAGCTTCTAGAAGCTGAAGCCAGATGCCTGGGCCTGCTAGGGCACTGGGTCCTGGCGGTGGGGTGGGGTGCTCTTTGGAGAGATCTGTCCCATCCCTGCACCGGTCCCCTGAGGCCCATAATACGACCAGGTAAGTCAGGCGACCTGCAGGATAGGAAGGGCAGGAGCCCCCAGGGAGAGGGTGAGGCCTGGCTTGGTTTCGGGGCTTCTCCAGGGCAAAAGGGAAAGAGGTTGTGAGATTGTCCAGGGGCTTTGAGTTCTGAGGACACCCCGTCCCTGGAGCTGTCTGGCTTCGGGGCTAGCTCAGAGAGAAGCCCAGCCTTAGACTGGCAGACTGACAGCAAGGCTGGCCTCCTGAGAGGGCTTCTCTCTGAACTAGAGGGCAACTGACGTGGCTTGTGGACCTGCCTCTGCAACTACTTACAGCAGGGCTGCCCCCATGACAGTCCCCCCAGGAGAGAGAGACCCTTCCCCGGCCTCCTTCCCTTCCCATCTCCCCCGCCCCGAGTCTCACGCTGCTGCCGCATCCATTGCACTGGGCTCCTGACTTTATCATATTAACTTCCCTCTGTCACTCCCGATCTGTCAGGGTGGGTTTTCCATCCGATTACCTCGCTGTGTGTGCGCGTGGGCGGGTAGCCGAGGAGCGAAGGCGGTTGATTTCCTCGCACGCCGCCAATCTCCGCTCTGTCACCGGAGCGGCAGCGCCAGGTGCATTTATAGATCCGCTGGATAGTCCGAGTTCATCAAAGTGCACGACCGACCGGTTACGATCGAGGCTGACGCACCCTGGCATTTCAGACTGAACTTTGCTTGTGTTTCGAGCGCACGCCTGCTCTTACTGGCTGCGAGAGCCTTGTTGGACTCAGCAAAGAAAGTCTCTCTCCTCAGAGCACCTTCGAAGCCTGGCTCCAGTAGTTTATAATTATTTATATAGGGCTTCAGTGTTATCCTCATCTATCCCTGCTGGTGTATCGGGCCCCTTCCTGCCCGGCAGCATCCCTTACCGCTCTAGCAGAGCTGGCCTCGGAGGTGGCGTTGGGCTCCTCCAGGACTTTGGTTCTGGGGGACTTCAACATCCACGCCGATGCCGGCCTTGTCGGGGCGGAGCGAGAATTCATGGCCGCCATGGCAACCATGGATTTGTCCCAGAAGGTTATCTGCCCGACCCACGTGGGGTCGACCTGATCTTCGGTTCTGGCCTTGAGGCGGGGGGTCCGGTTGTGGGGGAGGTGACAGCGGTGCCCTTGTCGTGGACGGACCATTACCTCCTTCAGGCCAGTCTCTCAGCGCACCCCCTCCAGAAGGGGAAAGGGGCCAGTTAGGATGGTCTGCCCTCGGAGGCTGATGGAACCCCAGCGGTTCCAAGAGGTCCTGAGGGA
>QEPC01012366.1:269077-309686 GCA_003113815.1 Sphenodon punctatus
CTCCCCAAGCAGCCCCCCAGAAGTCCCATTCTCCCCCCCAAACAGCCCCCCAGGCCCCCTTTCACCAGTGTTTCCCAGAAAAATAGCTAAAAATAACTAACTCACCAATGGGGATGTGTCTGATGCAGGTCCAGCAGCAGTGTGGGGCAACAAAGCCACAAACAAGCCAGGCCAGCCAGCACTCTCTCTCCACCAAAATGGCACAGATCACCAGCATGCCAAACAAGGAGAGCTCTCTTTTAACCCCACCCTAGGGGGGGGGGGGTACAGGCAGGCAGCCTGAGCCCTCAACAGCAGCAGCTGTACACACTGGCACACACTGCCTGGGCATTTGAGTCTCCAGTCCAGACAGAGTCTTTCAAAGCAGCCCATAGGGCTCTGTGGAACACTGCCCCCGCTGGTGGGAAAAGCAAAGTGCTTTTCCCCATTCAGGCAGCATGGGCTCTAAGCCCACTAGCCCAAATCGCTTTTGTAAAGTTTTGTCCCTTAAGGGACTCCTTAGAGCAGGCTCAGCAGGAGGCACTGGCCCCCACCCCCTCAGCTCCTGCCTGCACATTTGTCCAGGACGGCACAACAACAACAACAACACTGAGCACTCAGCTGACTGCTGAACTGCAGGACTTGGAGCAAGTCTGGAGCGGGTTGCTGGCTCCCCCCATCCCCTCTGCTGCCTTTGGGATTCAGGTGAGGCTTTTTTTTTCTTTTTGTTTTTCTTCTTTCTTTTTAAAAGCATGAAGAGTGTGCGGAGGGGGATCAGGCTGGAGAGGCAATGCCCCTGGTGCCCTGCAATGCGCACCACCCCTGCAATGAAGGAATGATGGACAAATGGTACTTGGTAACAGGGAATATGCAGTATCAAGATAAATTGGAAATCCTGTTAACGGGATAATCCAGCAAACACTAACCGGATACCATATGGTATATGCATACCGTGGATCCGGCTCATATAGTATATATGGCAGTTATTCATTTGTGTTCTAATCCTAACCTCTTTCGTTTTTGCCACTGTCCAGGCCTGCGTAACCTAGCGGCTATAGCGCTAGACTGAGACCTTGGCGACCAAGGTTCAAATCCCAGGTTTAGCCCTGAACTTGCTGCGTGGCCTCGGGGAAGTCACTCTTTCCTGACCTCAGTTCCCCATCTGTACAATGGGAATAATAATGACCTACCTCGCAGGGCTGTGATGGGGTGAATTAGAGGATTGTACAGCACTTTCAACACTGGAAGAGCTAAAGAAATGATGAATAACAGCCATTCATCCACAACTGAAGGCAGTTCCCCGGTGGACACCACCGGTTTCCTAAAGTCCCAATGACCGCAAATACATGGAGTTTCCATTGAAGTGACCTGGCACCCCAGAGGGGCATTGGTCATTGGGGTTGAACTAGCGACTGCTGTCCACAGCCATCAGACGCCTCCATCTGAGCGACTAAACACAGTTGGGCTATGTTTCCAAGTCGTCCATGTTTCCAAGTTCTTTACTCCCCAGAGACACTAGACATTCCCCTACTGGTTAATGCTGTGATTCCCAAGGTTCTTGCCTGCATGACCCCAATATCAAGATGCCACTGGAGATTTTTAAGATGATGCTGGGTAAAATGCTGGTCAGAGAGGGTTTAGACCTTGCAAATCATGTCTCAGCGCAGGGGGTTGCATTTGATAATCATGAAGCCCAGCCCAGGAAACAAAATGTGGGACCCACACAGCAAACGGCCCGGGCCCCGTCTATCTGCGGGACTGCCTCATTCGCCAGGCTCTGAATCGGGCCCTGCGGTCGGCCAGGAGCGCCCTTCTCAAAGTCCCCCAGGTATCCCAGAGGGCGACTACAGAGAGGGCGTTCTCGGTGGCTGCCCTGAGGCTGTAGAACTCCCTCCTGGCGGAGGCTTGGGTGGCCCCGAACCTCCCCTTTTCAACGTCAGTGTAAGACCTGGCTGTTCCGCCGGGCTTTCGGCGAGGGAGACGGGTGAGGGATGGAGGGACTGAGTTAGGGTGGGAAGGGGTTTGGGGTTTTTTTCACGCCTCCTGCAAATGGTTTGTTTTATTATTAATTTTAATATTGTGTTTATTATTTGTTTATGATGTTTTATTGTGGTTTTATCATTTGTTAGCTGCCCCGAGCTGCTTTAGCAGGAGGGGTGGGATAGAAGTTTGGAAATAAATAAAACAAACTAACGAACTGGTCCACGATTTTATGACACACGTACACAGCTGGCAAGGTCTTTCCCACCAGGATTAGACGTAAACAGCAGCGGTGTACAGAAGGCACCCTTTCAGGGACTGGTATATGGGACTTCCCTCACCACCGCCTCTGTTTTTGTTTTTATTTTAAAAAACCCAACCCTTCCTTTGTGGGGGGGAGGTTGTAAACAACCCTACTGGGTTTTTTTTTGGGGGGGGGGGGAGTTGTTTATTTTATTAAAAATTAATTTTTAACAAAATCCCTGCACCTACGCAAAATGGCGACCGGACCGTTCCGCACATGCACGGCCTTTTCCCAAAACGGTAGTGTCAGCAGCATTTTGGCAAAGGGCTGCGCGTGCTCACAACGGTCCAGCAGCCGTTTTGCACACACGCAGGGATTTTTAAAAAAAACATTTTTAGAATCACAGCGCATGCTCAAAATAGCCACCGGGGCCGTTCCGCGCATGCGCAGCCCTTTCCCCGCATGGCGCCGGCGCTATTTCGGGAAAGGGCGCGCATGCGCAGAAGAGCCCCAGCAGCCATTTCCATAAGTGCAGGGTTTTGTTTATTTATTTATTTTTTAAATGAAAACTGATGAAAGCAAAACCCAGGAATCGTTTGTTATTCATTCATTTTCATATTTTACTTACTAGAACGAATGGGGCTTTGTTCGTTGTAGCAATTAATAAAAACAAAAGCGAACCGCACACCCCTAATCAACTCTTCCAAGGGCAATGGAATCAGCTGGCCAGGGAGGGTGTGGAATTTCCTTCCTTGGAGGTTTTCAAAACTCAGCTGGACGGGCCTGTGTCTGTGGGAGGCAGAGGAGAGCCTGCCTTGCAGCAGGGGGTTGGTTTGGATGGCCCCGAGGGAGCTTCTGAGTCCCGACCCGACAATTCTAGAATTCCATGCTAAGGGGCTGGGAAGGTTGGGCGTTCAGGGGGTCACTGCTCACTCACCTGTACGATGGCCTTCGATCCCACGACCTCCAGAACTTGCCCGCTCCTCTGGGTGCCGTCGGGGAGAGTGAAGTTGACAATCTCAGCAAACTGGGCGAACTGCAGAGAGGGGAGCAATGGGAGGGATGAGCATGGGGACCACAAGAGGGGCTGGTTTGCCAGCTGAGATTTCACGCGGCACGCAGAGCCGCTTTGAGATCTTTTCGTCGCTGAAACAACTGAAATCCAACAGGGCTGGGTCGCCAGAAGCACATTACACCGGTGCTCCAGAGTCTGCACTGCATTCCAGTACTGTTCTGGGCTCAGATCAAGGTGCTGGTTTTGACCTATGAAGCCCTAATTGGGGACTCCCGCTCCCCGTGCTCTGTCCTTATCCCTACAGTCAGCCAGAGACCCCCTCTTGCAAGTTCCATCTCTGCACCACCACATTCGTGTGGCAAGCACACGCAGAGAGGCTGCCCCCAATCTGTGCAACTCTCTTCCACTGGAGGCAATGCAAGATTTTACTTGTTGGTCAAGCTTTTGGCAGGCGGGGATAGACACTGAGATGGGAGGGTTATACGTTTTTATGTAGTTTTATTCTTATATGATTTTTAAGGCTCTTATCTGTCCTGCAGTGCTCTGCCCCCCTCCACCCCCCAGTGGAGGCGCTGGACCATGCAGAGGCTGTGGTGCGCTGTCCTCCTCTAGAGGAGGCACTGGGTCATGCAGAGGCTGCGGCGGTCTGTCCTCCTCTAGTGGAGGTGCAGGGTCATGCAAAGGCTGCGGCGCTCTCTCCCCCTCTAGCGGAGGCGCTGGGCCATGCAGAAGCTGTGATGCTCTGTCCCCCTCTAGTGGTGACACTGGGCTATTCAGAGGCTATGGCGCTCTGTCCCCCTCTAGTGGTGGTGCTGTACCATGAAGAGGCTACGGCGCTCTGTCCCCCTCTAGTGGTGGCGCTGGGCCACACAGAGGCTGTGGCGCTCTGTCCCCCTCTAGTGGTGGCATTGGGCCATGCAGAGGTTACGGCACTCTGTCCCCCTCTAGTGGTGGTGCTGGGCCACATGGAGGCTGTGGTGCTCTGTCCCCCTCTAGTGGTGCTGCTGGGCCATGCAGAGGCTACGGCGCTCTGTCCCCCTCTAGTGGTGGTGCTGGGTCACATGGAGGCTGCAGTGCTCTGTCCCCCTCTAGTGGTGGTGCTGGGCCTTGCAGAGGCTGTGATGCTCTGTCCCCCCTAGTGGTGATGCTGGGCCATGCAGAGGGTGTGGCACTCTGTTCCCCCCTGCCCCAGTGGTGCTCTGTCCACTTAACCAAATTGTAGGTCATTATTATTATTATTATTATTATTATTATTGTAAGCTTTTATATAGCGCCAGCGATGTACCTGGTGCTTCTAAAGATCTAAGGGTTTATTCCCATCTCTGCCAGTGACCTTTGTAAGACCTTGGACAAAGCATTTGCTCGCTCTGTGCCTCAGTTTCCCCCGCCCACCCTGTGTCCAGTTGTCTAGCCAAACCATAAGTCCTATGGAGCAGGGACTATCCAAACAGGGGCACAGTAGCTTGGTTGGATGGCGGGCCCTGGGGCAGAAGATGGAATGGGCTCCTCTCTGCTGGGAGCCCCACTGGCTCAGCAGCAGCTATAACATGCGTTGGCACTGCAGTCCGTGAGGGCCCCAGGACGGTTCCTAGGCCTTGCTGCGGCTGCCTCCCCAGCCCATGGGATAGCGATGTTCCTGGACTCTGCCGTGCAGCTCCCAGCACGATGGTGCTACCATGAGAGAATGGATCATTCACTGGCTACCACCCCCCCCTTTTCTATGTGGCAGTTTATCAAGCCCCTCCATGGTCCCCCAGTCTTTACCGCTCTCTTGACCCTAATATCCCAGCTCTGCATCCTGTCCTGCGAGCTCCTCTTACCTGGGCCTCTCGGAGGCACCTAAGACTCTGTACTTTGGACTTTAAGTCTCTCTGGAAAAACCTCCATGATCCAACTCTTTCATGGATCTTATTAATTTCAATCCAGCACGTATCGGAATGAAAGGCGCTTTAGAAATGATCCATCTCACCAGAGTTGGCAAACAATGCCCCGAGTGTGTATTAAAGCGTTGCCACGCACGGCGGCAGGGGCAGGGGTGGAGGGAATGCAGTTTGAGTAGCCTTATCGCGGTCTGTGTTTACTCCTCCGCTGACCTTCTACCAGGGGAAGAGGCATGGCTGCTGGGGTTGAAACTGCAGTGGCTTTTCCGCGTGGGGCAGATTAGATCCCAGTGCTGAGCTAGAGGACATTGGAGAATGCCCTGTGGGCTTTACCCACTAGACCACCCAGCCTCACTGCCGCTCCAATCATGAGGAAACAGGGCCCTAGATAAGTTGCCACCAAAGGCCAAATGCTGTTTTGGGCTGCTTTAGAATCACCAGAGTTGGAAAGGATCTCGAGGTCATCTAGTCCAGCCCCGGGGCTTGGTAGGAGCACATGGGGAAGGGCCCTAGGGACTGGAGCTGATCACAAATTGAACATGAGTCAGCAGTGTGATGCAGCTTCAAAAAAGGCTAATGCAGTTTTAGGCTTCACCAACAGAAGCATCGTGTCCAAGTCAGCAGAAGTAATAATTCCACTCTGTTCAGTGCTGGTCAGACCTCACATGCAGTAGTGTGTCCAATTCTGGGTGCTTTGTTTTAAGAAGGACATTGACGTATTGGAGCGGGTTCAGCATTTTCTGTACTGCCACCGCCATTTTGTGGGCATTTAAACGAACGCACAAAATTCCGATCGGTCCGACAAATGAAAAATCGCCATGATCACTCGTTCCGGTCAGACAAATGGAAAAAAAACAAACAACAATCCCAGAATAATCACTCGTTTCAAATTCTGTTTGTTCAGACCGAGCCGACCAGGATCCGGTTGGAAATGGCAATTTCAGCCCCTACGACAGAGATGTTAACAGGATTGGAAAGCGAGATGTACGAGGAAAGGCTGAAGGAGCCGGGCTGTTTGGGTCAGATTAAGGGAAGAAAGAACAGTCTTCAAACATCTCCCCAGTTGCCAGGAGGCAGATGAAAAGCGATTGCTCTCTGTTGACGCAGAGGAAAGGGGTGTAAGTTGCAAGAAGTTGAATTTAGATTAAAATCGTAGGAAGAACTTCTGCTCTTTCTGTAAGAACAGCCAAGCAACGGAACACGTCGTCGAGGAAGTGCTGGAATCTCCTTCAATGGAGGAAGCCCAGCCTCAGATCAGGGGTTGAACTAGAGAGGTCGTTCTCAAACATTTATGAACTGGGCCCTCCCCTCCATTCATCTGTCGTAGTTGACACACACAGCCCTACACACACTGCACACACGTCCACACATTTTATTCCCTCTCTCTGTTCCCACCCTCCTATAGCTCCCCCCCCCCACTCCCTTATTTTGGAGATTCCCCCTTGCTTAGTGAGAGTGTCGAGCAAGGTGTTTGCAAGCTGGGGTCTTTCTCGTGCTGCCCTCCCACAACACCTTCTGCACACACACACACACACACACACACACACCCCTGGCATCAAATGGGCCGTCGGTGCGAGGTGGGCGGAGACCGCAGTGGGTGCGGCACGTCACGCACCCATCTCCACCAGTCTCCACGCACGGAGGCATCTCCGGCTTCTCCAATGCCTCTGCGCGTGGGGGATCGGTGGAGTGCGGGACCGTGCATGGACCGACGGACGCCCACCCCTTGCCCACCCAGTCGCCCACCTGGGTGAGGGAGGGGGCATCTCGTGTGAAAAGGGCCATAGCCGGTGCCAGTCTGGGCCAGACCAATGGCCCATCCAGCCCAGCATCCTGTCTCCGACAGTGGCCAATCTTGGTCACTTTGGGGAAGTACTCAACCAGTCCCAATGGGGCGATCTGTTCCCTGCTGTTCACTCCCAGCTGCTGACACTCAGAGGTTACTGACTGTCCCAACCTACTTGTCTAAAAGCCATTAATGGACGTATCCCCCAAGAACTTACCCAATCCTTGTTTAACCCAGCGATGCTACTGGCTTTAACAATATCCTCTGGCAAGAAATTCCACAAGTTAACGGTGCACTGAGTGCAAAAATACTTTATTGCTTTTAAAATCTGTTGCTAGTTAGTTTCATGGAGCGTCCCCTAGTTCTAGTCCTATTGGAGGGGGTAAATATTAACCATTCTCTATTAACGCGTTCCACACCACTCCAGTCGTTTCTTCTCCGAGCCGACGCGCCCTAAACCAATCAAGCCTCTTCTCGTACGGAAGCCGTACGTTTGTGACTCTTCTCTCCACCTTTCCCAGTTCTGCTGTATCTTTTTAGAGACGGGGCAACCCGAGCGGCACACACTATTCAAGGTGCGGTCGTAGCATAGATTTATAGAGTGGTGTTAGGATGCTTTCAGTTTTATTCTCTGTGCCTTCACAAATAATTCCTAACGTCCCGTTTGCTTTTTTGGCCGCTGCCACAAACTGAGCTGAGGATTTTAGTCTATTGCCCGCAATGACCCCAAGATGCTTTTCCTGAGTGGTAAAGCCCGAACTTAGAGCCCAGCGCTATGTACATAGAGTTTGGGTTGTTTTTTTAAGCTAGGCTTTTGGACGTGTTCTATGAACATTTATGTTCACCCAACGGTTTCAGGGCAAGGATGGTTTTGGCCACGAGAGGTCACTATTTCTTAGAGACTGTGTCGTTCCCACCTGCTGGCCACGCTACAAGCTTATGCTGGGGTTAGATACGGCCTTGATGTGTAGGGGAAATGACAATGGATATGCCCCGATTGGTGAATCTGATTCTGGTCCCCTGCCAGCCTAAATCCAGAGGACAGTGGCATCTCTCCAGACTGGCACAGCAGAGTCAGGAAGCCCTGGCATTTTAGGTAACCGTTGTCCCTACAGCCCAGTGGGAGATAAAGATATGAGAAAAGGAGGCATCTCAAGTCAAGGGCAACGTGATCCCAAGCACACTGAGACCCGCACCAGATACACACCCCCAGACACAGCCTGAGGAACACACACACTCCGGCACACAACTGACGCAAAGACTGACACACTCACCTCATACAGAGACTGATGTACGCACACACAAGCACACCTAGAGACACACACACGAGGCCCAGACTGATGTACACACACAGGCACCCATGCTACCACACGCAGATTTATACACATGGAGGATTTTTCACAGATACACACCACCGTGCTTATAGCCTCACAAGGTTTTTCACAGTCACACACACACACTGAGGCTAATAAGGAGCCTATAATACGTGACATACACACACACGCGTAGTTAAGCACACACACACACACACACACACACACATCACACAAATATGAGGGCTGGGGGGAAGAGACTTTGCAGGGAGCTGGGGTGATACCTGGCTACCTTTCCTGATTGAATGCCAGGTGTCCCCAGAAATATCCTTCCTCCCCACCCCAGCTCCTGGACTCCTCCTACAATGAGCCCTGAGTGCAGCAAAGGGCCAGGCCTTGGGTAGCAGTGGGAGTGCCTACAGGTGCCCCCGGGTGAGCAGTATAATTCTATTAAGGGGACTCTCCCAGAGACAGACGGCACTTGGGTCAGACTAGATGACCTCTGATACCCCCTTCCAACTCGATGATTCTAGGATGTCAGCTGAGTCTGGCTTACACCATATGGTGGCGACGGTGTGGGCAGGTGCTGGCACGGCCACCTCTGTAGACACGGGAGTCCCACCGTAGAGATAAACACACACAGACACGGCAGTCTCACAACACACATCACAAAAATGATCACACCCATTCTTGGGTACAAATAAAATACACACATTTAGAGCTAAAACAGGTACACACCCACGCTTTTGGGGACCGAATACCGTTTGAGTACCCGAAATTCCGACAACCGATATATCGACACAGTGACAACCAGTGTACCGAAATACCAAAATTACCCCCCAAAAATGAAATACTGAAAAAAAACAACCCCAAACGACAGGACAAAATTCAGTGTTTCAGTCTACTGGTTTTCGGTCTACCTGTTGTCGGTATTTCAGCTACCCGACTGACAACAGGTCCGGGTACCGAAAAGCACCTACCATGTTTGGTTCGATTTGGGTCCCGGAAATTCAAGGGGTATGCCCATTTCAACGGGTCCTCCTTTCAGGTCAGCACACACCTCACATCGGGTGTTCGCAGACGTGACGCTGGCCCAGCACCACGGCGACACGTTTGTTACGGTCCCTCCCGATGTGGGCTCGGTCGGTACCAACCAGAAATGTGGTCCCGGATCAACACCAACTCACGGTCCGCGCCACGTCCACCCGCGACCCAGCCAGACCAGAGCCGGTGAACCGGGTGGGAACATTTCTCCTTGGCCCCCGGCTCCTCCTGGGCGCCTCCTGGCTTGAGGGGTTGCTATGGCACCTAGCCATGGCCTCCTGTAATAGGCAGTCATGGCTGTCTGTCAGAGCAGGGGAGTGGGGCGACAGCAGCGGCGTGGGGGTGTGACTGGGTGGGTCCACAACGCTCCCTGGTCCCCTACCAGGGCAGGCCGCAGGGATGCGTGTTCCCAGGGCCGGAGCGCACCGTCTGTCATCTGTCACGTCAGTTAACACCCATAGACCCACACACGCTCCTACACAACCTGTACCCCTGCTTGCATAGACCCATTTACACAGAGACATCATCTGCAAGCAGTCATTTGCACAAGTGACTTGCACAACAGTACACAAACAGCACACACCGAGAGGTTTCCACACGCACATACGCATATACCAACACGGACAGATGTGCCCACAATCACACGCATGTCTCCTCATTTACAAACGCACCCAACTCACTTTCTCTCACACACTCTTAAATTAAAAAATAAAATCATCCTTATTAAGTCTATATTGATAATTATTTATACAGCACCAGCAGTGTGCCTGGCACGAACAGTCACTAGTTAGAGACAGGCCCCTGCCCTGAGGCGTTGGCAATCTAGGATGGCTTCACACAGGCAAAGGGTCTGGTCAACTTTGTTTGAATGTTTTGTTTGCTTGTTCAACAAAGTCAAATTCAGAGCTGAAATGGAGCTGAGTGGTGAGGAACACATTCACAGGGAACAGTTATTTACCCTGTCAGAACAGTACTAGAACTAGCGGACACTCCATGAAATTAACGGGTAACATATTTAAAATAAATGAAATAATTTTTTCACTCAATGCACAATTAAGTTGCGGAATTTGTTGCCAGAAGATGTGGTCAAGGCCAGTAGTAGAACTGGGTTTAAGAGAGGTTTGGACAAGCTTCTGTAGGATCGGTCCATTAGCCAGGAAGGTTTGGGGGGACGGAACCTCTTAGTGTCGGGAGCTGGGAGTGAACAACAGGGAACGGATCGCGTCATCGGGACCTGTTGGGTACTTCCTCCAAACGACCGAGAACGGCCACTGTCGGAGACAGGACGCTGGGCTGGATGGACCATGGATCTGACCCAGTCTGGCAGTAATTGTGACATTGTCGGAGACAGGACGCTGGGCTGGATGGACCATTGATCTGACCCAGTCTGGCACTGACTGTGACACTGTTGGAGACAGGACGCTGGGCTGGATGGACCATTGATCTGACCCAGTCTGGCACTGACTGTGACACTGTCGGAGACAGGACGCTGGGCTGGATGGACCATTGATCTGACCCAGTCTGGCACTGGTTATGTTTTTATGTTAGATGTTTTTGTATTATTGGATATTATTCACTTTTCTGTATGCCTCATAAGATCACAGGACATCAGAGTTAGAAGGACCCTCAAGGGTCAGCTAGTCCAGCCCCCTGCTCGGACGCAGGGTGATGGCAGCTACAACATCCCCGACAGGGGGCTGCATCCGGCCTCTTTTTGAAACCCTCCAGCGACGGATCCTACGACCCCCCCGCCCCCCGCGCAGCTTGTCCCATCGCTGCTCGCGCAGCTTTTACAGTTAGTCAGTTTTTCCTGATCTCTAACTGAAATCTCCCTTCTTGTAACTTGAACCCATTAGATCTAGTCCTGCCCTGTGTCGCTGGGCAGAACAGCTCCCTGCCAGCTTCTTGGGGGAAGCCCTTTACATACCTGAACCCTGCTATCGGGTCTCCCCTTAATCTTCTCTTTGCTAGACCAAACATATCTAGTTCCGTTGACTTTTCCTCATAAAACTCATTTTCCAGACCCTTTATCGTTTTTGTTGTCCTCCTCCGATTTGCACTCCAATCTGTCAGTGTCCTTCTTAAAATGAGACCCCCAGAACTGGTCACAGGACTCCAGGTGAGGCGAGGTCTCACTGGTGCAGAATTATTAGCTCTGCTGACTTGGGGACAAGGCTTTGGTTGATGCCGCCTAAAACTGCATGAGCCTTTTTAGCAGCTGCATCACCCTGCTGACTCATGTTCAGCTTGTGACTCACCACAATCCTTAGATCCTTTTTTTTACCCGTGCTGCTTCCAAGTCAGCACCATCGTATACGGGGGCATTTGGTTTTTCTTCCCTAAATGCAGAACTTTCTGAATTGCAGTTCATGGCCATTGATCTGACCCAGTCTGGCACTAATTGTGACATTGTCGGAGACAGGATGCTGGGCTGGATGAACCATTGATCTGACCCAGTCGGTACGAACCAGAAATGTGGGAACCAGAAGTTCATGGCCACTTCATCGGACCTGATTCGAAGTGGGCAAAATCATCCAGTTTGATTTTTGCCGCAAATATTTATTTTCACTCTCGTCGGAATTAGTTTTAATTCATTTGATTGGACTTTAGTAAACCGGGAACCTCCCCAAAACTGACCCCGGCTATCCCGGTGATTGCCAACCTCGACGAAGCGGCAGCAGAGCCAAGGGACTGAAAGACGGTTAAATTTTGCAGGAACGTTTCATGCTAATCTCAGACTTGTTTGAGGAAAGGAATCCTTGAACTGGACTCATTCATTTCAAAGCCCCCAATTCCTCCCTTGCAGAGAGCCGCAGCGAAACGATTTGGAAGCTGGGCAGCGTCCCCGCAGCCAGACAGCAGAGGGTGCGCGAAGCAGGCACTGTGTGGCACAGAGAAATGGCCTCGCTCACCAGAGACGTCTGGTCTAAACAGCCAGCCCTCCCCGCTGTCTAGGGTCTGAAGCCAAAGGTCCTACAGGCCAAGCTCGACCTTAAACCCTTCCCCCTTCTGCCCTCAGGGAGGGACCCCCGCACTAGGGTTGCTGGACTGAGGTTTCAAACTCAGGGGGGTCACTATGGAATCTGAAATATGGGGTGCCTGTTGTGTTCTCTGGGCCTGATTGGGCACCGAAATACCCCCCAAATACTGGGTATTGACCGTAGGGAGTTACTGCTGGTTTATGATTGTACCAATCAACCCTGATCGGTAAAACAGTAAATCAGTGAAGAAATCAAGAAGGATAAGAAGTCAGAAACCAGAATTTGGAAAATTGGGATGAAACCCGGAATTTCAGTCCATCAGGTACTAATCAGATACCAATTAGTACCCAATATTACCGGGTCAGGAACCACAATATCGATGGGTAGATCCATTCTTAGAGGAACCACAATATCGATGGGTAGATCCATTCTTAGAGGAACCACAATATCGATGGGTAGATCCATTCTTAGAGGAACCACAATATCGATGGGTAGATCCATTCTTAGAGGAACCACAATATCGATGGGTAGATCCATTCTTAGAGGAACCACAATATCGATGGGTAGATCCATTCTTAGAGGAACCACAATATTGATGGGTAGATCCATTCTTAGAGGAACCACAATATCGATGGGTAGATCCATTCTTAGAGGAACCACAATATCTATGGGTAGATCCATTCTTAGAGGAACCACAATATCGATGGGTAGATCCATTCTTAGAGGAACCACAATATCTATGGGTAGATCCATTCTTAGAGGAACCACAATATCGATGGGTAGATCCATTCTTAGAGGAACCACAATATCGATGGGTAGATCCATTCTTAGAGGAACCACAATATCGATGGGTAGATCCATTCTTAGAGGAACCACAATATTGATGGGTAGATCCATTCTTAGAGGAACCACAATATCGATGGGTAGATCCATTCTTAGAGGTACCACAATATCGATGGGTAGATCCATTCTTAGAGGAACCACAATATCGATGGGTAGATCCATTCTTAGAGGAACCACAATATCGATGGGTAGATCCATTCTTAGAGGAACCACAATATCGATGGGTAGATCCATTCTTAGAGGAACCACAATATCGATGGGTAGATCCATTCTTAGAGGAACCACAATATCGATGGGTAGATCCATTCTTAGAGGAACCACAATATCGATGGGTAGATCCATTCTTAGAGGAACCACAATATCGATGGGTAGATCCATTCTTAGAGGAACCACAATATCGATGGGTAGATCCATTCTTAGAGGAACCACAATATCGATGGGTAGATCCATTCTTAGAGGAACCACAATATCGATGGGTAGATCCATTCTTAGAGGAACCACAATATCGATGGGTAGATCCATTCTTAGAGGAACCACAATATCGATGGGTAGATCCATTCTTAGAGGAACCACAATATCGATGGGTAGATCCATTCTTAGAGGAACCACAATATCGATGGGTAGATCCATTCTTAGAGGAACCACAATATCGATGGGTAGATCCATTCTTAGAGGAACCACAATATCGATGGGTAGATCCATTCTTAGAGGAACCACAATATCGATGGGTAGATCCATTCTTAGAGGAACCACAATATCGATGGGTAGATCCATTCTTAGAGGAACCACAATATCGATGGGTAGATCCATTCTTAGAGGAACCACAATATCGATGGGTAGATCCATTCTTAGAGGAACCACAATATCGATGGGTAGATCCATTCTTAGAGGAACCACAATATCGATGGGTAGATCCATTCTTAGAGGAACCACAATATCGATGGGTAGATCCATTCTTAGAGGAACCACAATATTGATGGGTATATTATTATTATTATAAACATTTATATAGCGCCAGTCGTGTGGCCTGGTGCTGTACAGAACCATTCTTAGAGGAACCACAATATCGATGGGTATATCCATTCTTAGAGGAACCACAATATTGATGGGTAGATCCATTCTTAGAGGAACCACAATATCGATGGGTAGATCCATTCTTAGAGGAACCACAATATCTATGGGTAGATCCATTCTTAGAGGAACCACAATATCGATGGGTAGATCCATTCTTAGAGGTACTCGTTTCAACTCTGAACGCCTTTATGCTCGAAGGATCTGTTCAACGTCTTGATGACGGGGCGGAGGGAATATGTATCACATTTGCAGAGGACACAAAACTGGGAGGTGGAGCCAACAACTTGGAAGATAGAATTAGAATTTAAAAGAACAAAAAACATTGAAGTGTTGGAATCGTCAACAAAATTAAAAATCAACCGAGAGCAGTGCCAGTTTCTGCATTTAGGGAAGAAAAACCCAAACGCACAAGGATAAGACGTGGGATACGTGGCTCGGCAGCAGTGCATAGGAAAAGGATCTAGGGACTGAGGTTGATCACAAATTGACATGGGGTCAATTTGGGGTCAGACATGGGGTGTGGCTGCAAAAAAGGCGAATGCGATTTTTAGGGTGCATTAACAGAAACACTGTCTCCAAGTCGGTGGAGGCAAAAATTCCATTCTATCTGGTGCTTGACAGACCTCCCCTGGAGTACTGTGTCCAGTTTGGGGAGCCTTATTTTAGGAAGGACATCGCAAACTGGAGCGGGTTCAAGACGGGTGACAATGGCGATAAAGGGTCTGGCAAACAAGTCTTATGAGAAAAGGCTGAAGGAACTTTGTATGTTTAGCCTAGCGAAGAGGAGATTAAGAGCAGACATGAAAACAGCCTTTAAGTATTTAACGGGGTGTCACCCAGAAGACAGCAAGGAACTGTCATTCCTTGCCCCAGAGGGCAGGACGAGGAACAAGGGGCTCAAGTTACAGGAAGGGAGATTGCAGTCAGATCTCAGGAAAATCTTCCTAGCTGTCAGAGCTGCGCGGCGATGGAACAAGCTGCACAGGGGCGGGGGGTGGGGTGGGGTGGGGTCATAGGATTGCCATCGCTGGAGGTTTTCAGAGGCCAGATACAGCCCCCTGTCAGGGATGCTGCAGCTGTTGTCATCCTGCCCCCAAGCAGGGGGCTGGACTAGTTGACCCTTGAGGTCCCTTCTAACTCTGATGTCCTGTGATTTTATGAGGCATACAGAAAAGTGAATAATATCCAATAATACAAACACATCTAACATAAAAACATAGTCAGTGCCAGACTGGGTCAGATCAATGGTCCATCCAGCCCAGCGTCCTGTCTCCGACAATGTCACAATTAGTGCCAGACTGGGTCAGATCAATGGTCCATCCAGCCCAGCGTCCTGTCTCCGACAATGTCACAATTAGTGCCAGACTGGGTCAGATCAATGGTCCATCCAGCCCAGCATCCTGTCTCCGATTCCTGTCTAAGATTCTATGATTTTATCTCTAGGGCTCTGAAATAAGGGGCATCATGTTCCATGGGGCTTTTGGCTCTGAAATAAAGGGATGCCCATTATAATGAGGGATGTCTGGCAGTGATGTATAGACACAACCTCACTAAAGCAGTTTGGGGTCCAGGTCTTATGCCCAACAGAGGCCTCCTACTCCAAAGTGGAGTAATAGGGGATCCCCACCCCTCCCAGAGGGGGGCAATATCTCCTTGGGAGGGAGGAGTCAGGGACCCTGCTCTCTTCCCTTACTGCCTCTGGTGAATGGACAGTACCTCTGAGAGCTGTGGGCCTTGGCAGTCAATGGGCATTTTTACACACACGTTAAAGTTCCGGATTTTTCAATCTTCTGGGTTCACAAGTAAGTTCCGGATTCATTTTTCACACATACACACACACACACAGAGCCCTGAGGCAGTTCCTGGATTCATTGTTCACACAAACACTGCCCTGAGGCAGCCTAAATTAGCCGCAGCTGTAGACGTGAGGGGTTGCCATGGAAACCTAGTGACCACCGCTGCCTGGAGCAAAGCAGCTTACCAGGAGAACATTTTACACACACAAGTTCTGGGAGAAATTCTACGCAGAAGTTCAAAGAGCCAGATGTTTAAGATCTGGGTGGGTGATTTAGACACACAGGATGTAACAGCAAACATCCAGGAGAAATGTGTGTCAAAACACCCATTATTGAAGTGCAAGGGGTAGCCCCCCAATCAGAGCTCTTGTTTTAGGCTCTCTGCAGACTCAGGCAGATGTTGCTGTGTCGGGTACTTTCAAGCTTTGCTCCCCACAAGGAGGGTTGAAAGCTGATCTCCTGCATGATCACAAGATTCCAGAATCCAAGACCTCAGCCAGAGAGTTGCCTCAGTCCAGACCAAAATTTGTGCCACACCAGACTTCCTGCTCTCCGTGGCACTGTCTCCCCCGCCCCCGACTTCTGAGTGGTGTTCTGATCTCTCCTAACCTGCACCGGGCTCCCTCCTGCAGCTATCCTCCCATCAGAACTGTCCTCCTTCCCTCCCACCTCCCCTGAGGAAATCTCCTCCCTGCTCTCCTACACCAACCCTTCCACTTGCCCCCTTGACCCCATCCCCTCCCGTCTCCTGACCTCCATTCTTTCCACTGTCGCCCCTTCCCTCCTGCACATCATCAACCTCCCCCTCTCTACTGGCTCCTTCCCATCCACCTTCAAGCACGCCACTGTCTCCCCTATCCTCAAAAGGTCCACTCTTGACCCCTCTGACCCTTCTAGCTACCGTCCTGTCTCACTCCGTCCTTCCTTTTGCTTCCAAGTTTCTTGAACGTGTTGTCTACTCCTGCTGCTTCGACTTCCTCTCCGTCAACTCCTCCCTTGACCCCCCTGGCTTTCGTCCCCTTCCCTCGACTGAAACTGCTCTCGCTAAGATCACCAACGATATTCTTGTGACTAAATCTGATCACTTCTACTCCATTCTTGTCCTCCTTGACCTCTCTGCTGCCTTCGATACTGTTGACCACTCACTCTTGCTGGATTCACTTCACTCCCTTGGCTTCCATGGCTCCGTCCTCGACTGGTTCTCCTCCTACCTCTCTGACCGCTCCTTCAATGTGTCTCTTGCCAACTCCACCTCCTCCTCCTTTCCCCTCTCGGTTGGTGTTCCCCAAGGCTCTGTCCTTGGCCCTCTCCTCTTCTCTATCTATACTACCCTGTCCCTAGTCAAACTCATTGCCTCCCATGGCTCTATGCCAATGACACTCAACTCTATCTCTCTACTCCCTCTCTCTCTCCAGCTATCCAAGCTCAGCTCACGAGCTTTCTCCCTGACATCTCTACCTGGATGTCTCAACGTCAACTCAAACTCAACATGGCTAAAACTGAACTTCTTATCTTCCCCCCTCATCCTTCCTCTCCCTCTTCCCTGTCGATCCTCATCGAAGTCCTTCCTGTCCCCCAAGCCTGTAGCCTAGGCTTCATCTTTGATTCACCCCTTTCTTTTAAACCCTACATCGATTCTGTTGCCAAATCCTGTCATTTCTCCCTCCATAACATTGCTAAGTTTTGCTCTTTTCTCTCTGTCTCGTCTGTCAAAACCCTTGTTCATGCTCTGGTCATCTCTCGCCTCTATTACTGTAACCTCCTTCTCACTGGCCTCCCCTGCTCTCACCTTTCTCCCCTCATCTCTGTCCAAAACTCTGCTGCCAGGGTCATCCACCTCGCCGGTCGTTTCGACCACGTGCAGCCCCTCCTCTCCTCTCTTCACCGGCTTCCCCTTCCTGAACGAATCCTGCACAAGTTCCTCGTCTTCACCTATAAAGTTCTTCACAACCTTGCTCCCCCCTACCTCTCTGCGCTGATTTCCCTCTGTACTCCAGTCTGTGAACTCCACTCCTCCTCTGTCCCCTTTCTTGCCCTCCCACGCCTCCCCTGCTCCCCTAACCGCCTTTGTCCCTTCTCCCTCGCTGCCTCCCATGCCTGGAACTCCCTCCCTGCCCACATCCACCTCGCTCCCTCCCTTCATACCTTCAAATCCCTCAAGACCCACCTCTTCCGCTCTGCCCTCCCCGACTCCTCGCTCCCCTCTCCTAACTCCTGCTGATCCCCTCCATCCAGTACAGCCTGTCACCTGAGCTCTGTGTACTCACATCCTCACCACACGGACCAACCAGCCATCATTCTCGATGTAACCAAGCTAAGCGCCTGCACCTGGGACCTCGCATCCTCATGAATGTTACACTCCTTGTCTCTCCCTCTGTTCCCCTTCCTTCGTCTCCCCACCCTCATCTCTCAGATTGTAAGACCTAGGGCAGGGACCCTGTCTATTCCATTACTTTGTAAAGTGCCAGGTACATTGCTGGTGCTATATAAATGCTTGCTAATAATAAAAATCAAACCGGCCATTTCAGGAAGGAGAGGAACTGCAGTCGCATAAGGGGCTGCCCCAAAACACCAGGTTTGTACACCTGCAGGAAGGTGATGAGCTACAGCCGAGTAAGTAGGAGGCAGGGCGAGGGGCGGGGGCAGAGGGAGTAGCCTGGGGAAATGCAGGGGGAAATGGGAATTGTGGTGTGGGATAGGGGGCACATTATGGAACTACAGGCTGTGAGGGGAAGCTGTTGGGGGTTGGGTAGTGGCATAGTCTGGGGGTGATAGGGTGGGATGTCCAGGGATATGGGGATAGGGGGGGCACCTTTTTTATTATTACCCCACTGGCTGCATCAGGCCTCCAGCTGGCCCCACAACTGGGGAGAGGGATGATGTGAAGGTGTTTTTCACCCCTCCCCATAACTATTGCAGTTCATTTAACATACCCACTCGTCCACCCCCCACTGTGGGTACCCTTGGCACAGACTGGGGGGGAACTGGAGGGGAGAGGATATGAAGCATGTAATCCCTGCCTCCCCCCCTCCCCAAGGGCCTCAATGCCAACTCAGCCCTCTCCAGTGTGTGTGTGGGGGTGTGTGTGCGTGTTGTGGCTGGGGGGGTACACAAGCCCACACTCCAGGCAATTACACAACCCCCCCATCCCATCCCCGTCCCGAGCAGCAAAGTGGGAGTCTCAAAGACAATGCCAGGCCTCTGTGACCCCATGAATGGGCCCTTGCCCCACGGCCACGGCGGGGTCATTAGGGGAAGCAGTAATGAGGAGGCCAATCGCACGGCCTTTGTGAGGGCCTCCGTTCATTACGGAAGCCGACTGCCCTCCCTCATTCACAACAGGCAGGGACGGGCCCTGAAGCCAGGCTGTTGCGGCAACTCGGCTCCCCCCAAACCCTGACCCCCGGCGGCAAGATCAGGTCTACGTGTCTAGCAAAACAATCGCTCTCTGAACGGTTTAGCCTTAAAGGGCGTGAAATAACGTCTCCAGACAAAAGACCTGGGACTCCCCACACGAGGCCTGCAGCGCAGTTTGCTACCAGGCTGCGAGGCTGGGGAGGGATCGGAAAGAGGCAACAGTGGGAAGGTGGCATTTGGCCGCAGGTTGTGGGGTCTGCCCCAAACTGTCTCAGGCCCCACAACACCCTTTTTAGCGCCCTCTTCCTGGGCTGGGAAACCTGTCCTCCCCGAGGCTCAGGGCCCACTCAGATCCCTCACCCCCATGCACCCCACTGCTGCCTGTATGCGGCCATGGGGCAAAGGCCACTGGGGTCACAAATGCCGAAGCGGATGGCCTCCGACTGGCCATGTTGGGCCCCACAGCTGCCTCTACGGCAGTAGCGCCCCCATTGCTCCCCGGGACCGATATGCAAGGTCTATGCGGGTTGGCAACCGCCTGACCTTGCGCTCAAGCTGAAGAGACTCCCTCCCTTGACTCTGCCCGCGTCGCCAGTTCAATCCGCCAAGATGGCGGCCCTCAGAATCGTGCCCTCTTCCAGCCTTTGGGAGATGGGAGATGGCCGGGGGGGCAGATGATCGGCAACGGGGAAAAGCTGCTTATCTTTCCCAAGAAAAACGTGTCTATCTGGCATAGGATGGCGGTTGGGTCTGTTTTACAGAGGACACGCCCGTTCTTTGAAGGGTTTCTCTGTTGTCCTTTATTTGCGCGTTTTTGTCCTGTATTTTCCACCCGTGACCGATGCTGCCACTTTCACCCGAGCCCTCCCAGAAGTCATGATCTCGTGACTTCCGGGCAGGAACAGCGGCGTCGGCAGCATGTGGACTCCGAGGTGAACCAGCACGGGACAGGGAGGAATCTTAGCGTTACCACTGCATCTGGATTGGACGTGACCACTTTTAAAAACATGCCCCCGTGGCCGGGATTTTTCCGGTGCTGTTGCATCCCCTTCCCCACCCCTCGCCCAGCGCTTGCTGCTCAGACCTGGCTGGGGCAAGGAGCCCTGAGCCAGCTGAGCAATTTCCCCCTGCCCCTCATGTCCTGTATTCTGGGAATGAGTCAGTGGCCACCCTAGCGTGAGGGTGACAGGTGGGTTGAATTCCTGGCCTTGTGGCTACTTGGCCATTGACTTCAACGTCATGGTTCCGCCATCTTGTGACACACGCTCCCTAGTGGGTCAAATAAATACATATGTATTTCCGGTACCTTAACGTTGTCCAGAACCACCAGCGGCCCGTTGACGCCACACACCGTCCGGTACGCTGTGGAGGTAAGAAGAAGGAGATTGAATGATTGGGTTGTTGGTTGGAGAAATACAAGTGTACAAACCCCTGGCACTCCCTGGGAACCTTTGTAAGACTCTCTGGGCCCGTCTGCATGTCGGACTGTTGAAATCGCAGCCACAGACTCCTAGGCTTGTGCCAAGGGGAGGAGGCTAACGTGCCCCTGATTTTTGAGAGATGGACAAATCTGCCCTATTCCCCCAAGCTCCCATCAGTGACACGAGCTATTCAAAATGGCCCCCATGCGGTGGCATGGAGCGCCAGCTATGGGGATCCCTCTGGCCTGCAAACCCAATGTTCCTCACGTTCCCGAGGGTGAGGAACAGGAGACTGAACATTGGCAGGATGGAGGCAGAGGGGAGGTTGAGCACAAGAGAGGGCCATAAAAGGGGCAGACTCAAGGGTAATCTGGGGCAGATGATGGGGTGAGCAGCAAGGGAGCTGGGATTGGGAAATAGTGTGGCTGAACTTTGCTGGGAGGTTGGGGGGACGGCGAGATCTTGTTGGGGCTCCTGGGAGTTAGGGATGCTGTGTGGGTACGCTGTGGGGTGGAGGAGCTGGGCGGGGGGGAGCTAAGCGATGGGGGGAGGGCGTGGGTGGGGAGGACGTTTGCTAGAGCACTGGAGAGGCAGTGCGGCTACAGAGAGACCGGCCCGGGGAGGAACATCCAGAGAGAGGGCAGAGAGCAGGGAATCACCAGACTAAAATAGCCCTGCTCCTTCTCTCCCTCTCCCAAGGCTGGGAAACTCCCAGTCCCAGGAATTCGTCCGTGACCCCCTGACTGCTTCCCGAACGCGCTGATCCCTTCCTGTGCGCGTCCCTCTCCCGTCCCCTCGCCCACATCTCGGAGCTTCAACTCCATTAGGCCTGACATGTATAGCCACCATTTCTGTAAAGGTCACGACCCTCCCAGTAGGCCTCGGCAAAGCCGGCCGGGTTGAGCTCACACATCTGCGAGCCGGGGCCCAGCCGGCCCCACTCTGAGGTCAGGGAGGAGGGGCTAGCAGGCTGGGTCCCAGCGCCATGCTACTTGCTAGATTCACAGGTCCGAAACTCCTGCCCCCAAGGAGGGAGATGTTCCCTTCTTCCCTAGCTGGCCGAATCGGCAATTAAAGATTCATGGATTCTCTTGAACCAGCAACCCACTCCCACCATCTCTCAAACCCAACCCGGCCCCCCCCCCCGGCTAATGTAGCACGGGCTCCCCGCCCCCCATCGGCAAAACTGCCTAATGCGTAATTAGCGTGGGATTACCGCCCCGCCCCCACCCAGCTGCACCGAGCACTCCGGTGACATCATCCACCATGACAGCGGATTGACTGGGTGAAAGGTTAGCTTAGCGCATGTCCAAATCTCACGGCGTTCTGCCAGATGCAGGGCTCACCCCACCCCCAGCAGATGCAAAAATGGCATCATCGAACTTATTGGACATCCAACACTGGCCAGCCCTCACAGAGTCTAAAATCACGAGAAACCTCCTCCAAAAATCACAAGATTGCAATAGAAATCATGGGACACTTACAAAAATAAAATAATTGACAGCATTCTGGCTTTTGAGATTCTGGGGCTGTGTTGAGAACCGTGGCCCCACTGACTCATGAACCAGCATGTGCCGTGCTCCGGCACAGAGAGAGCCACATTTCCACATCTTCGCAGGGGACCTACAACCTATCGAGCCTTTGTTGACCAGCAAGCTCCCCGATTGGTCCAAGACTCTGCTGACCTCCCTATATAACTTCCTGGGTCACCCCTAGGCCTTTGTCCAGAGCAACAGGGCAGTAACAGGGCAGTTACCTGGCTGTTAGCTCACCTCCTTGCCCAAGCCCTTTGAAAAATGACTTGTTCCAAGGCAGCAGAGGACATAATTCCGCTCTTTTCTGCCGTGGACAGGCCTCCCCTGGAGTATTGCCTCCAGTAGGGCTAAAACTCACTACTCAGTCTTCCTCGGTTTTTAGCGAGGATCACAGTACTCGATTCGGGTTTCCAGAGTCCCAAGAAACCGAGGATTGGTATGGGACTTGGTAATTCCTCCATCAACCACTTGATCCTGCACCGAGGGCTGTCATCTTTGCTCTAGGAGCATGCTGGGAAATTCAGTCCAGCATGCTCCACAGAACCAGTGGCGGCCGCTGTTCTAATGCTCTCTGGGAACATGCTGGGAAATGTAATCCAGCATGTTCCCACTCCAGAGAGCCTGCGCAGCGGCTCCACTCTACAGCGGCACGGGCGGGGCGGCTCCCTCCTCTTGGACTCCACAAGCCACATCCATGGTGAATTTGCTGCCTACAACCCACCTTTCTGCCCATTGCACCCCCCCAGAGAAATTCCCTGTTGCCCCCCTTCCTGCCTGCCGTCTCCCCCTAGATGTTTTCCTGCTGCCGCCTTCCTACCCACTGCACTCCCTGTCACGGAGAAACATGGGGTCACACACGTGTAACACGGGACTACATGTTTGGTAAATGTGTGGGGCCAAGGGTCTCACACGGATGTAATGTTACTATACATGTACACTATGTAACGTCAAAGGTTCCACATGTTTGTAAGGTTGAAAATGAGAGCTGGAGAGCTCAAGTTGGGCCTCTCGCACGTCACCAGTCTACAGGAACTATAAGAGATAACCAAAGTGTATTCAAAACATCTGGCTTGCTAGACAGCCTGTGGAGATGTAAATGAACTTCCATGTTAGAAACTTTCCTGCGGCCCCCTCTTCCTGCTCACTGTGCCTCCCTCCACACCCTACGGGGCTTGGTAAAATACTTGGTAAATAAGCATTTTACCGAGTGCAGCGCATTACCGAGTATTCATCGGTGTTACCGAGTGCAGCGCATTACCGAGTATTCATCGGTGTTACCGAGTAGCTGTCGGAAACCCAAGTCCATTCCTTGTCTACTTGGAAATACTTGCAAACACTTAATGCCCTACTCGCTTCATCCCTAGTCTCCACTTTGGGAGCCTGATTTCAAGAAGGACACTGACAATCCAGACCGGGTCCAAAGGAAGGCGACGGACGGATGACAAAGGCTCTGAAACAAGGCTATTTCTCTTGTCATTCGTACCCAACTCGGACTCTCCCCAGTTTGCACCCGGGGAACAGAGAGATTAAAGGACATATTCAAACTTTCCACATGGAGTTTATGGCAAAGCTTGGAGAGAACCTCAAGTCTCCCGATCCCAGTGTCTTTAACCCTTCTCCGGCCTCGCTGGTTCATTTAGCAACTGCTCTTGTACAGCAGGTAGGGGCCTTCCAGCATCCGACGCCTCCAACCGTCTGGAACTGGACCACACACCATCCCCGCCCCCCCCCTCCACCCCGGTGGACAGCCATTGCCAGCAGCTGGGGGCCATGGAAGGTGACCCAGATCCAACAGGGGGGGGGGGGGGGGGGGGTTGCTAGCTTTGGTACTTTGTTGACTCCTCTTTGTTATTTCCTCCATTTATTTGGTATTGTAGCGTAGCACTTTGTTTAGTGCTATTTAGCATGACTGCACGCCACCCTATTGCGAGCCCCTCTGCCGCGTGTCGTCGTATGGCACGCCGTACCATTACGTGCCATCGCATGGCATACCATAATACTACATGCCATTGTCTCGCGTACCGCCTGCTGTTATGCACCATCGTATGACACCATCGTGCATGGTATGGTGCACGATAACGCTAGATGCTACCACCAAAGTAACCAAAAAATAACGCCATCGCAAGTTGTTGAAACAAAGCACCAGATGAATGAGCAGGCAAATAGGTAGGGTTCCCAGATATGCCAATTTTCCCAGGACACTTATGAAAAAGACACTTGCAGGCCGTGAGAAGTGTATGGGTACAGCTGGCATTCTGAAGAGGTGGGCTGGGCTCAATTTGCATATTCATGGCATAAGGACCACACACGACCGGCAATGGGCAGGACGTCGCCAGAAAGGGAAGGGAGCTCACGGGGTGGCCTTGGGCAAGTCCCAATCTCGCAGCCTCAGTTCCCCATCTGTAAAGAAAACGGGAATGTGTGTCTGTCTCTCCCTGTGTTCCCCTCACCCTTGTCCACCTTAGATTGTAAGCCCAATGGGGCAGGGACCCGTCTCTGTGACTGTAAAGCACTGCGTCCGCCTGGTAGAGCTGCGCTACCGAAATGAGGAGTATTATGCACGTGCTTTGCTCGGGTATAGGGGAAGGCTAGGGCAATCGAGGGAGGATCAGTGAGCAGCCTGTCGGGGTGAGGAGCTGGGGGCGCGGAATCCTGACGGGAGAGGTCAATTTCAGATCCAAAACCTTTGCGAATCCATAGTGTCGTCCCGACTCGTAACTTCCGATTCTACCTGGGTCAATCCCATTGCGGCGCGAGGTACCCAACAGCAAACAGGGCGAAGGACAGGGCAGCTACCGCAGCAAGGTGTCGGTGTCAAGTGAAGATGGGTTAAAAGAAGCTGGAAAAAGGGGAGTGAGAGAAAATGAGTGAAGGAAGAGAGCGAGAAAGCCGCCGGCGGAAACGCCGATTCAAATAATGGCGGATTCGGGTGGTTCGGAGAGAAGGCCTTGAGTGGCTGAGTGGGTGGGCTTTTCTTTTTTTTAAAAAAAAAAAAAAAGCTGAGTTGAGGCAGGGGCGGGGAAGGGAAGGTGGAAGATAAAAAGCTGTTGGGAATGACTGTCAATTCCGCAACTCCAAAGAGAGAGAGAGGGGGGCTTTCGACCTGGGTCTGTCCTGCGCACACCCTTCCCCGAATTCACAGCTCCCGTCAGATGCAATCTGCGTTAGCCCTGACAATCATGCACTATTAACTCTCATCAGGACAGGACGGGAGGGGAGAGGAGGGGTGGGCAGGGGGCAGAGGAAATTGACCATGCTGACAAAGAGGGCAACCGACCCAACTATACCAAAGCACTAATTGTTTCCAATCAACCACCCTCTCCCCTCCCCTCGACATCTGCAGGGGGACTCCTCTCTTCAGCTGGGGACCCAGGAGTCCTGGCTCCCAGCCCCCCCCCCCCCCCCCCCAACCCCCCCCCCCCCACAACCCGATGGGCTAAAACAGCTTCAGCAGGAGAATAAATAAATAAATAAATAAATAAGAGGTCGCCGACGCACTGCAAGGAGCTAGGTGAGCACCGCACCTAGGGAATTCAATGGGAAGTCCCCACAAATACTTAAGGCCCATTCACATGAAACACGACTAAGCTAAAATTGTTATCTCCTTGGGCGAGTCGATATTTTATTTATTTAATTAATTAATTAATTAATAAATATAAACGCTTATATCCCGTCTGCCAAGGCAGCTTGGGGCGGCTAACAATTCAAAACATACAATACAAAAACAATCATATAAATACAATATATCTTTAAAATACTTTTAAAACCATACTAACACAAATTGGGGAAGGTCAAACACAAAAATATACAAAAACCCCCAACCACCCTAACCCTCATCCCCCCTCCCATCCCCCGAATCCCTCACCGAAAACCCGGCGGAACAGCCAGGTCTTGCCTTGCCCTCGAAAGGAGGAGAGGACCGTCCGGGGCGACCCGGGCCTCTGCCGGGAGGGAGTTCCACAACCGCGGTGCGGCCACCGAGAATGCCCTCTCCATGGTCACCCCCTGGGATACCCGGGGATCTGGGGGGCTTCAAGAAAGGTGCTCCCGGTTGACCACAAGGGCCGATCTAGCGCCTGGGGAGTGAGGCAATCCTGCAGGTAGGTGGCTGTATCCCAGGGTGAGTCTTACCCAGGGGTACCGCGGTGCGTGTGTGGCCACTCCAATCTGTGGGGTTAAATGACCACTCCCTGACGCTTACAGCAGGATAGCATTCACACAAACAGGGGTAACATACCACACATTGTACCATGATCTCCTCTCGCCTGCCCCTGATGTAGGGGCAACCACAAGAGGGGAGGATTCCTAGGGTGTGGAGCCTTGTGACTGACGTGTTGGACTGGAACCTAGAAGGCCAGTGTTTAAATCCCACCTTAAGAAACAGGGCTGAAACGAGGTTTCGAGAGGCTTCTCGACAAGATTTTCTCATCTCGAGATTCTCACAAGAGTCTCGCGAGAATTCTCGTTCCAGCACTAGTCGTCACAGTCTCACAAACCAGGGGCGCAGCTCCTAGAGGTGCAGCTTTACCTGGGCCCGTGGAACTTGTGTGCACCAGGGGGTCTGAGGAGGGGGGCCCTTCCATGTTCTGACCAGGGTCCATTCCACCCAAGCCACGCTCCATCCACAACCAGCTCAGTTAATAACTCTTTAATTTGCTTGTACTTCAGTATTGTTCACAGGCCAAGTGACAACATTTAGGAGTCAGAATGCGTACTCTCAAACAATGGGGAGTACGCCATCCCCTCCGCTTTCTAAACCGAGTTATCTTGCCATGTGAAGCATTTCAGCGTTTGGCTGGCAAACAGGGTGTACAAATGATTCCTCACCGGCTGGGAGCTCGATGGTTCCCAAGCTGCCGCAACATCCCAGAATGCTGTGCGCGCAATGCATGGAGGGACAGGCCTCATCGTGTGTACTTCCATGACATCACCGGCAGAGGCCGATTCATTGGGGCAGGACTAAAATAGTTTTCGGAGTCTGGTCTGAAGGATACCAATGTGGGCTGGTAAAGCTGAGGGGGAACCTATTTGGATTTGTTAAATCGGTTCTGGTTTGCCTGTGTGAACGTGCCCTTCAGTCACAAACTCACTGGGCGGCCTTGGACAAGTCATTATCGCTCGGCCTCAGTTCCTCATCTGTAAAATGGGAATCGTAACGATGTGCCTTCTTGGGAGGGTGAACTAGATACGGGGGCCGATCCCAAACCCCGCGGAACCCGCGTGCAGCTGCGCGGAAACCGTGCGGTTCGCCGTTGCAGGCACATCGCGCCGTGCCGGAATTGCATGCCGTGTGCACGCAGGAGATTCGCAGGGTTTGGGATCGGCTTAATATGACTCACTTGGGGGCACTTTACTGTGGGGGAGGACGTTTGCACCTGTGCCCTGGCACCCCAGAACGATACAGTCGTGTGTACGGTGCCTTCGCGGGGGTTCCAGCACTTCTTGTGAACGGTTGGTAGAGGAGGCCTAAGGGACTAAATCACAAATGGAAAAACGACTTTGGGCTCCGAATTCACTTTGCCCCCATTCACCCAAGGACGGCTCTTCATCCCAAAGCATCGGCGTTCTGGGAGGCCATGCTCGGTTCATCTGGAGAGACCACTGGGGCCGGTCTGCGCAAAGCGGCGGGAGGGAGCCCTCTTTCCTCAGCGTGCCACGTACTTTCCCGACGGTCCCTGAGTGCCCCCGCCTTGGCTCTCTTATGCAACCTGCCCATTGTGCGATGTGTCAGTTTGTGCAGGACTGTGAGACACATTGGCCTATCCAAGCCCACCGGACCCTGTGAAAGGCTCAGCGGGGAATCACACACTATGCCACTAATTAGGGTCTGGGGTGGTTGTTTCCCATACACACCTGCACGGTCATGTGAGAGAGGCCCAAAGAATGGCTAACTCGTCCAAGCGTGAACCCCAACGAGCCAGCCGGGAAGAGAAGAAAAAAAATTGCTGCACTCGCCGTTGCATTTTTGGTCGGACAAAACAGCTTTCGTTGGGCACTGAGATGGGAGGTGGTTGCTGGGGGAGGGAGAGGAGGCTAGCCACCCACCCAGGAACAGTCACGCTAATGGGGATCTCCCACAGGAAGTGACACAATCGAGGTCTACAATGTCTCCAGCTGATCCCAATGCCCACTTGGAGCTGGGGATACAATCCATTTAGCCAATCTGAATGATGGTGCGTGTTTGCAAAGCGTGCGTGCCGTCTCCCTCTTCGTGTTCAGTGATCATTCTGCATGTGCCTGGTAACTGGGAATTCGGTATCTGTTATAAGAGGGAGGGGGGGTTGGTGGTTTGGTATACAGTCGGTATTGGGTAATTCGGTATTGGTTATTTTTTTCCTTGTATTTGGCTAGTCACTATTAAAAAAAAAAAAGAAAATTATTTTTTTTGGTCCCAGTCAAAGCCATAAAAAAAAAAATCCTTATCTTCAATCAAAGTAACTGTGCTAGGCAAAAATCAAGATTATTATTAATCCATCTGTCCATCCTATTTTTATCCCACCCTTCCCCCAAAAGGTTGGGGGGGGGGGCTAAAAACATCCTTTAAAAAACCATACATATGAAATACGTATTTGTAACCAAGCCAAGTACGTGCACCTGAGACCTTGCATCTTCATGAATGTTAGACCCCTTGTCTCTCCCTCTGTCCCCCTTCCTATGTCTCTCCCCCAGCTCCTGTCTCTCAGATTGTAAGCCCTAGGGGCAGGGACCGTGTATTTTATTACTTTGTAAAGTGCCAGGTACACTGCTGGCGCTATATAAATGTTTGTTAATAATAATAATAAATACAGAAAATAAAACCACATATAAAAACCACAAAGCCTAACCCTGTCTCTTGAATGTCTGACCAAATAAATAGGCCTTATGTTGCCTCTAGTACTCACAGTGTTCAACGTACTTTAGAATCTTTAAGCTAGCTCACTCTCAACCTTGTGAGGAAAGCCATTATGATTCCCACCCATTTTACAGACCGAAAACAGAGGCTAGAGAGCAACTTGCTCATGGCCACCAAGTGAGTTCATAAAATCATACAGCTGGAAGGGATCACGTGGGTTACTGAGTCCAGCCTCCTACGTTGTATGGGATTTGCCCGACCTAGATCATCCCAGACATAGGCTCATCCAGATGCTGCTTAAGAACCTCCACTGATGGAGAATCCCATTCCAGCTGTTAGTAACAGTTTCATCATCTTTGAAGCCTCTACAAAATAGATGCAGGCTCATCTATTTTGAGCCTGCAGTGAATTGACCTGACATTAGCTTCCAGCCACTGGGTCCAGTCTCTCACTCTGCCTCTGAATGACATCAGAACAAGAATTCCTACATTTCAATAGCATTTTTTTGGAAATTGGCACCATTCCACTCAACGCTGAAATGCAGCTGTTGCTGGAGTGGAATGTGGTGGCTACTTAGCACGCAGCTTACCCCACCACCACACCAGCAGCTTAAGTTAGGACAGGAAACCAATACAGCAGGAGGGTAACTGGGGGACTTTTAAGATACAGGAATGGGGTTTTCTAACTTGGAATCTTGTTAGGAAGCCAACGTTAACTCAGATCAGAATGCAAACTTGAACACAGCTGTTCAAGACGATTATTCAGAACTCTTTACATCAACAAAATTGGGATGTTTTCCCTCAAAATAGACTTTTTTTGTGAAATCTTCCCAATCTTGCTGAATTTTGTATCTTTCCATAAATGTTTTAATTTTATTTTTTTTGTTTCCCCTCTCTGCTGAATTTAGTAATTAAGATTTATCAAACTCTCAAGCTTAAGCAAAACTTTTAACCTGAACTCTTCCCCTCTCCTCCCTAAAAAAAATTATAATAGAAATACGAAACTCTGTTGGCATAAAGCAATGAAAATTTATTTTTTTAAAAAAACAAAAAGAATCGGTCTTTTGGTTGAAAGTAACCAGAATTGAGCCAAACCCCCAAAAGCTTTGTTTTAAACCAACTTAAAATGACAGAAAATAGATAAATGAATAAATAAAGTTGGTCAAAAGATGAGACATCTTACTGTCCGTGGCTGGTAGAGAACAGCAGGGGATGAATCACTCCATTGGTGACCTGTTGGGGATTTCGCTGAAGAAACTAAAATTGGTCACTGTCGGAGACAGGATGCTGGGCTGGATGGATCATCGATCTGACCGTGTGACCCATTTTGGTCCTACCTCTGCTCCGGTTCTTACGGTCAAAGCGGAGCAACTTTTCTCCACCTTGTTGAGGGAATATTTGAAAGTGAGGTCCTCCTTTGTTCTTTTCCGTGGGCTAAGCAAACCCAGTTCTCCTCTCAACGTTTCCTCAGATTGCTTTTTTGTATTTTGATATTTATTGATAAATTGTATTATTATATTTGTATATGTTATTGATAAATTGTATTATTATATTTGTATATGTTTTTAAGTATGTTGTGAGCCACCCCAAGGTGCTATAGCAGGAGGGGGCAGCCAAGAAATAAAATAAATAAATAAATATAATATAATATATTAAATAAATATTCCTTACATTCGGAATCCGCCCTTGCTATCCAGCTGGTCATCTTCTTTCTCAAAACGTAGCATCCAAAACTGGACCCAGCACTCCAGCTGAGGCCTTGCCAGCTGAGAAGATTTTTTCCCTCCGCTCCTGGATAGGATGCTACGTCTGCTGCAAGTCAAAATAGCATTTGACTTTCAGCTTTTCCTTTGACTCATGTTGACTATATGATCCACGCCTTGGCTTCAATCACGCGACATGGGAGAGTGGCAGAAGCTTTGTACGCCCATCACGTGATGGGCATTGTTATTCGCCGACTCTGAATGCAACCCCCCACAAAACCTAGAGACTCTCCAAGGCATGGATGGTATGGACCGTAGCCAGTGCCACTATGTCTATAGGCTCCACTGGTTTCCTAGAGCTTTCAGGACACAATTCAAGTTTTGACTTTTAAAGCCCATAACCGCGTGGTCCCCGCTGGTTTCGGTTCCTGTCCTGGCCACGACCACCCACGCTTTTATCACCTCTCGGTTAGTCTGCTGCAACGTGCTCTACGTGGGGCTACCTAGGGTGACGGCTCGGAAACTGCAGCTGGTGCAGAACGCAGCGGCCCGGCTCCTGGTGGGGTTGGGCCGCCGGGAGCACATGACACCCGTGCTCCGGTCTCAGCACTGGCTACCAATAGTCTTCCGGGCCCGATTCAAAGTGTTGGTTTAAACCTATAAAGCCTTACACGGTCTGGGCCCTGTTTACCTGCGAGACCGCCTCACTCCCCGGGTTCAGGACCGGCCCCTGCGGTCATCTGGGGGCGCCATGTTGGAGGTACCGTGGGTTTCCCGGGGGGCCACGCAGGACAGGGCGTTCTCGGTGGCTGCGCCGCGCCTCTGGAATTCCCTCCCGGGGGGGGGGGGGGGCCCTGTCTGGCCCCGGACCTCCCTGTTTTCCGTAGGAATTGTAAGCCGTGGCTGTTCCATCTGGTGTTGAGAGTGGATGGGGTGGGCGTGGGGTTTTGTTCTCCTCATTTTTATTGTGATTTTTGCTACGTAATGTTTTTATATATTTTATTGTTTTTTATGGATTTGTTTTGTTAGCCGCCCCGGGCTGCCTGTGGCAGCAGGGGCAGAGTATAATTTTTAAAAATAAATAAATAAATAAATATCTGAAAGACCGCCTCTCCTTCCATGCTCCACTGTGACTGGCGGGGAGTGCCCTCGTGCAGGTACCACCGGGCGACCGTGCCCGTACAACAAGGCCCCACAGAGATTCGGTTGCTGCCCCAGGACTATGGAACTCCCTTCCCCCGGAGGTCTGACGGAACCCGAGCATGTTCTCCAGGCAGTGTCAAACTTTTCTGTCTGGCAGAGCATTTGGCAGGTGGGGATAGAGGGTGAGTGGGTGGATCTTATTGTATTTTTACTATTTTTCTTTTGGCGCTTTTGTTTTGGTAAACCACCCTGAGCCTTCGGGGAAGGGCAAGGTATAAATAAACAAACAAAAATTTTGAGTACCATATCCAGTGCCCAAGAGGTGAGCAAATATTGGGTATTTCCATTACTGATTGATTATTTTTACTCCTCCTCTCTATAGCACTACTAGGCATACACAGAGCTTTACAGCCACAGAGTCAGGTCCTTGTCCAGTGGGCTTACAGTCTAAGATGGACACGGGTGAGGGGAACACACAGGGAATGACAGATATACACATATACTCCCATTTTACAGATGGGGAACTGAGTCTGAGAGGTTGCGACTTGCTCAAGGTCACCCATAAATTCATTGGCTGGAGGGGGAGAGATTTGAACCCTGGTCTCCCAGGTCCAAGTCCACCACCTTGTCCACTCCACCACGCTGGCTCACAATTGGTAAAATGGTAAATTAATTGGTACAAGAATTGGGACAGGAAGCAAAAAAAAAAATCAGTACAAAAAGTTCAACATGCAGTCGGGTCAACTCCCATCATTTTGACAGGTTTACTCATTTTTGGGGAACCCTCGTTTCAACTCTCCACCAAAGCCAGCCACTTCAGTATGCAGAATCGTTTTGCTCTCCTGAGCACTAATTAGCATTGGGGGGGAGCGTTCCAAGTTCCATCTTGGAACATGCATTTTAAGAAAGACGTTACTACAGTGAGAAGAGTTCAGAAGAAAGTCACAGAGATGATAAAAGATTCAGGTTAAAAGACTTGGGAAGGAAGATTAAATTAGCAGGGCATGGTTAGCCTGGGGGAGAGAAGGCTGGGGGCCGGGGGGTGACAACAACCAGTTCCAAATGTATAAAAGGTTGTTATCAAGAGGCTGGAAACTAGTCTCAGGAGCTAAGACTTAGGGCGCTTTTAGATGAGTGGGGGAATCTAGAGGATCTTTAAAAAGTCGTCCAGGGAGCATATACACGCACCGTAAGTTGCTGACCGCCATTGAAGACAGTGGCGCCCAACGGCTTGCGCGTTGTTTTTAAAACCGGATTTGTCAAACCTCGATATCGATATCAACGTTCTGAACGTTGGCATCCAGCGTTTCAACAGCACCTCCGTCAACAGGTGAAATTCAAAATTTATCTTTGGGAATTTCTAACTTTGGGGGAAATGATGAGCAATTTTTATTTGATGTGTGGGTGGAAATAACACTGGGGTTTCCTACCAGGTCGAGTCAGCAGGTTAGGAATAACAGGTGACCTTTCCAACTAAGTTTATTGGGGAGTATTTTATTTATTTATTTTTCAAATTTATACCCCGCCCCTCCTGCAAACAGCTCGAGGCGGCTTCCAACAATAAAATATACATAAAAACAAATATAAAACAATTTAAAATACATCAGTACAGAGACAAACAAGTCAGAGTACCAGAGCTGGAAGGGGACCTCAAAGGTCAACTAGTCCAGCCCGCTGCACCACTATAGGATTCACCAGACCCTAACCATCTGCACAGAAAACATACACAAGAAACAGAGACTAGGGGGTGTGCAATTCATTTTTGTTATTATAATTACTTAAAACGAACAAAGCCTCGTTTGTTTTAGTAATTAGAAATACAAAAACAGATGCCGAAAGGTAATGAAAACGAACCACCAAGTGCGTCCATTTTAGTTATAAAAATGTTAAAAACCTGCACGTTGGCAAAATGGTCACTGGGGCCATTCTGCGCATGCCCACAACGGCCCCGGCAGCATCAGCACCATTTTGGGGAAGGGGGCACGTGCGCAGATTGGCCTCCGTGGCCATGTTGTGCGTGTGACGTGATTTAAAAAAAAAAATTAATTAAAAAAAATAAAAATGAAAAAGATCACTGCGCATGCTCGAAATGGCTGCCGCACCATTCTGCATGTGTGTGTGTGTGCCCTTTCCCAACATTGTGTGCGTGCAGAGAATGGTCTGGCGGCCATTTTCTACATGCAGAGTGTGATATTTGTTTATCTTAATATTTTTTAATAAACTAACGCGGGGGGGAAAACCAACGAAGAAAAGAAAATGGTAGGAGTCATTTATGAAACCCCCTGAAGACAAAGGGTTTTTGTAAATGAAAACAAAACCACATGATGTGCCTGCTATAACACCCCAAACAGAGACGGTACAGAGCGTTTTTAGACTTAACAAAGATCAGGTGTCAAAACCCCTAAGCACGTATTTGGCCATTGTGTGTAAGCACCAGAACAATCCCAACACCAATTGGGCCCCCCGTTGAACACGCAATGTGAACACCATTGCATCACAAGGACAATTTGCGTGTTTCAGCGGAACACATGGCCAAGTTGTGTCTAATGATATTGTGTGGTGTGTTAGCAGGTGCAACACGGGGAACGAGGCGGCAGCGTTTGTGTGCTGAGATCGGGTGGCGAGTAAAACACCGATTTGCCCCAAGACGGGCTGTGTGTCTAAGCAGCGCCACTTGGTGAACACAGGGCCAAACCGGTGTTCCTATCAATGTCAAAACACACATTCAGACACCCGTTGACGTAACGTCTAAAGACACCCAGTATGGAATAATCTGTCACAAGGAGAGACCAGGACCAACCAATGGGAAACAGAGTTAAATTTGAAACCAAATCCGGGGGGCGGGAATGGAACAGGAAAGGAATCGTAGGTAACGAAAATGTGGTGGTAATTGTGAAATAAATGAGAAATGGTAAACGAGCAGCATGATAAAGAGCAAACAACTGGTAACATTGTTAAGTCAGTTAAACCACCACTTACCTACCCCTAATCTATCATTACTGGATCAGTCCCGTTACCGCAAATCCGACAGTTATCGCTATCCGCACAGAGAACCATTTCCACTCAAATAAGCTCTGGTCCGAGATTGAAAAGCTTAAAACTATTTTTTATAAACGTTCTCTTTATAAGCAAGTGTCCGTGCATTACTAGGACTTACTGGCAGTCTCGGAAAATTCTCGGTTTCTAGAGTGGGAAAAACCTGACTCACTTATAAATGTACGCGACAAAACAACTTCCAAGATACAGATGGCAGCGAATTTTAGGGGCTGAAACAGAAATTCTGCCCAGTGTCCATTTCCAATGAACCTGGGCGTTTCAATCATTCCGGTTGGAATTTGGATTGAACAAAATTCCGATTGGAATTCCGATCGGAATGTTTACCAAAAAAATGTCGATTTGTACATGCGCGAAGTGACCATCCCGTGCATGCTCAAAATGGCACCAGCCAGACTTAAGAGGGCAGCGGGGGTAACACTGGTGCCATTTCGTGTATGTTCAAATGGACAGAAAATTACGACTGGAATTCCAATGGAAAGCTTTTGTCGATCAGAATCCAGATTAGAAATTTTGGCAGCCGTTCTGTTTTTGCAGGATTGTTCCGCAAAAAAGGAACGGCCTTTTCAAACCAGCCCTAGTGAAATTTATACTTGCGGACGGATGTGCTCTGGGACCAAGGGATGGCCATCATAGCCTACAAGTCTGGCAGCCACCTTGGTCATGGTGAGATTCTACCATCTTCCCTCAGCACCTTCTACTGGCCCCCAGGCCTCCACCCCCACCCTCCCCCGAGCCCCAGGCCCCTCCACTCCCTAAGATCCCAGGGTCCCCACTGCCCCCTGCTCTCTCTCTCCAGGCTGGACGTTTGCTACGGTGTGAAAGTCACCCCTTTAAGAAGAGACTTGGAATTGAAGAGACACATTCAAACACAGTCCCAAACCCCTTGACCTCGCAGCGCACATCCCCATTAGGAACAGTGTGTGCCTTCACGCCTGGCAGAGGAGGGGTCACGGAGGTTAGGAGCGTGCTGGCTGGGGGACTGGCCGGCCCAGCATCTGCAGGGATGGGGGTTGTGACGGCAGCCTCTCTGGAACTAAATGCTTGTGGCATTTCCGAGCAGGTCATTAAGGGGGCTGTTCGGTGCAGACAGATGGGGGTGGGGTTGGATCCTCAGGTCAGCCAGATGCAGGGGTCGAGTTTGATGGGATTCCAGTCTGGTGAGATCCAATAGGGCCTTCGGAAATTAGGGCGGCTGTACAAACTTTTTTATTTATTTGTTTGTTTAAATTTGATCCCCTGCTCTTCCCAACGGGCCCCATGCCCACCTTGGGATCCCACTTTCCACAAGCCAATGACGCCCCTCTGAGCTAGAAACCACTCCCCCATCTGCCCCCCAAAACCAGAACCACACTTCTCCCTCCCCGAGCCAGGGCAGCTTGCAATAGAAAAAACACATTCCCCAACCATACAAAACCCTCACCCAACCCCCTGCCAAACACTTTGCCAGAAGGAAAGGCCTTGCATCACCTCCAGATGGTCAAGCTCGGACGCCGACGGACCTCTCGTTCCACAACGCCAGAGCGGCGGCTGAGAATGCCGCTCTGCGCGCTCTCGAACACGACGGGCAAGGGGTACCCGCAAGAGGGCACTCCCGCCCAGCTGGCTACAAGGATTAGGGTGGGGCGTGATCGGAGCATCGCTACGGGGCCCTGGGGTTCCAGTGCATGAGTGCGAGCTGACTACAGAACAGGAGGCCGTTGGAATAAATGACGGCAGGGGGCGCTGGCCCCACTTGATGGGAGCAGATTGCCCTTTAAGGCTGGCTCACTGCTACTCATCCTTTCTGTTGTGCTGCTGGTTTGGGGGCCAGTTTGGCTCACTCCCTTGTGCTCCTGGAAAGAACCCAAGGCTTGAGGAGGGAACGAACAAGCAGTGTCTGTGTCAGAAGCTTTATTTGTCGTTAGGTTTCTCTCTCTAAACCCGATATTGAGCATTAGCTACTCTGTTGCCCCAGCCAAAATAAATTTTGCCCCCTTTCCCAAGAAAACCGCGTAGTTATTCATTATAAGACTCTAGCTCTTAAAAAGAACAGAGTCCGGGTCAAACCAATGGTCCACCCAGCCCAGTATCCTGTCTCCGACAGTGTCACAGTCCGTGCCAGACGGGGTCAGACCAATGGTCCATCCTGCCCAGTATCCTGTCTCCGACAGTGTCACAGTCCGTGCCAGACAGGGTCAGAGCAATGGTCCACCCAGCCCAGCATCCTGTCTCTGAAGTGGCCATTCTTTGTCCCTTCGGAGAAGTACCCAACTGGTGATAACTTGGGGGACATAGGAAGCCCTCCTGTTACTGATGCGGTCCAGCCTCCCTCATTCACTCAGGATCACAGCCTAGGGTGTTCGTGGATCCACTGCTGCACCTGGATTGCCAGGTCGCACAGGTGGTCAGGAGCGCTTTTCGTCAACTTTATCTGGTGAGAAGGCTGCCTGAAACCTTTACAAATAAAATAAAATAAATAATCCGCCATGGCCCTGGCCGCCATTGTCCATGCCTTTGTAACCGCAAGGTTAGACGGCTGCAACGCGCTCTACGCGGGGCTGCCCTTGGTGACTGTTCAGAAGCTGCAGCTGGGGCAGATTGTGGCGGCCCAGTGCCTTGTGGGGGTGGGCTGCTGGGAGCACATGACACCGGTGCTCCAGAGTCTGCACTGGCTGCCAATCGCTTTCCAGGCACGAGTCAAGGGGCTGGTTTTGACCTATAAAGCCTTAACCAGCTTGGGCTCCCGGTATCCGAGAGATCCACCTCTTCCCCTCTATTCTGTCACGGCCTCTGAGCTCAGCTGAGGGCACCCTCTTGCGAGTACCAACTGCCCGCGACGTTTTTACAAGGGCAGGCGGAGAGGCGTTCTCGGTGGCTGACCCAACAATGATGGAACCCTCTCCCCTTGGAGATCCGCCTAGGGCGGAGCCTGCTCGGAAGCCATGCGGGACCTTTTCGTTTGTTGTTTGGCCGGGTGTTTGGTAGGGAGGGCTAGGGTGGGGTGGGATTGCATGGAAGGGCTAGGGAGCGGGTTGGTGGGTGCAGGAGGTTAGCTGCTTTTATGTGTTTTGTAAGCCGCCCTGAGCCTTATTGGGAAGAGTGGGGTAAAAATTGGATGGATGGATAAATAATTTAGCGATCCATTCCCTGCTATTCGCTCCCTCCCAGCGCCTGACAGGAAGAAGTCTCATCCTCTCATCAATTTCACTTCATAGCCATTTATAGACATATCCTCGAAGAACCTATCCAATCCCATTTCTAAACCCAGCTATGCTACTGGCTTTCCCGACATCCTCTGGCACAGAGTTATAAGGGGAAATAAGGAGCTGCCTAACTGAGTCAGACCAATGGTCCATCTTAGCCCAGTATTGAATTTGTCACAACCTGACATGGCAGCAGGGTTTCAAATCCGGCTCTCCAGGATCCCCGGCAGAGGCCTCACCCAGGCGCGCTACCCGAGACCCTCCAGGATCCCCGGCAGAGGCCTCACCCAGGTGTGCTACCAGAGACCCTCCAGGATCCTCGGCAGAGGCCTCACCCAGGCGTGCTACCTGAGACCCTCCAGGATCCTCGGCAGAGGCCTCACCCAGGCGTGCTACCAGAGACCCTCCAGGATCCTCGGCAGAGGCCTCACCCAGGCGTGCTACCTGAGACCCTCCAGGATCCTCGGCAGAGGCCTCACCCAGGTGTCCTACCAGAGACCCTCCAGGATCCTCGGCAGAGGCCTCACCCAGGCGTGCTACCTGAGACCCTCCAGGATCCTCGGCAGAGGCCTCACCCAGGTGTGCTACCTGAGACCCTCCAGGATCCTCGGCAGAGGCCTCACCCAGGTGTGCTACCTGAGACCCTCCAGGATCCCCGGCAGAGGCCTCCCCCAGGCGCGCTACCAGAGACTCTCCGGGATCCTTGGCAGAGGCCTCACCCAGGCGTGTTACCAGAGACTCTCTGGGATCCTTGGCAGAGGCCTCACCCAGGCGTGCTACCAGAGATGCCCAGGATTGAACTTGGGACCTTATACATGCAAAGTCTGCGCTCTACTACCTGAGCCATAGCCCACCCCTAAATTACACAGGTTACTTGTGCACAGGGTGAAAAAGCACTTC
This sequence comes from Sphenodon punctatus, assembly GCA_003113815.1. Lineage (NCBI taxonomy): Eukaryota > Metazoa > Chordata > Lepidosauria > Sphenodontia > Sphenodontidae > Sphenodon > Sphenodon punctatus. The sequence goes on from QEPC01012366.1 coordinate 308,142, forward strand.
CTTTTGGTTTAAAGTTGCTGCCAGTTAATTTCAGAGAGTTTCACGTATTTCTAGTATTATCAGAGAGGGTAAACCAGCAACTCCAGTGGCGGCGCTCACGATTTTGTAAGCGTCTCTCCTGTCCCAGGACCGGCCTTAGAATTTGCAGGGCTCGGGGCAAAGATAAACTGCGGGGCCTCTGGTGACTTCACACCCCCGCCCCCATGGTCTTGCCCCCTTGAGGGAGCCATTGATGTGGGCTCTGAGAGCATTGAGAGCTCTTCTGGAAGAGAGGGGGAGCCCCACACCCTGCCCCTGGGAGTAGAGAAAACAGTGGGCCCCAGGGCAGTTGCCCCAGGGTCATCAAGTGCTAAGGCCGGCCCTGTCCTATCCCTTCTCCACGATCTAACCTAGGGGTGGGAAACCTTTTCCCTCCAAGGGGCCACTTGGAAAAACAGGACACGCTCTGAGGGCCGCAGAGAAGTTGGAGGGCAAGGGTGTTTAAAGGGTGCGTTCTGAATAGAAACGAGCCAACAGCCGTATTTCGCTCCCGGGCCCAAGGTCTCCGACCCCTGTTCTAACCTACCAAACCTCTTCTCCCCCTGGGGTTTCTAGTGAGGGCAGAAGCGGGAGAAGAGAGAGGCGGGGGTGGGGGGAAAGAGCACTAACCAGACGCAAGAAAGGACTGCGGGGCACGATCACATAAGAACAGAGTCAGCACCAGACTGGGTCAGTATAGTCCATCCAGCCCAGCATCCTGTCTCCGACAGTGGCCATTCTCCATCACTTGGGAGAAGTTCCCAACAGATCATAATGCAGCGATCCGTTCCCTGCTGTTTTATTTATTTATTTTAACAGCTTCTACCCTGCCCCTCCTGCCCAAGGCAACTTGGGGCAACTTATAATACAAATTTAAAACAAGGGTGTTTTCAGACATGACGCTAACCCCAGTTTAACCACATTTGAACATTTCTTATGCATGTTGCGGGGCTGTATTGGTGCCCTAGGCAGCCCTGCAACATGCATAAGAAAGGTTCAAGTGTGGTTCAACTGCGGTTAGCGTCATGTCTGAAAACACCCAATATAAATATAAAACTAACATATATTTAAAACAAACATAACCACAATGGGGGGCGTAAAAATAATCAAATCAAACCCCGCCTCCCCAAAATCCCACCCTTCCCCCCATCTCCCTCACAGAAAGCCTGGTGGAACAGCCAAGTCTTACACCGACGCCGGAAGGAGGGGTGGTCCAGGGCCCGCCGGAAGGGAGTTCCACAGCCGAGAAACGGCCACCAAGAACGCCCTCCCCATAGCGGCCCACCGGACAACTTGGGGGACTTTGAGAAGGGCGCTCCTCGCGGACTGCAGGGGCCGGTCCAGAACACGGAGGGGTGATCCTCAGCCCCCGACAGTCAGAGCGTACGTTCTCCAATCTACTTGGCTCGACGCATCTGAAGGACCGCCTGCCCCACCGCGTTTCATTGCGGCCCCTGCGATCGGCTGGGCGTGCCCTCCCGCGGGTTCCATCGGCTTCTCTCGTCTGTAGGACCGGGGGGGGGGGGG
>QEPC01012366.1:312632-329944 GCA_003113815.1 Sphenodon punctatus
GGGGGGGGGGGGGGGGGGGATAAGGTTACGTTGCCATAGATGCAAACTTTTCCAGGCCACGTATATAAAATACGTGGCCTGGAAAAATTCACAGATTCGCCCCCCGCAAAGCAGTGACACTCTGTGAAAACTTAAGGCACCGATGCAGGCCCTGCAACATGCATTTTTCATACGTGTCCTGGAAAAATGTGCATCTCTGGCCACCCTAAAAAAGGGGGGTTCTGAAAAGTCCTAATGGCAGTGCCCCAACTTTTTTATTTGCCTTTTCCCTCAGGTGTTTCTATCTGTGCCGTACCCCCCCCCCCCCCCGTTGACAGCTCAATGTCACCTGCTGCTCGAGTTAATAATCAAACCCTGGGTCGTGAAGGTATGCACCGGAGAGAGGGAGGGGGGGTTTAGCAGAGTGCCACTGCTTGGGGGGGGGGGTGTGTGTTAACTGACCCTGCTCTGAGATGCTTGCAGGTTGGGTCTGATGGGGAGGGGGGAAAATCAGTGAAAGCCTCCAGGAGTTGACCTTGGTCAAGGTCAGTTTAGGTGCTCCTGCTGGTGCAGGGAGGGGAACTCAAACACACGTCTGTACCATGCGGAAGAAGTCAGCTAAACCACACACACACACACATGGCACATTCTGATGAGCGGCGTTAAATGGCAGTAACTACTTAGACACCACTCCACCTTGGGACCGTTCACACTGCCATGGCACAGGGGTGTGGCTACTTCACATTCTCGCTCTAAACATGAGCAATGTTACCCTTCTGTTTTTACTTCAAAATAAAAATAAAAATGGTTCATGCTACAGTTACGCCGAAGCTGGAAGTGAAGTCTGTACTCCTGATTTTCCAGGAGTATTGACTTCTCCTCCTACTCCTGAACCACTTCAGTTTAGGGAGCTGCACGCGTGAACGGATCAGAAGTGAAATAAGGCGCAGCTACTTCAAAGTGCCGGTTTACTGGAGCAGGGCCACAGAGATAAATACATACACAACATATAGGGCTTTTGCAAAGGCATATCCGACCCCACAAATATAGTGTAGAACAGGGGGGGCAGGGAACCTTCTGCACGAGGAGAGTTTTGAAAAGTTAGGGCTCTTCAGCTTAGAGAAGAGACGACTGAGAGGGGATAGGATAGTTTATAAAATCATAAGTGGGGTGGAACACATAAATAAGGAGTTGTTATTTACCCTGCACAATAGGACTAGAACTAGGGGACACCCCATGAGACTAATTGGCAGCTGACTGAAAACAAAAGGAAGTATTTTTTCACTCAACGCACCGTTAACTTGTGGAATTTGTTGCCGGAGGAGGTGGTCAAGGCCAGTAGCGTAGGTGGGTTTCAAAAAGGAATGGATCAGTTCTTGGAGGGTAGGTCCATTAATGGGTTTTGGACAAGTCGGTTGGGGGATGTAGCCTCTGAATGTCTGGAGCTGGGAGTGAGCGACAGGGAATGAATCACCCATTGTGACCTGTGAGGGACTTCTCCCAAGTGACCGAGATTGCCCACTGTTGGAGACAGGATGCTGGGCTGGACGGACCATCGGTCTGACTGACCCACTGTAGCATTTCTTACATTCTCCCTTACTGTGAACCAAATGTTTTCAGTGCTTGGGGGGGTAAGAACTGGTTCCAGGGGCCAGAGCCAAGACCTGGAAAGGGGCCGTATCAACTAGCTGTGGACGGGCCCTGCAGTTGACCCCCAGGCCCGAGGTTCCCCCCACCTCTGGTGTAGAGAGAGGGAGCTTGCCATGTCGGTCCCAAATGCAAGGGATGGAAACAAAGCAGTTCAGGTGACAGCAACGATCCACAAGTCACTTACTTGGGAGTAAGCAGTTAGTGGGCAGCTGCCAAGAGCTTTTATTGGACCAACTTCTATTGGTGAGAGAATGCAAACTTTCGGGCCGACAATAAACATACACGGGCCCTTCCTCAGGCATGTAGAAGTCAGTACTGCAGAGTGAACAAATGCAGGACAGATACTGATATGACAGCAATCATCAGCTGTGATTGAGATCCTATTTTACCTGCCCTGAATGGGCGTGTGGACCGGCGCACATAGCAACCACCATCATATACACACACATGCATGCACACGCACACTCATACCTTCCTTCCCTGTCTGTTACACACACACTCATACCTTCCTTCCCTGTTTGTTACACACACACAACAAAGAGAGAGAGAGAGTAATTTGGCTCATCTCAGTTTACACTGCTAGAAATCTGGAGTAATTCCTTTAACTTTGGAGAAATTACTCTGCATTTTCTGACAGTGTCACCAAGCACAGAATCTGGCCCAAAGTCTTTTCCTGGGGTTAATGTCCCCACCGGCCTCCCCCTCTACTTTAATCGCTGAAATCTTCCAGGACGTCCCCTCTGAACAGAAATACTGTTTTCCTGGAGGCTGCCGGAGGTAGGGGAAGTGTTCCACTGCTCATGGAAGAAGAAAAGGCGTGATTCTGTCACGCCTGCTACCCTCTCCTGTGGGGGTCTCTCCTTCTCTCACCAACCCTGCCCTGAAGGACAGGGTGGTGGGGTGGGCCTCCTTCTTGCTAAATCCTGTCAGTTCCAACCAATTTCTCCTCCCCCCTCTCTCTCCTTCCATACCTTTGAGGCTCACTCCGTGCGCCTCTACTCCCCCCTCCATCTACGTGTTGCTGTCATCTACCGTCCCCCTGGTCCTCTCTCTTCCTTTCTTTCTGACTTTGAGTCCTGGCTCACTTTCTTCCTCTCTGTTGATATCCCCACTCTCATCCTTGGTGACTTCAACATTCATGTTGATGACCCATCTCAGCCCTCAGTCTCTCGCTTCCTCTCCCTAGCCTCCTCCTTCAACCTCCACCTTTGGACCAACTCCCCCACCCATACTAATGGCCATTCTCTTGATCTTGTCCTCTCTAGAAACTGCTCTGTCGCTGATCTCTCCTTCGATCCTCATCCTATATCAGACCACTTCCTTGCCTCTTTCAACATTTCCCACTGTCCCCCCTCCTCTTCCCCTTCTCTACGCCCCTTCCGTGACCTTCAAGCTATTGATCCCCTGGACTTTGCCTCCTCTCTCTCTCCCCTTCTTCCTACAGTCTTCTCTTCCTCCTCCCCTGACTCCGCTGTCTCTGCTCTCAACGCCTCTCTCTCCTCCACACTTGACTCCCATGCCCCTCTCTCTTCCCGCCCTGCCTTCTCCCACAACCCCCGTCCTTGGCTCACCCCTAGTATCCGCCACCTCCGTTCTTGCACTCGTGCTGCTGAACGACTCTGGCGCAAATCCCATTCTCACGCTGACTTCCTTCACTTCAAATTCTGTCTCTCCACCCTTACTTCTGCTATCTCCCTTGCTAGACAACACTACTATGCCTCCCGCATTGAGTCCTGTTCTCGGGACCCTCGCCGCCTGTTCTCTACCTTTGACTCCCTCCTCAAGCCTCCCTGTCCTCCCCCTCCTTCTTCCCTTTCTGCTCAGGATCTTGCCTCCTTCTTCACCTCCAAGATAGACAAGATCCGCCTCGACATCGCTTCCCACTCCTCTCTTCCCACTCCCACCCCTCTCCCTCCTCCCCCTCCTTCTCTCATGTCCTCCTTCTCCCCTGCCTCCCTTAAGGAAATCTCCTCTCTGCTCTCCTCCTCCAACCCTTCCACTTGCCCCCTTGATCCCATTCCTTCCCGCCTCCTCACCTCCATTACTCCCACTGTCGCCCCTTCCTTCCTGCACATCATCAACCTCTCCCTCTCTACTGGCTCTTTCCCTTCTGCCTTCAAACATGCCACAGTCTCTCCTATTCTCAAAAAGTCCACTCTTGACCCCTCTGACCCTTCTAGCTATCGTCCTGTCTCACTCCTTCCTTTTGCTTCCAAGCTGCTTGAACGTGTTGTCTACTCCCGCTGCCTTGACTTCCTATCCTCCAACTCCTCCCTTGACCCCCTCCAATCTGGCTTCCGCCCCCTTCATTCTACTGAAACTGCTCTCGCTAAGATCACCAACGATCTTCTGGTGGCTAAATCTAAACGTCTCTATTCCATTCTTGTCCTCCTTGATCTCTCTGCTGCCTTCGATACTGTTGACCACTCACTCTTGCTGGATTCCCTTCACTCCCTTGGCTTTTGTGGCTCTGTCCATAACTGGTTCTCCTCCTACCTCTCTGACCGCTCCTTTAATGTGTCTCTCTCCAACTCCACCTCCTCCTCCTTCCCCCTCTCAGTTGGTGTTCCTCAAGGCTCTGTTCTTGGCCCTCTCCTCTTCTCGATCTATACCTCATCCTTAGGCAAACTCATTGCCTCCCATGGCTTCCAATACCACCTCTATGCTGATGACACTCAACTCTATCTCTCTACTCCCTCTCTCTCTCCCTCTGTTCAAGCTCGTCTCATCAACTGTCTCTCTGACATCTCTACCTGGATGTCTCAACGTCAACTCAAACTCAACATGGCTAAAACTGAACTCCTTATCTTCCCCCCTCATCCTTCCTCTCCTTCCTCACTGTCAATAACTATTGATGGAGTCACCATCCTGCCTGTCCCCCAAGCCCGTAGCCTAGGCTTCATCTTTGACTCAGCCCTTTCTTTTAAACCCTACATTGACTCTGTTGCTAAATCCTGTCGCTTCTCCCTCCATAACATTGCTAAGATTCGCCCTTTTCTCTCTGTCTCGTCTGCCAAAACTCTTGTTCATGCTCTGGTCATCTCTCGCCTCGATTACTGTAACCTCCTTCTCACTGGCCTTCCCCGGTCTCACCTTTCTCCCCTCATCTCTGTCCAAAACTCTGCTGCCAGGGTCATCTACCTCGCCAGTCGCTTCGACCATGTGCAGCCCCTCCTCTCTTCGCTTCACTGGCTTCCCCTTCCTGAACGAATCCTGCACAAGCTCCTAGTCTTCACCTATAAAGCTCTTCACAACCTTGCTCCCCCCTACCTCTCTGCACTTATCGCCCTCCATACTCCAGCCCGTGCACTTCGCTCCTCCTCTGTCCCTTCTCTCACCCTTCCACGCCTTCCCTGCTCCCCTAAGCGCCTTCGTCCCTTCTCACTTGCTGCCCCCCATGCCTGGAACTCCCTCCCTGTCCACATCCGCCTTGCCCCCTCCCTTCATACCTTCAAATCTCTCCTTAAAACTCACCTCTTTCGCTCTGCTCTGTCTGACTCTTTATCCTGCTGAGCCACTATTCCTATACCTACGATCGGTTTACCCTTATCCTTGCAACATGGACCTGCCTGCTGTCATTCTCATCGTAACCAAGCCAAGTACGTGCACTTGAGACCTCGCATCTTCATGAATGTTAGACCCCTTGTCTCTCCCTCTGTTCCCCTTCCTAAGTCTCTCCCCCAGCTCCTGTCTCTCAGATTGTAAGCCCTAGGGGCAGGGACCGTGTCTATTTTATTACTTTGTAAAGTGCCAGGTACACTGCTGGCGCTATATAAATGTTTGTTAATAATAATAATAATAATAATAAAAGACAATGGAGAAAGTGCCCCCCTGGGTTAGCAGGAGGAGCTGGGGCTAGCCCAATAGCGGCGGCACCTGCCCAGTACATAGCACACCTGGTTTCTAGTCCATGCTCTGCCAAAGACTGCCAGTATGACCTTGGGGAAGACACTTAGCCTCCCTGTGCATCTGTAAAATGAGGAATGCCCTCCGGTATTACAAGGTGTAGAGACTAGGATAAATGGGTCCCTGTAAGAACGATCAATCTTAGACTACGAGTCAAAAACCCTTGATCCCGAGTGAGGTACGGGGTCCTAGGTTGCTGGCTGGGAGAGTCAAGAAACATCTAATCCCATTGGGGAGGGCTTCTCTGCTCAGGAAGGGGCTGCCCAGTCCACACCTAGCTCTGTCACCAGAAATACGGCACTAGCAGGGGAGCAGTAGGGGAAAGGAACCCAGGAGTCCTGAACTGTTCCGCTCTGTTCTCTATAGGCCGTGGCCGGCCAGCGAGACTCTTGTCTTTCAGTGAAACTGCACTGTCCCTGGAGGAGACCTCCATGCAAAAATAATAAGGTCGCCCAGCTCCTGAACTCCCACCCCGTCCCCGCTCTGGCCCAGGGCAAGAGAACCGTCCCCAGGAGAACCAGGCCCAGCCGCATTTCCCCCCCAGGATACTACTCACTGAGTCTGGGGTTGGTGATATAATTCCGAGTGACCGCCTGGACGTGCTCCCGGACCCCCGCCAGGGCTCCAGGGTGCCCACTGGCCCTGACTTCCACCTTGGTAGCCATCACCTTGCAAGAGGAAGGGAGAAGCAAGCCCCTGGGACCAAGGGACAGGGCTCTTATAGCACAGACTGCCAGTCCCTCTCTGGCCCCAGCCGGTCAGCTCTGACTCTCTCGGGTGGCATGTGTTGTGCCTGCACACCACACACACACAGGCCTTGTTGACTGTAAACGCCAGGACAGCTGCAGGGTTTGGCTGGGAGCTGCATCCAGCCCAGGCAAATCCCATGGGGGTAGCGTGTCTCTGCTTCTCCTGCTCGGTTTGTGCATTTTGAAGGGCACCTGAGTGTGAGTGCATAGAAGTGGGTGCTGGGATTCATTGCGTGTGTGTGTGTGTGTGTGTGAGAGAGAGAGAGAGTTTGCATGCTTCTCCTGCTCAGCTGTTTGTGCATTTTGAAGTGTGCTTTGCTGCTTGAGTGTGTGCACTGTGCATGGAGCTGGTAGCTGGTGTGTGCGTGAGAGTCTGAACTGTGTTTGTCTACAGAGAGAGCTGGAAGCTGTGTAGAATGGAAGTTTTACTACTTTGAAATGGAAGGTGGTTGTGGGCCAGATTATGTAATTGCAGGTGTCTGGTGGGTGTAGTTAGTGTGAATTAAGAATGGAGGAGATTCTATAGTGAGGGAGAGTTGTTGGCATGTGTGCATTTTGGAGAAAAGTGCGGTTTTGCTTGTATGTGCACTGGGGAAGAAGGCGGCTGTATTTGTGGAGAAGGGTTGTGTGATTTTGCAAGGGAGTGTTGGGGAAGCAGGCGCCTGTGTGTGTAGGGTAGTGTAATTGTGCCTTGGTGTTGCTGAACAGGTGTGTGCCTGGAGGATTGTGTGCAGGTGGTGTAGGTGGCTGGCGGGGAGGGATGGTTGGGTAATGAATTGTGTGTGTTGGAGAGGACAGGGCTTCAAGTGTGTATCTGTGGGGTGTGTGATCGTGAGTGCTGGAGGAGTAGGTTGCTGTGTTTGAGGGAAAGGATTTTATCACTGTTTCTGTGCAGGGTTGTGTAGTTGTTGAACAGGTGGCTGTGTATGTGACGAGGAGGGTGTGTATTGTAGGAGCAGATTGCTGTGCTTGTGTGTGTATGAGGGAAAGGGTTGTGTTACTCTGTGTGTAGGTTGTTTGTTGAGCAGGTGGGGCTCATTTTTCTGTGACTTTAATTGTATTTACACAATTCTTGCAGCAACGCGGATTTTCGCAAGGAACTACATGTTGCGCAATATTGGTTAAATGAAATCCATCGAATCATGAAATTGATAACCATGAAAAACTGCAGATTTGCAAGTATTGGACTGCGTGCGGGTCTGCATTGCTACGGCTCCTCCTTAGGATTAGGCTGAGAACCATTCATGTCCTTCACTTAAAAAATAAATATAATTTTCAAAAGTGAATGCCCCATAGGATTTATATTTAAAAAAATGAAAACGTAAAAGTTTGAAATTGTGTGGAAATTTGAAGAAAATGCCTAGCAGTTTTGTTGGAAAGTCAGACTTTGGAAAGTGAATCAGAAAAGACAGGTAGGCATCATGACATGACTTTTATTAACCACAAGAAACCACAGTATTCATTACAGTTTTGGAGACAGTGCTCTCTCTCTTTTTGTTTTCAAATTGTACAAGCGGAACATAAATTGTCAGGATTTGGCTCTGGTATTCAAGACAGTCAAATTATTTGTGTGGGTGTGAGTGGGGATAGACAGGATTATTTTTTGTAATTTTTTTATTATAGGTTTCAGCTTGGATCCTGAGCCACAGTGCATTAAGTTAGACAGATTTGAATATCTGTGTGGGACTGTTTTGCTTTTAAGGAGATCACTTCTGTCCAAACAACCCCGCTGTAACCCAAACATCTTGAGTGTGGAAGGATTAGTGCAGAAGGTCTTTTAATTTCAAAGTGGTTTGGCGAGAGGATATTTTTGCCATTTCACTTCAAGTCATTCCGTGGCGTTTGCTACAAAATGCTGCTTTTTAGCTGAAATTGTCGACCAAGTCATGGCCCTTTCTTTTGGCCTCCAAACACATGACATTTCAAACATGCATCGCTAAGACCGAGGGCTGAGAAAATTTCAGTGCTTTCTTGCTTGAAAATGGGCGAACGTTGGCCTGCTTTTTCTCAGAATTTTCAAGAGAAACTACCCCTCAAAAAAACAAATCAAAAACAATCTGTCTGGTTTAGCTCAAAATCTGGACAACTTCACCCAAATGAAAGTGAGTGATAGACACTTCACATTTTGAGGCTGTCGAGGACCGTTTGGATACGTTCATGGAGGCTAGTTCCACTAGTGGGTATTGATCAACTTGGTTAGGGGATGAAATCTCTTGACTGTTGGGAGTGAATAGCATGGAATGGATAATTTCTTACAGGACCTGTTTCTGTGAGTCCTCTGCAGCACCTGCTGCCGGCCACTGTCGGAGACAGGATGCTGGGCTAGATGGACCATTGGTCTGACCCAGTCTGGCACTGACTATGATTTTGATGTTTTTCATTATTCTAGCTCTAATGCAGAGCTGTTGGCCCCAAAATCAAGCACGAACTTGTTAAGCCCAGTGGATAACGGTTTGGGTTTAAATACGGAGAGACCAGGGTTCAAATTTCTTCTTCGCTATGAACTCACTTTGGGGCCTTGGCCAAATCACTTTCAGCCTCTGTTTCCCCCATCTGTTAAATGGGAACAATGGGTATTTTCAGATGCTGCCACACTTAACCCCACCCCGGGGTCACAACCACCATCACTTCTGTTCAGCAGCCACCAGATGTTCACCACGTTTTGCCCTGAACTGTGGTAGTTATTATTATTATTATTATTATTATTAACAAACATTTATATAGCGCCAGCAGTGTACCTGGCACTTTACAAAGTAATAAAACAGACACGGCCCCTGCCCCTAGGGCTTACAATCTGAGATACAGGAGCTGGGGTGGAGACTTAGGAAGGGGAACAGAGGGAGAGACAAGGGGAGTTACCACCAGTTGTGATTTTAGAAATCGCGGGGAACAGCCAGTGGTAAGCGTTACCACAGTTTGGGGCAAAGTGGGGTAAGGCGCACCATCATCTCTGTTCTGGGTACTAGCCTACTCCGCGGTGGTGGCCATTACCCTGGATTGGGGCTAAGTGTGATGGTGTAACTTCTGAAAATACCCATAAATGACCACCTTACAGGGTAGTTGTGCGGGTGAACTAGCCGAGGATCGTAAAGCAGTTTGGATGCTGAAATCTTTAGGCAAATGATAAATAATCATTACATCAGGAATCAAAGTATGAGATCATAAAATCTAGTGTTCTATCTCAGAGAATGGCCAGAGTGATGATGCTTCTTGGGACAGCGCAAGGAACGTTGAAATTCACAGTAACAAAATTAAAAGTTGCTTTCTAGGCACTTCCAGACAGAGTGGGCTAGGAGCACCCGGGAAGAGGACGACTTTGTATCTCTTTCAAACTTTTCAGTTTCCTTGACCTTTCACCTTAGTATAATTTTTTTTTCTGGATACCATCCTGGCTCTGCTGAATTAAGATTTCATCTCATGGTGTTGTTACTGAACCAGGCACTAAATTTTGTCAAAATTGAACTATCAAAATTCAATGAGGCAGACATGCTTCTTGGCCAAATTAAACCATGCAACCTTTTTGAAATGGTCTGCTAGTGAAAAGCCCCAATATTGATTATTTTTAAAAAGTTTTATAAGTTGAGACAGTCAGAAATGTGAAAATACTGCTAAACAAACTCGCGGAGACTTTCAATGACTTTAAAAAAAAAAAAAATTCCCTTCTCTCCCTCCCTGCCCCAACGCCTCTGTTGCCTGAATATATTTACTTTCCCATATCTTCAGTTCTGACTCCTACTTGCCTGAGGAAGGACCCTGTAAGGTCCAAATGCTGGCACATTTCACCAACAATAGTTGGTCCAATAAAAGAGATCATTCAAACTACTTTGTATCCACCCCTAGATTTTTGACAAAATTTAAATTTGACATTTCATTTGAAATTTTGAAATTAAAAAACGAACAGGCTCTATCATTGGTTTTTTTTTTAAATAGTGGGAAAGATTGATTTTAAAAAAAACAAACTTTTGTCAAATTTCAATTTATTTTTTTCCCTCAGAAAATCAAATTTGGGGAAAAATATGGACCCCCGTTTTATTTATGAGAGCAACAAGGTATGGTCTGAACGTCTCTTAGGTCTATTGACCTCTGCCACCAATTGCCATGACCTTGGTTTAAGCACTTCACTGTTCTGTGACTCAGTTTCCCCATCTGTTAAAGGGGAAGGCAATTAACCAAGACAGACAGGGCTGCTGGAAGATTTAATTAGCTCATCTTTGTCAAATTCTTTGAAGGGCAGGCACATGATAGATCTCATTATTCACAGACACAATTGTTTTCTTTTGTGAAATGGCTGTTTACTTTCAGTATTTCCCCATGATATTGTTTGAAACACGGGGAAGAACGTGCAGCCTGGCTGGGGCTGTCCTCTCCCTCTAGTGGCCAATTCATGGAGAGGATAACAGCCTACTACTGCTGTCAACTACAGATGCTGTTCCTTTAGCTCAAACAGCCTGTCCTTTTAAGGGCCCTGAATCAGTAAGCTCTTTCCATCATGAAGTCTAAACCTGCACTTTGGTGCCCTTTCAGATCGGGCAAGTTCCCGTGTTTCAGGAGTTCTGCACTGAACGCTCCAAAGTTTAAGCAACACTAAAAGTAAACAGGTGAGGTCACGGGTGGGAATCCACTGAGATAATCTAGTCTGACCTCTTTCATTGTACTGACTGACGGAATTCCCTCCGTTATTGATGTAATGAGGTGGGGGATCCTTTTCCCTTTTGGGGGCCACTTTGAAAATTAGGGCAGATTGCATAGAAGTTGGGGGGGGGGTGCAGGATGCATCAGGGGCACACTCAGGATGGGGGAAGGAAGGGGAAAATCCAGGTCATTAATCTATGTCATGGATCCATCCCCTGACCCCTGTCCTTGATAAGTTAATGGTTGCCAATGCAGGCCCTGCAACATGTATTTTTCATAACTCTTCCTTAAGGTCTGTTTTTTTATTAAATACCAATATTTTTAAAAATAACATAAATTTTCAGAATGATGCCATGACTCTGCATTTATTTATTTTTTAACTTGCACAATTAATGTGGATAAATTTGAACAGGGTTTGACTATCCTTGTGCTATAAAGTAAAGGACGCTGGCTTCCACACCGGCCCACTAACCAATCACTGTGACGTATCTGGCCCTTGGTGGCCAAGACATTGAGTGGCTCTGTCCTAGGTGAAAGAGCTCTTTAACACCCACTATTTTCTCCCCTTAACATTGCTCTCCCACCATAGTCACTGATTAGGGGTGGGACTCCAGGGGAATTATTGGATTTACCGGTAGCCGATACCGGATTTACCAGTATTGGAATACCAGATTTTTAACATTTTTAACATTGCCAATTTTATGGGGTTGTTTACATTGCAGCTGTTGTTAAATGGAGGCAGTGTAAAAGATCCGGTAAAACCAGCAATGTTAAAAATCCAGTAAAGCCGGCAATGTTAAAAATCTGGTATTCCAATACCAACAAGTATCGGTATTATTGGATTAATCCAATACCGGCCATTATCATTATTATCGGATTAATCTGATACTGATAGTCCCACCCCTAATAATCAGGTCCACAGCTCTTGACTATCCTTTTGATACACGAATGCAAATTCCACATGAGTAGTTGTCTGGGATTTGGGTGGAAGAAGGGGGTGGATTCACCCCTGACCCCAATGTACTGCTTTTCATCCTGATCTCCCAACTTCAGGTACTGATTTCCCGACTTCGCTACCAACAACTTGCTAAGAGCGATCCCCAGTATTTGGGGGTAATCCGGTGCCCAGTCTGAACTTGGGGAGTCTGTCAGACAATACCACTCCCCGCATGGTACGCGAAATGGCGAGTATGGTCTGTGGATAGCAAATTAGCTACCCATTTCAGTTCTCAGCCAAGGCAAGCAGCTTGTGTGGACTGTGGCTACTTGGGTGAGGACTTGGCTAAGGGGCAGAATGCAGGGGGCAGCCCACTCCCCTTAAATGGCAGCAATTCTCTTAGCAGTCTGAGCCATGGTTGGGCATTGACCCTGGGGCATCCTTTGTGGAATGTGGAATGTAGGGTAGGGACAACGGGGGGGACTCCACACTCACGTACCTGCCACCTTGGCCCACACAGGGCACTCCGGATTTTTTAGGAGTCTTCTGTGCGTGGCCATGGGTAGATCATGGGAGGGCGCCTCACCGCACACTGATTCAAAGGAGCAGTTTGCCACGTGGATAGTGGGGGGGGGGGGCGATGCATGGAGGTGTGTTGTTTAAAAACACCCTTAGATTGCAAGTCCACCGGGCAGGGACCTGTCTCTGAGAATCTGTGACCGTAAAAGCGCGGTGTCCGCCTAGGAGCGCGATAGAAACGATAAGCAGTTGTAAACCCGTCGAATAAACCCAGACTGAAAATAACAGCTCTGGCAATTACCAATGGTTTTGTTGCTCTATTTCAGGTTCATTTTTTGTTGTTGTTGTTTTGGGCCAGTTATTTTTATTTTAGGTATGTCGTTTTGACAATATTATCCCCATTGCTAAGAATTAATAAACATGCACAATTGCTCCCCAAAATGGCATAACCGAATGACCAGACAACCAAAATAACCAAAGCAAAAATCTGAAACCCCAAGCCCTTCAGAACAGAATGCCCCAAATCCTGGCTCCGTTGGCTTCGGGTATTATTCAGGGACTCAAAGGACTAGCGGAAAATACAAATCATTTCCCATGAATCAGCTGGGTCGTGTGCTTTTCTTGTAGCTCTCTGATTTTGTGGACCCCGGGACCTAGCTGAGGCTCTCAGCTCCGTTCTCACCAATGCTACGCACAAGGTAAAATCTCTTTCCTCCTTCCCTGCTGATTTCTCCGAGGTTTGCTTTAGCCCTTCTGTGCTCCCAGCATGTCCGAGGGGGAAATCTTGATTGATGAATCTTCAGTCTAAACCATACAGGGATTTGCTTTTAACACCTCCTAAGAAAGCCCCTGCAGTAATTTGGCTTGTACAGCTCAGAAAGAGGAAGGCTCAAATCATGCATGATGGGATTTGAACATGGCGCTGAGCTGCCCCTTCCCTGACCATTGTTTTCTAAGTACCAACTTCTGTCACCAGTGCTCTCTTTCTGGTCTCTCCCTGGAGAGGAGCCTTCTGGCTGTGACCAGCTGTTGGGAGCTGGGTGGGAACAACAGGGAACAGATCACTCCATTATGACCTGTTGTGTGTACTTTGTCGACCCTGCGCTCTCTGGGATGTGAGATGCTGATAGCTCTCTGCCTCTAGGTCACTGGAGTCCAAACCACCTGTGTTTTTCCAGTGTAAGTGTGGGCGGTTGTGGCAAAATGAAACTGAAAGGATTTGGGGTCATGAAAATTTAGAAATCTGCTCTGCTAAGTGGAAGGAGGGGAACAGAGAAAGTGAAAGCAAGCCATTGCTAACAGATTTGCTAACTTAACTTGAAGTATGGAAAAAACCACTGAGATTTTACCCTCTCCAAATAGATTTAAAACAAATCAAAGAAAATCTTTTTTTCACTCAACGCACAATTAACTTGTGGAACTTGTTGCCAGGGGAGTTGGACAAGGCTAGTAGCACAGCTGGGTTTAAACAAGGACTGGATAAGTTCTTGGAGGATAGGTCCATTAATGGCTACTAGCCAAATAGGCTGGGGGACGTGGCAGACTGTTGGGAGCTGGGTGTGAACAACAGGGAACAGATCACCCCATTATGACCTGTTGTGTACTTCTCTTAAGTGACCGAGAGTGGCCACTGTCAGAGACAGGATACTGGGCTTGAGGACCATTGGTCTGACCCAGTATGGGACTGCTTATGTTCTTGTGTTCTTATGTTCTTAGATCATCTAGTCTGGTGAGGGATTTCCCCCACTTGTTTGCTGGATCCAACCCACAAAGCTGTGTTTGGAAACAGCACCTTTTGGAAGGCATTCCATCTCAACTGGCCTGCTGGGATTGACAGAGAATCGCCACTTGGTCAGCCTGTCTCGCTAGCGTACCGGTTAATGGATTAACCGGTACGCCGACTATAAGAGGATCTGGTTACAGCGCGCTTGGAGAGAAGAAGACTAAGGTGAGATAGGATAATCAGCCTACAAATATTGGAAAGGCTGCTGTAAGGAAGATGGTTCTCTCTTGCTGCGGAGGGCAGGACAAGAGGCGGCAGGAAAGGAGATTTAGGCTGAACCTCAGAGAAACGTTTCGGAGTGTACAGGCTGCCGGGCAGTGCAGCGGGGCTCCTTGGAGAAGTCGTGGAGTCTCCATGATTGGAGGTTTGTAAGAAGCGGACAGATGAGCCTGTGTCTGGACCTGTCTAGGTCTGGCAGGTCCTGCACTGAGCAGGGGGCCAGAGAGACTTGATGACCCTCACGGTCCTTTCCAGCTCCAGGATTCTAGAGCTGGACTGTGGTTTGGGAGTCCCTCGCTAGCCATTGGCAATGCATCCTCATGCTCATGAGCTGAAACAGCCACAGAAACAGGTAAGAACATAAGAGCATAAGAAGTGCCCTACTGGGTCAGACCAACGGTCCATCGAGCCCAGCATCCTGTCTCCGACAGTGGCCAGTCACGGGTGCCTGGGAGAAGCCCCCAACAGGTCACCATGCTATCCATTCCCTGTGGCCCATCCCCAGGCTCCCGACAGTAAAGGGTTTTGTTCCCCAATCCTATCTGGCTAATAGCTGCTAATGGACCCATGAAAATGGTGGTATCCATGGTGCCAATGGTAGACCCATGAAAATGGTGGTACCCAACCCGACCCAGTAACTAATAGTACCCGACAGAATACCTGATGTACTGATTTACTGGTTTTCATCCAACTTTTATAGCTTCCAATATCAAAATCCCAACTTACTTCCAATACCGATTTTTCAGTTTTCCATCCTGATTCCTGTACCAATTTACCGATTGGTACCGATCGATAAACCAGTGAATCAGTCATGGTAATACTTGGTATTCTGAGGTAATCAGTTGCCCGACTTGGTGTTCAGGTACCGATCGGACACCCGGCGGAGTACTCAGAAATGGGTACCTCTCCACTGCAGCTGCTGCTCAACCACGGCGCCGGTACAACTAGAGAGACAATGCAGTGCCTCCCAACAGCAGCAGCAGTGCCCCTGCTACATGGCCATGTACACCAAAAGATTGCCCATCAGGACCTTGTGCCCAACAGGTCATGCCTTCCCTTCTGCTACACGGCAGCAACGGCCACTCCGCCAGCTTTGAAGCACAAAAAGTCGGCTGCCATGGATCTACTTTGACCAGCACCACTACAGGGATTAGCCCTGTCCAGGGCTTTGATTGGCTGACAGCCCTGTACCCTGATTGGCCAGGGAACCATAGATATACTTCCTGTGGCTGTGTCACAGGTCATTTTCAGTCCAGAGATTTCAAACAATGACTCAGCTGGCTTGCTGCAGTGATGGACCACCTGGTATTTGAGAGCTAAAACGAGTATGATCGGCATTTTCAGGTAACTCTTTGAGTATCTGAACAATAGCCAAAACAGAAACGGGCACTTGCCTATTTGATTTTGGGAAGGTTCTGTTTGGAGTTTCTTTCAGGCTTCTGGTGTTTTGGTTATATGGGGTGGGGGGCGGAGGTTGGGGTCATTTCAGTTGTATCATTGGGTGAAAACAGACATGACGCTAACCACCCTTTAACCACCCTTGGTGGTTATTTATGCATGTTGCAGGGCTGTATTGGTGCCCTATGCAGCCCGGAAACATGCATAAATGACCCCCAAGGGTGGTTAGCAACATGCCTGTTTTCACCCATTTTCAGCAATTGTGTGCCTGCCACTGGAGAGGCAGTGTGGTGCTGTGGTTAAGAATGGAGTACTTGGATCGCAAGGGAGGGGGCCCTGGTTCAAGTCTCACCTTAGCCATGAACTCACTGGGTGAGCTTGGGCCAGTCACAGATCTCTCAGCCTAACCCACCTCACAGGGTTGTGGTGAAGGTTAAGACATGAATTAATTTGTTCGTTGCTAACATTACAGTTAATACATTAAACAAAATGGTAAGCCACTCATCTAAATGAATAAATAATAGCCCAAATATTGCCAAAACAACCTTACCAAAATACTGATATAGCCAAAGCAAAAAGTCCCCCAGAAATCCCCAAACAGAGCAACTGAACTGTGTGCCAACATATATCAGTGGCTCCCCAAATCCCCATTTTTGGTTCAGGTGGCCTAGATTCGATGAGTTTGCCCATTTTGGGGGGGTATCCATTTCAGCATGAGGTTTGACTCATTCTCTGGCCAACGTCCCAGACCCCCAAACCTGACCCCAGTAGGAACAGACCCCCCCCCAGGCTGCAGAAGCTCTGATCCAGCATCCCTCCCACTTGCTCCTTTGAACTAACACTTGGAAGGCTGGATGTTGCTGCAGCTACTGACTGACCCTGGCTTGGCCAGCACCACTTGCTTGGCCCCCATTAATAATTAATGATGAAATACCCAAAATACCAAAATAACTGAACAAAGATACCAAAAGGACTAAATAAACAAATATGTGACAATCATTTTATGGCAAATAATTATTTGGCTTATTCATAAGAACATTAAAAGTGCCATACTGGGTCAGACCAATGGTCCATCTAACCCAGCATCCTTTCTCCGACAGTGGCCAATCACGGTGGCTTGGGAGAAGCACCCAACAGGTCACAATGGGGGATCCATTCCCTGTTGTTTTCCCTCAGCTCCCATCATGTTCCCTGATCCTGTCTGGCTAATAGCTGCTAATGGACCTATTGTCACGGGTTGGAGGTCCAGACCCCCACTTTACCGGGTTTGAGTGACTCAGTTTCCCTTGCACACAGGCCTCTTGAATTATTTTCTCTCTCTGGCTAATTCAAGTCTGCCACAATGAAACTCCTTTGACACTCAAGGGCTCGATCCTTCCCGTTTACAGACTCTTTACTCTCTGGGTTCGCAAGAGCTTGAGGGCTCTTGTTGCTCACTTGTGTTCCAATGTTAGACACAGACACTTCTTCATAAAGATAAGAAGTAAGTTTATTGATTACATAAGCAAGATAGTTGATACAGAGTGGTTACTAGAAATCA
>QEPC01012366.1:347021-360002 GCA_003113815.1 Sphenodon punctatus
CACTGACAGACTGAGCTCAGGGGAAGGGAGCAGAGAGGAGGGCAGGCACACAGGGAGAGGGGACAGATCGCACTGACAGACTGAGCTCAGGGGAAGGGGCAGACTCGAGAGGAGGGCAGATGGACAGGGAGAGGGGAGAGATCACGCTGACAGACTGAGCTCAGGGGAAGGGAGCAGAGAGGAGGGCAGATGGACAGGGAGAGGGGAGAGATCACGCTGACAGACTGAGCTCAGGGGAAGGGAGCAGAGATGAGGGCCTGCACAGAAGGAGAGAGGACAGATCCATGATCTGGTTACTAACAACATGAAGTTAAAGAGAGATAAATGTAAAGTTCTGCATTTAGGTAAGAAAAATCGAATGCACAAGTACAGGATGGGGGATACCAGGCTTGGCAGCAGTCCATGTGAAAAGGATCTGGGGATTGTGTAGTTGATCACAAGCTGAACATGAGTCAGCCGGGTGATGCAGCTGCAAAAAAGGCTAATGCAATGTTGGGCGGCATTAACAGAAACATTGTTTCCAAGTCACAAGAAGTAATAGCTCCACTCTGTTCTGCGCTGGTCAGAGCTCACCTGGAGTCCTGTGTCCAGTTCTGGGCACCGCATTTTAAGAAGGACATCAACTAATTAGAACAGGTTCAGAGGAGAGCGACAAAAAGGGTCAAGGGCCTGGAAATCAAGTCCTATGAGGAAAGGTGGAAGGAGCTGGGTATGTTTAGCCTAGAGAAGAGAAGACCAAGGGGAGACATGTAGTCTTCCACTACCTGAAAGTCTGTCACAGAGAGAATGGCAAAAATTTGTTCTCTCTTGCCCCTGGAGGCAAGATTAGAAATAATGGGCTCAAATTACAAGGAAGCAGATTTCGGTTAAACATGAGGAAGAACTTCCTAACAGTAGGAGCTGTTGGACAGTGGAACAGATACTGCCTAGGGCGGGGGTGGGATTCTCCTTCACTGGAGGGTTTCACACAGAGGCTGAACAGCCCATCTGTCGGGGATGCTGTCGCTGTGGATTTCCTGCACTGAGCAGGGGGTGGGACTAGATGCCCTCAGAGTTCCCTTCCAGCTCTATGATTCAGTGCCTGGACTGTCCTTTTTCTGAGCGCCCCCCTCACACCTTCCCGCCCTCAGCTTCTATTCGGCCCTCAAAGCTTGTACTCATTTTCAAAGTGGCCCCCCAGGAGGAAAAACGTTTCTACGCCCCTGTCCTAATGAAACCGGTATCCTAGAAACAGCCGTTCCTGTAACTGCTGGCTCGCACTAGGTTAAACAGACACTTTTACTATTATTTTCTGGTGGGCTGAAACGAAGATTTGGCACCAGGTTTGTTGTCATTCAGAGTCGTTTCGACTAAGTAAATAAAAAGCCTGATTCGTGTCACACCCAGGTTGTGATTCTTGGTAATCATTTTGGTTTCTTGAGGAGCTGAAACGAATATCCTCAAAAACCGAATAAATCTCTCGCTTTTGCAATATTCAAACTGAAACTAACGAAGCGGATAGCAGCCAGTCACTATTCGTTCCTGTTTTATCGTCTCCCCCTTTCAGTTATTTTTGGTTAGATCATTCAGTTTATTTCAGTATTTTGGTTGGTTCCAAGGTTTTGATGCTATTAACATGACAGCGAATGGAAAATGATTGAAATGAATTAACCAAAACGAAATGGAAAATAAAGGAACCAAGCCAGAGTATCGGAATAAGCAGCAATGAGAGTATCTTTTTCAGAAGCAGATATTATTTTTAGATATTTGTTGAGCTGTCCAAAGGTCCAGATAATATCCGACAATAAAAAGAACTACTACCTTCTGCTGTGGGCAGAGGATATTCTGCCTTGGACTTTCACCCTGACAATTCTGTGATTCTATTCGTTTCAGCTCTAATTGCAAAATTCCAATCAGGTCTTGGTCCTAGAATTTGTGGGTCCAAGGGAAAACATAAAATGTGGGACCCCAATCCTTGCTACGTGGCCCTTTCTCCTCGGGGGCACCTCTTTGTAGGGCCTCTAGACTTGGTTGTGTTTGGTGTGTTGGTAATCGACAGACTTCCAGTCGGAGTGGAGCTAAACTACCGGATGGATGGGAGGCTCTTTAATCCTTCAAATTCCGTGGGAAGATAGACACCCCAACGTTACTGTCAATAATGGTCATTCATCATCAACTTCATTGGGCCAGTCACATCGTTCGGATGTCCGACCCCAGACTTCCTAAGTAGGTTTTATTCCCCCAGCTCAGTCAAGGCGTGTATTCAAGGGGAGGGCAAAGAAAGCGTTTCAAGGATGTCTTTAAGGCGAATCTGAAAAAATGTAACATTGATGCCACTTCATGGGAGCCCATCGCCCAGGACCATCCCAAGTGGAGGAAGAGTCTACTACAAGAATCTCAGCACTTTGAAATCTCACAAAAACAACAGGCGATGGAAAAGCAGGAGCGGCAAAAGCAGCGTGTTGTGGACCAAACTGGGAACCCAGAATCATCCACCTCACTCAGAATCACATGCCTGAGCTGTAATCGAATCGGTCACTCCCAGATTGGCCTTGCCAGCCATCCTGGGACCCATGAATAAGGCCATGTATGATGGAAGACAATCATGCTCGACTGCAGGGATTGCCGATGATGATGATGATGTGATTGGGGCAGTGCTGGGAAGGAGTGCCGCCCCCCCCCCACATCCTACCTTGGTGAAAACAGGGGCCACTGTGGGGCCCCTGGCCATCCCTGGTATCAGTTAAACCAAGTGTTTGATCTGATACTTCATTCACTTTGATAGCCCTATGGCTTCCCTTAGTCTATGTGGTCCTCCCTCTTTACATGCCTCTTTTGAAGTTGTTTTTAGATGGGTTGTATATTGTTTTAATGCATTTTACGGTTTGGGAAGCACTCGGAGAGCCATTTACAGGTGAGAGGGCACGATAAAAATCATTTAAAAATCATTCTGAAACCCCCATGTCCTCCTCCTCCCTCTTCTCTCTCCGCTCAGGATCTTGCTCTTTTTCACCTCTAAGATTGACAAGAGCCACCTGGATATCGCTTCTAAGTCCTCTCCCCCTACTACTCCCCCCACTCCCTCCTCCCCCCGCCTCTCTCCTGTCCTCCTTCCATCCCACCTCCCTTGAGGAAATCTCCTCCCTGCTCTACTCCTCCAACCCCTCCACTTGACCCCTGGACCCCGTTCCTTCCCGCCTCCTGACCTCCATTGCCTCCACCGTTGCCCCTCCCCTCCTGCATATCATCAACCTCTCCCTCTCTACCAGCTCCTTCCCCTCTGCCTTTAAACATGCTACTGTCTCCCCCATCCTCAAAAAGCCCACTCTGGATCCCTCTGAACCCTCTAATTACTGTCCTGTCTTGCTCCTCCCTTTTGCTTCCAAACTCCTTGAATGGGTTGTCTACTTCCGTTGCCTCGACCTCCTCTCCGCCAACTCCTCCCTTGACACCCCCCCAATCTGGCTTCCGCCCCTTCCACTCCATTGAAACCGCTCTTGCTAAGATCACCAACGATCTTCTTGTGGCTAAATCCAACTGCCTTTACTCTATTCTTGTCTTCCTTGATCGCTCGGCTGCCTTCGACACTGTTGACCACTCGCTCCTGCTTGAATCGCTCCACTCTCTTGGATTCCGGGACTCTGTCCTCAATTGGTTCTCCTCCTACCTTTCTGACCGCTCCTTCAACGTATCCCTTCCTAACTCCTCCCCCTTCTCCTTCTTACCCCTCTCAGTCGGGGTTAGGGATGTGCGAACACTGTTCAGAGTTTGGGCCGAACTCAGCCTGTTCGGACAACCGAATGGAACGTCCGAACTGAATGTTCGAATGGCCGAACAGTTTGGAAAAGTTCAAATGAGTCCGGGGGCGGGAAAAACGTGACTTTGGTTGGAAAAAACATGTCTGGAAAGGGGAGGCAGCTGAGGAGCAGACTTCCTGGCACCAGGGGTATAGACCAGGGGTGGTTTCAGGGCCAAATGATACTGATACCGAAAAAATATTCAATTTTGGTATCGGTATCGATAGTGCTATTTTTGGAAGTTCGGCTGAACCAAACTCCGCCAGACCGAACAACCGAACCCGAACTCGGGTTTTGAACCAAATGACCGAACGTCTGAACATCCAAACCACGTTCTGTTTGCACATCCCTAGTCAGGGTTCCCCAAGGCTCTGTCCTTGGCCCTCTCCTCTTCTCTGTGTATACCCTATCCCTAGACAAACTCATTGCCTCCCACGGTTTCCAATACCACCTATACGCTGACGACACTCAACTCTGTCTGTCCACTCCTTCCCTCTCCCCCTCTGTTCAAGCTCATCTCACCAACTGTCTCTCCGATATCTCCGCCTGGATGTCTCAACGCCAACTCAAACTGAACATGCGAAAACTGAACTCCTTATCTTCCCTCCCAATCCTTCCTCTCCCTTTTCCCTGTCAATTGCCATTGACGGGGTCTCCATCCTCCCTGTCCCCCAAGCCCGTAGCTTGGGCTTCATCTTCAACTTGCACCTCGCCTTCAAACCCTACATTGACTCCGCGGCCAAATCCTGCCATTTCTCCTTCCACAACATTGCCAAGATCCGCCCTTTTCTGTCTGTCTCCTCTGCCAAAACTCTCATCCATGCCCTAGTCATCTCATGCCTCGACTATTGTAACCTCCTCCTTGCTGGCCTTCCCCGCTCTCACCTTTCTTCCCTTATCTCTGTTCAAAACTCTACTGCCAGGATCATCCACCTAGCCCGTTGCTTTGACCACGTGCAGCCTCTCCTCTCCTCTCTCCACTAGCTCCGTCTTCCTGAGCGTATTCTGCACAAGCTCCTCGTCTTCACCTCCAAAGCCCTTCACAACTTCGCCCCCCCACCTCTCTGCCCTGATCTCCCTCCGAACCCCTGTTCGAGCACTCTGCTCCTCCTCCATCCCCTCCCTCACCCTCCCACACCTCCCCTGCTCCCCCAACCGCCTTCGTTCCATCTCCCTCCCTGCCCTCGTCCGCCTTTCCCCCTCCCTTCGTACCGTCAAGTCCCTCCTCAAAACCCACCTCTTCCGCTCCGCCCTTCTGAACTCCTGCTAAGCATCCCCATCCAGGATTATCCCCCACCTGTTCTCTGTAAACTCCCAATTCTCTGTAACCAAGCCAAGAACGTGCACCTGAGCTCTCTCATCCTCATGAATGTTGCATCCCTTGTCTCTCCCTCTGTTCCCCCTTCCCTGTCTCCCCTCCCCCTGTCTTTAGGTTGTAGGCCCCTGGGCAGGAACCGTGTCTATCTATTCTTTGTAAAGCACCAGGTACATTGCTGGTGCTATATAAATGCTAATAATAATAATAATAATAAATAAATAATTAATAAACCATTTGTGGCAGGGCTAGGCCACAAAATGGCACCTGCCATGAGGAACCCAAGATGGCTGCCACAGGAAGTGTCTAAGTTTGGGGTGTGGCCAGAGCCATAAGAGGAA
This sequence comes from Sphenodon punctatus, assembly GCA_003113815.1. Classification (NCBI taxonomy): domain Eukaryota; kingdom Metazoa; phylum Chordata; class Lepidosauria; order Sphenodontia; family Sphenodontidae; genus Sphenodon; species Sphenodon punctatus. Next base: position 352,454 of record QEPC01012366.1, read on the forward strand.
GCTAGTCCCAGGAAGAGGTCAGTCTGCTCTGGCCTACTGAGGAGAGCACATCTCCTGAGAGACTGCCTGGAGACGTAGACTAGAAGACTGTAGGATCCGGATGGAAGGAACGTGAGGGGAAGATGCTGGTGTGAGTTGAGATAGCTAGCCTGGAACTGTATGTGTGGCTAAGCTAAGTCTACTGTTGACTAGCCAAAGGTTTGGTGCCTCGCAGATGGACTGTGTATTAAATAAACTGCATAAGGATTTTGCTCTTGGGTGACAATCTTCTTGGGGCCTTGATCCTGCAAGCACTTCCCACGGTAAAATGGAGCCCTGCTACACCGCTATAGTACCAACAAAGTCAACCATGCCCCAAAGGTCAAAATCCCAACTAAACAAACTAACTGGATACACGAATCAGGAGTAACAAACGTCACAGTCCCCTGAACGACTTCAGTGGGGTTGCTAATTTTACAACAGCGACAAAGATTAATCTGGATATTCGTTTGTGGAAACAAATATGTCCATTATCTTTGCAAAATGAAAAGCCATCTTCATTTAAGCCCCCTTTTAAATCTCGCCACTCACCAGCGGGGTGGGGTGAAAATGATCTGGGTCAAACAGTTCTAAAAAGAAATCTCCACTTCATCCATGTACGTGGTTTGAAGACGGTTAGTGAGGAATTCCGGGTGCAGGCACTTCTGTTTACTCAAGTCTACACTAGGAAGACAAAAGCATTGTTCGAGTCAGTGGAGCAAAAGGTGTTGCTTGCAAACGGGATATGGAAGTGGGACATCTACAGAGGTGAGGAGATGTATCACTGAGAGCAAGGAGGAAGGTTGACAGCAGTTAGGAATTGAATTGCCACCTGGACTAGACCAAACATCAGAGGTTTGGAGAATATAAACGCTTACCGCAGAAGTGGTTGGTGCCTCCAACCCAAAACCAAGAGGGCCGGCCAGCTCCATTATCAAAGGAGCCATGGACATGGATTAACTAAATTTAAAGCTGAGATTCTGAGCGAAGGGATTCTTGAAAGCGTAACTAGGTTCAGACTGTGTAGGTTTTTTTAATATATAAAGAAATATATATAATATTTATATTATAGAAATATATTTATATGTATAATATTTCTTTTCCATAGCAACTTTCTGTATCTCTGCACCACTTTTTGATAGCGAATTTGAACTTCTTTTCTTTTGGCTCAAAACTGACATGTGAGTGTGTTTGCTGGAATTGGTAATAGGACCCTAGAGGGGACCTCTGTCTGATGCAGAAACAAACATTCCAAATAAATCTTTCCTGTAGCCAAGGAGCACCCAAGATGCAGGTGTCTCTTGGCTGTCCCTTGTGAATCTGGATTTATGTGCTCCAGCCGAGTGATACTCCTTATAGCCGGCAGCTGGAGGGCTCTGGGCTAACAGGAGAAACCCACTTTTGTTTACAGCTGTCTGAAACTGAGTCAGAGCCGTGTTTGGAGATGCAGAAGAATTTGGATATCATCTTAGCTACTTTATTTTGGGCCTTTTCACATGGGCGCCCGCCCCCACCGCACACACGTGTGGTGGGGGAGCGCACATGCAAACGCTGCCTGGGGGGGGGGCGTCTGTAGGAACGGCACCCGCAGTGGGGCGGGGGGCGGCATCCGTGCTCCTGTTCTCCACCCACGCACGGAGCAATGGAGGCACCGCGGGCGCACACCCAATCCCCCACCCAGTGCGGCCCATTTGAAAAGGACCTTTGTCTTTTGTCTCTCCTATATCTCAGGTGAACATAGCAGCCGCATTCTAAACAACCTCTGGCCAGAGTGTTCCCTTTTAAATGAAGCCCATTTCAATTCTTATAATCCGTGCTGCCCAGAGCTAGGCGAAAGGGAAGACAGATTTTTGCAGAGGGATAGATTTTTGTACAGACAGAAAGTATTTAGAATTTCCCAAGGCCTTCATCCCCAGCCCGCTCTCCGCCTGCCCCCAGCCCACTCTCCGCCTGCCCCCAGCCCGCTCTCCGCCTGCCCCCAGCCCGCTCTCCGCCTGCCCCCAGCCCACCCCACACCAGCCACAACAGTATAGATTTCTAACCTGGATAAATCTCCAGGGTGGCTGCCTATATGTTGAAAGGACCAAAACACAGACCGCCTTTGGGGGTTGGAGAGAGGGTTGGCTCAAGATCAGGCCCAAAGCTTCCTAACAGGAGACAGAGGGAGGAGCAGACACGATTCAGAAAGACCTAGGCTGGGATTCACACACCACTTACAGATTCAATGGGGCCACTCTGGAGTAAGGGGTTTTGCGGATGGCATGATATCTAAACAGAGGTGAGTTTGGGATCAATATCCTTCCATGCAGCAAACCGTGGGGGCAGGTGGAATAAAAGACCATTTAATTTAGCATCAAGATCAGCCCATGAAATTTTCTCAACAGGCCCAAGGTTTGAGCTGGTCAAAATAAGAACATAGTGCCAGACTAGGTCAGACCAATGGTCCGTCCAGCCCAGCATCCTGTCTCTGACAGTGACCAGTCTTGGTCGCTTGGGAGAAGCGCCCAACAGTTTACAATGGGACGATCCATTCCCTGATGTTCCCTCCCAGCACCCGACAGTCAGTGGTTTCATCCCCTGACCGACTTGATTAATAGCCATTAATAGACCTATCCTCCATAAATACATGCGTGATTATGAGAAAATTATGCGGAAATGGTTATGGGAAAATTTCAAAAATCTACCTAGCATGTTGGTTGCTTTGAAATGGAAATATTTGGAGCTCTTCTTTGAATATTTTTGGCAGCTTCCAAAACCCCCAAACTCTGATTTATTTTTTGTATAAATTTGGGGGTTGTTTTTGTTGGGGTTTTTAAACCATTAAAAATTGGTAAATTTTGGTTGCCAACAAAATTGAATTTTTGGAGCCCACAATTTCATTTTTTCCATTGAATTTTGGTTGGAAACAGAGCAAATAAGCAGAAAAATTGCATTGGAAACATTCGGGAAAACGGGTGGGGGGGAAATACTTGAGCAGGAACAAACACAGTTTCTTTGACGGGGGGGGGAATGTAAATTGAAACAAGTCTCCATGGTGAAATACTGACTTTATCCTCCACTCCCCTATGCGCCCCCCCCAGCCTGATGGTACCTTAACCAACTGGCAAAGGAATGTAGACCAACTGCACGGTACCGTACAGACCAGGAAAATCAGAGCAGAGCAGGTGAGTCATTTGTATAATAATGAAGATGACTGTCCCCAGCCCGATGACCTGTCCAGTGTCCACTAACTAGACCATGCATTGCTGCCTCTCTCCGCTGAATAACCAGAATCAGGATTTATAGAAAGCCTTCCCCCTCCCCACCCCATCCTCTTGCAGGGCCCATTCCGACAGTCTGCTGTTGCTTGTCTGGCTCCGCTCTTGCTTGGTCTCAGTCTGTGCCTGGTTTGCATGCAGGGCGCGTGGGGCAGATTTGCAAAGCATAGCTATATCCGAGACAGGCGGTTCCTACAAGCAGAGAAGCTATATTTCCTGTTGCTTGGAGGAGGGCCAGGCAGAGGCCCCATTCCATCCTCAGAATCTGCCCCATGGCCTCTTCCAACCTAGCCACACTCTTGGATCTGTGTCATGCAGCCAGACGGACCAATTTCTCACCTCCGTGAACTTCGCCTGGGTGAGGAGGGGGAAATTGGCCAATGGCCGAATCAAGCAGGTTGGGTCAGCTACTCCTTCCTCCCCCCACCAAGGACCGTGGGAGGGTTGCCATCTTGGGCATCCCACACCAGGGACTCAGTGAGGGATGTTCAGAACATAGACAGCAGGGATGAGGAACCGATGGTCCGTGAGCTAAATTTGGACCGTGGTTGGTTTGTTTCTTTATTTTTGGCTTCTTGCAGTTCCCAGATCTGGCCTTTGGGTTCAGGCTCTCCCCTCCAGCTACTGACAGACTGAGCTATGGGGATAAGGGCCAGCACGCAAGGAGAGGGGACAGATCCAGAATCTGGACCCTCCCTTTCTTTCCCTCATCCTGAGTGCACCCTTTAAGGGCTCCCAACTCCAATCCAGCCTGATGAACTTGGACTAACTGGCCCACAGAAAGGTGAAGATCCCCCATCCCTGCCCTACACCTTGAGCTAAAGGAGACCCAGACACTAGGGATGGGACTATTGGTGAATTATCGGTTACCGGTTTTATCAGTATCGAATTAATCCGATATCGGATTTATCAGTAACGGACCGGTATATCGATTTTTTAACATTGCTGATTTTTCGGATCTTTAACATCGCAGTCATTATTAAAATGGCCGCAATGTTAAAGATCAAAAAAATTGGCAATGTTAAAAAAACGATATACCGTTACTGATATTATCAGTATCATCGGATGAATCCGATATCGCCAATCATTGGCATTGTCGGATGAATCCAGTACCGATAGTCCCATCCCTACCAGACACCGCCCCGGCCATGGGTGGGGTTTCCTAGAGGAAGCTGGTGGCACCTTGGGGAGCACCCGACCCAGCGGGAGGGAGAATGGTGGCACGTCGTTTCTCGGAGATCCGGAGACGTCGGGCTGAGTCACGATTGCAAACGGGGTTTGTCTGGATTCATCGTTTAATTTTTCTGTGAAAGGAACAAGCACACGCACACACACGCAGACGCACACACACGTCACCTGGACATTTGGTAAAACGGTCTTTGAAATCCCACTGGCCCAACAAAAGCCCCGCGGGGTGGGGAAGAGGGCATGTGTGGGGTGGGGAGGAGAAGAGGGCGGCAGGGGAAGGGGGCATTATTTTGACACTTTTTCAAAGGATTATTTAAGGGCTCGGCTTCTTGCTGGGTAGCGCATTGTCTTTCCTCTCCAGCCGGGTGTAAGGCTCAAAGGCGGAGGTGCCCAGTCCGTAGCCGCTAGGGAGTTCGTGCAGGCTGCCCAGCAGCGGGCTGCTAAAACAGAGCGGGGTGGCGGGCAGCCGAGGTGAGGAAGAGGATGCCAGTGAAGGGACCTGGAGGCTGAAAGTGCCCGTCCCAGGAGGGCTGCTCCCACTGCTAAGCCCCGGGGAGGTGCTCCCCGACGTGCCCATGCTGGATCCGTTCCCGGAAGAGTTGATGGGATTGGGACCTGGGGAGAGCAAGTTAGGAGGGGCCGGGACAGACAGAAGTCTCCCTTGTTCCAAGAGTCGCAGGATGTTGCAGGTAGCAAAAGATTCGGAGGTGGAAGAGGAACGCTTCTCCGAGTCTCTGCTCTGATCCTTCTTCTGCTTGGTGCGGCGGTTCTGGAACCAGACTTTTACCTGGGGTGGGGGAGAGAAGAGGAGACAGTAAGCGCTGCCACACCGCCTCAGACCAGGGTGTGTGTGTCGTCTGCAGTTCCACCTCGCCCCTCCAGCCCCCAAATTCTGCGAGCAGAAAATTCAGATTCTGCAAGTGGAATAAATTATGCAAATTAAGTAAATGATGCAAATTTTGTGTGCACAAAAAATACCCAGTATGCCACTCATCAACAGCGAAGGCTTTTCTCTGCCATGTGGGGCTGTGGGATGCTCCTCTTCATCAACTGTGGTCCAAGGCCCCATGGTCTTGGTGTATATATCTGCCACTAAAAATGCCAGCACCCCATTGGCTCGCCCAGTGCACTCCCCACTTGGACTGTAATTCTGTGCTGCCAGAGGCAATTTCTGTGACAATTTGGCCAAAGGCTGGGTCACAGAAATGATCACAGTAAGGGCGCTTTCCCACGATACTGTCCGCGCATGCTTTGCCTCTGGGAAGGAATCCGGAAGGCAAAGCATGCGCAGAGTTTGTAACATGGGACACCACCACCCCCGTGCATTTTTGCTGGCAATCCTGTAGAGGATTGCACAGTAGGGAAATCCAGCTCTGCAATCCTCTGCAGGACCGCCGGCAAAAATGTGCAAGGAGGCGCTCCCACATTGCAAACCCTGCACGTGCTTTGCCTTCTGGATTCTTTCCCGGAGGCAAATCGTGCGTGGAAATATCGTGGGAAGGCGCTCTAAGAGAAAACAAAACACAGGGACATGACGAAAGCTCATAATGAGAGCCAGGGCAGTGTTGGAACTGAGAAACAGGGGTTCAGATTTCTGCCTTAGTCACAAACTTCCTGGGTGCAGTCTTGCTCAGGTCATCATTTCTCAGCTTTAGTTTCCCATCTGTAAAATGGACATTATAACGATCTACCTCTCAGGGCCGCCGTGGGGGCGAACTTGCTATGGATAATAAAGCACTTCGGACACACAAAATAATAGCATACAGGATCAGTAATAACACAGATGTGACTGAAAGAGTCAAACCAAAATAAGGAAAGAAAGAGAGCTGCAAATATTGTTTCATGGTAAATTTATTATTATTATTGTTTTGTTATTATATTATATTTTAAAATATTGTTTAAAATAATCATCATCTCATTACAATAACTATTCAGTGGGCTATCTGAAATGTGAATACGATTTGTGTTAATTGAAATGGTTATTCCGTTCCGATATAGTCTGCTTTGCTTCCTTCCATCCTTCCCCTAAGGGCCGGCCTTAGGATGTGTGGGGCCCAGGGCAATGCCGGGCCCCTGGTGGCCCCTCTCTCTTGGGGGCAACCTCTGTGGTGCCCTGAAGGGGGTGATGTTTGGGGCCCCACTGAGAGGGAGTGGTGTCCCCCCCACCTGTCCTGGTGCCAATAGAGGCCACTGCGGGGCCCTCAGACAGTGTGAGGTCTGGGGTGGCTGCCCTAGATCTCCCTGTGGTAAGGCCGGCCCTGCTTCCCCTTCCTTGCCTTTCCCTGCCTTTCCCCTCAGGTTCAGACTCATTAGCCCAGAGGCCTCTGAACCAGCCCATCCCGGGTTCTTTCTTGGGTATTTCTCCCATTGCTTCTGCAGGACAGGGCTCATGGGAAAGGAGGCCCGGCTCGCAGGATACAGACACTGAAAGCTTGGGAGTCCCAGGAGGTGAAAATGTTCTATAAATGATAAACGCATCCTTGATTATGGGGGAGAGTGAAAGTATCTCATCGCAATATGTTGTAATGAACACGCAGCCACCTCTGCCTTCCTCAGCCCAGACACTGCAGTGCTCAAGAGAGGGATCACGTTGGGAGCTCAACAACAACAAAACCCAAGCAAAAGCCAGGGTGATGGACGTGTTTCTATGGTTTTAAAATTGAATGCAATCCATTTTTCAACTGTGGAAAGTCATAACGAGTGATTGAAGAGTGTGTTTGCAGCATTGGTCATAAATATTTATTTATGTTTAAAACTTGAATCTCACCCTTCTCCCAAGGCTCTGTCCCCCTCTAGTGGTGGCGCTGGGCCAAGCAGAGACTGCGGCCCTCTATTGGCGGTCCTGGGCCACTTGGAGGCTGCAGCCCTATGTCCCCCTCTAGTGGTGGCGCTGGGACACAGAGAGGCTGTGGCGCTCTGTCCCCCTCTATTGGCGGTCCTGGGCCACACAGAGGCTGTGGCTCTCTGTCCCCCTCTAATGGTGGCGCTGGACCACACAGAGTTTGTGGCGCTCTGTCCCCCTCTAGTGGTGGTGCTGGGCCACACAGAGTCTGTGGCGCTCTGTCCCCCTCTAGTGGTGGCGCTGG
>QEPC01012366.1:370382-397717 GCA_003113815.1 Sphenodon punctatus
CTAACCCAACCCACCCACCCCATCGCCCTCGGGAAAGGCCCAGCGGAACAGCCAGGTCTTACAGTGTCTGCGGAAAAAGGGGAGGTCAGTAATTAAACGGATCTCCAATGGGAGGGAGTTCCACAGCCGCGGTGCAACTACAGAGAATGCCCTCCTCATGGTGGACACCCGGGAAACCCGGGGGACCCCGAGGAGGACGCCCCAGGCCGACCGCAGGGGCCGGTCCAGGAGCCGGAGGGTGAGGCGGTCCTGCAGGTAGGTGGGGCCCAAGTCATTTAGGGCTTTAAAGGTCAACACCAACACCTTGAATTGGGCCCGGAAAACTATTGGCAGCCAGTGCAGAGAGCGAAGCACCGGTGTAATGTGCTCGCGTCAGCCCGTCTCGGTCAAGAGACGAGCCGCCGCATTCTGCACCTGCTGCAGCTTCCGAACCAGCACCAAGGGTAGCCCCACGTAGAGCGCGTTGCAGTAATCCAGTCTCGAGGTAATAAAAGCATGGGTGATTGTGGCCAGATCTGAGTCCAAGACATATGGGCTAAGCCGATGCACCAGATGTAACTGGCGAAATGCCCCCTTTGCTACAGCCTCCACCTGGGCATCGAGGTGAAGCTGTGGGTCCAGGAGCACCCCCAGACTCCAGACCTGTGAAACCAGAGGAGGATGGACCCCATCAATGATGGGGGCCACTACCACCCCCCGGCCCTCCCCACAACCATCACCTCCGTCTTGTCAGGATTTAGTTTCAGGCGACTCGCCCTCATCCAATTCCCCACAGCCGACAAACACCGGGTAAGCACCGAGACTGCCGGGCCTGAGTCGGAGGAAAATGAGAGATACAGCTGGGTGCCATCAGCATATTGATGACACCTCACCCCAAACTCCTGGACAACCTCCCCCAATGGCTGCATGTACATGTTGAACAAGAGGGGATAAGATGGAACCCTGTGGAACTCCACTCCGCAAAGAAGTCCACAAACAAATCACAGAGAGCATTTGATGGTTCTAACTCCAGGCGGAGGGAGACCGAACTGACCAGCCCCCTCACCACCCAGAACAGCTCAGCCTGGCGGGACTTAGTGGACGCAATGAGGGCAGCAAAGAAAACCTTCTTTGCTGTCCGCACCACAACAGCATAGGTACGTAACCAGACTTGCCGCAATCGGTCAACTTCAGCACGCGAGTGACACCACCGTCACTCTAACTGCCGCCCTTCACGCTTCATCTGCCGCAGCTCCTCCGTGTACCATGGGAAGCTGCATTGTCGGTGCTTCGGGAGTGGACGCCTGGGGGCCACATGGTCAATGGCCTCAGTCAACACGGAATTCCACATAGACACAAGGTCATCGAGTGAGCGGCCATCGAGGTCAGAGGAAACATCCCCTAGAGCTATCTGGAACCTTTCTGGTTCCATAAGCCTTCGGGGGCGAACCAACCTAACTGGTTCCTCACCCTCCCGGGGGCCGACATATGCCAGGATACCCGCCTGGAGGAGATAATGATTCGTCCACAGCAAGGGCACCATTGACACCTCCGCCACTAACGGATCCCCCACCTCAAGACCTGTGCATAATATCATGTCCAGGTTATGTCCTCCAACATGTGTGGGGCCCATTACTCCCTGAGACAGGCCCATGGTTGCCATGGCGGCCATGAATTCATGCTCTGCCCCCCCAAGACTGGTATCGGCATGAATATTGAAATCCCCCAGGACTATGGCCCTGCGGGACCGCAAGACTACCTCCGACACCAGCTCGGTCAGTGCGGGCAGGGAGGCTGCCGTACAGGTGGGTGCCCGGTATATCAGCAGTATCCCCGCTCTGTCTCCGGCCAAAACCAACACCAGATGGCGAGCCTCCACTCCAATGACAGGTTGCACAGGAAATCTCCTCACAGACCAGGCAACCTTAAAAATAACAGCTACACTGCCCCCTCCCCCCCCCCGGCCCTCCAGCCGTGACTGATGCTGCACGGAGTACCCGGGCAGAACAAGGCCAGCCAATATAGGCCCCGACTCAGTGTCCAGCCAGGTCTCCGTAATACGTGCAAGGTCGGCCGCCTGGTCCAGGATCACCTCCCGGACCGTAGTCGATTTATTAGCCACTGACCTCGCATTTACCGGCATCAAACCGAGGCCCAGGGTCCTCTGATCCCCTCCCCGCCTGTCTGGGGGCCAATGAGCGGGACAGATATACAACATCTGTCCCGTTTCATGGATCGAACCTGCCTCCCAGAAGGACCATAATTCCCTCAGCCCAGCACGAACCCTATGGCTGCAGACACACACACCCCGGTCCACTCCCCTGACACCCCCCTCCCCGGAGACCGCTCCGCCAGCCCCCCAAAGGAGATCCCCACCCCACCCCCCCATCCTCCTCTGTCACCGGAGGATCACCCCCCATCCCAAGGGCTGCACCCCTCCCTCACACTGAGGGGCTCAGCCCTTCCCTCCCTAACCCACCCCCCCTGCCCCCTCCCTCATAAAGAAAACAACCCATCCCCCCCACCCCTATCCCTCTTTAAAATACAGGGCAAAAAACCCTCCCACCAATATCAGTGGCCCTCCCGGTCCCACACAGGGCCACGTCGAGGGCCCTTTAATACAGTCTTTTAAAATCTGGTCATGTGCCCTGGCCCCGCCACCCTCCTCCAACAGGGGGAGTGCGCTGATAGGATGTGGGGCCACACGATGACACAGATCCCTGGAGCCGGATCCTGGCAGCGGCAGGCGATGGTGCGTATATTGTGGGACACCTCAGGGCTGGGTGGCAGGTGCAGTCTCCTATTCCTAAGTCCGACCCACGAACGGCCCGCATATGGCCAGCGGCCAAGGGCTGCCGTCCTCTGGTGCCACCGCTGATGAAAATACCTGGGGGGGAGAGCAGGTGTTACCACTCAACCCCCTCAGGCAGCAGCCCCACCCCCCAAGCAGTGTCCACTCCACACAGCCCCCACAGCACTGGACCAGCACCTCGTCTGCTTGACCAGCTATTTGGCAGGCAGGGATAGGATTTGGAGAAATTCGGGATAAGGGATTCCAATTGCTTTTTGTTTGTGTATTTTCATGGATTGTAATCCACCCCAAACTTAAGGAGAAGGCGAGAGAAACATTTAAATAAATTAGAACGTCCTCTTACAGAAGCCAGACTTGAACCCGTGACCTTCACCCTTCCCTTCCAGAGTGCTACCACTAAAACTACAGACGTAGCAACTGCCCAAAGCCGGCCTTCCCACAGGGTGACACAAGGTGGCCACCGCAAGCCCACCGCCGCAGGTAGCATGACCCCTACTTCCACCCAGCGAGACCGGGACAGCGGCATGGAAGAGAGGGTGGGTCCTCCAAGTGCCCCACATTTATCTTCACCCTGGGCCTGGCAAATTCTAAGGCTGGCCATGCCCCTCCTTGTCTCACCTTAATGTATAAAATGAGACCGCGTTGCCTCATTCCCGGCCTTGGAGAGTGGGGACTGACTGAAAGGAAAAGGGGGAGCTGATTATAAGAACTGAGGCTGTTTTTACATGATCACAATTAATCCGAATTAGTTTTTAATTCAGATCCATTCATTTGGGGTTATTATTTAGGAGTAACTGTTTACACAATCATTTTTTAATGAGGAATAAAAATTAATTCCTAACCTACTGCAGTGTGAACAGGTTAATCTGGATTAGGAATCACAAGGAAGGCTGGTTTTAGATGTGCGGACAATCTAGTGGATTTAAAAATCCACTTTTGAAAAACTCACGTAAGTGGCGTTTAGACACACTGAAAGTCTCCTGGCCGCCATTGGAACAGCAGCGCATGCATTCTTTTTAAAGTGTTCACACGATCAACTTAATCCACATTAAGAGCCACTTAATTCGGATTAATGCTCATGTTAAAACAGTCTGAGTTTATGACCTCCTGTGCCCTAGTTTAGCAGATCAGCTGCTGTAGCAACGCACCTGAAAGAGAACAGGGCCAGAATCGAGTCAGCAATAACTGATAGCAGGAAGGGAATTATAAAATCTAGCACAAACCCCTCGTCTTCACCTTCAAGGCTCTTCATGGGCTTGCTCCTCTCTAGCTCTGTCCTCATCTCCCACTACATTTCCAGTCAGGAACTTCGCTCCTCCTCAGCCACCGCCCCCCTGCTCCATAAACTGGCTTCATTCACCCTTCCTCGCAGGCTGCCCCACCCCCGTGTCTGAAACTCCCTCCCCGAACACCCGTGCTCTGCTCCCTCCCTCCCAACCTGCCAATTAAGGACGTTCAAAGGGGGCAGACGTTGTATTTCTGATTTCTGTTTGGGTTTCGGTGCCGATTCTTGTGGGGGATTTGTGTCTCAGAATTTGGGGACCTTGTTTAAGGGTAGAAAAGGGGGTGCAACTGGCATGTGTAGCCTTTGTGGGGCCAGTCCCATGCACCGCATGCGCAGCTGCATGCATGCATGTGTGTGCAACTGCATGGTTTGCATGGCAAGCCTAGGCGCATGGCTTGTACGTGCATCCAGGCGTTTATATTTTTAAATTTTATTTAAAATAATCTAATTTTTTTTAAAAATCACTGTGCATGTGAGAAATGGCCACTGGGTTCATTTTGCACAGGCACAACAATTATTTAATAATAATAATAATAATAATAATTAGTAGTAGTAGTAGTAATATTATTTATTATAGTAATTAATGCATGGTAATTGACTATTAATAATAAATTAATAATGATAAAATGAACAAAATAAACATAAACAAAAACAGTAGAGTCTTTTATGAAAATCCCTAAAAATGAATGGATTTTTGGATACAAAAACAAAAGTGACAATGAAAATGAATTCTGTGCCTCCTACGCACCCCTGGTCATTTACTCAGATAAAGAGCCCCTTTAAGGGGGGCGGGGTTTAAAGTCCAAAACAACTGGGAAACCCTTTGAGCATCCAGTTGTTCTTTTGCATATTGGATTTCCAGATCTTTCTGAACACGTTCTGATTTCGGCCCAAGCTCTAGAAAACGATCGGGATAAGATATATGGTGTAGAAAATCCCATTGAATGTAAAATTTCTTTGGCCTTTGCTGGCCATTTGCCAACAGCAGACTATATAAACCCGTCGTGCAAGTGAGTCAGAGTTAACCTTAGCCAAAATTTCAGACTAGATAACGTAGCGTTTTCAGAGACTCAGCCAATTCCAGCCTCCGCTCTAAGAAGAGCCAGTGGGGCACTTTTGGGAACATGGAGATGTGATCTAAGCATTCTGTTTTGCTCCACCTCAAAATCATTCCCATTCAGCCTAGCCGGGCTCTAATAGAAGGGTGGCCTTAACGTTGGCAAGATTCAATGGCTTCCCCTCGGCTGTTACAGAAGGTCCCATTTAGCGAACGGATATGTCAGCATTGTAGTAAAGACCAAAATGAACATGTGGAAACTCTCACACATTCTATGACTAGACTGTCCTGCTTGTGATACCTGGAGACAGCGATATATTGCCCCTTCTTCATGGCCGTAAGCCAAGCCTGCCTCCAGAAGGAGGTTTTCCTTTTACGAGAGAAGGATTGAAATATCTCAATTTGCGTCGCTAAGTTTCTGTCTCAAGTTATAAAAATCAAGACCTCTATGGAAAAACCGGTAGAGATATGTGGCCATGAACTTGTTTAAGGGATGGTGCTTAAATCCATACAGGAAGCAGAACCAGAGCTTGATATTAGGGGACTTTGAATTGTTAGTGGATTTGTCTGTATGTACGCTAGTATAGATCGATTCTTACGATGGCACCAAATGGTTTTCCTCCTTTTGTTTCTGTTTATTGTGTGTTTTTACGATGGCCGTTGACTGTGTAAATAAAGTGTTGATTGATTGGTCATTTACTCAAGACAAGAATCCGTTTTCCTGGGCTCAATTCCGTCTCCAGCTGCCTGTAGAATCGGGCCAAGCCGCTGAACCACACCAAGGACTCGAAGACCTTTTTTACACGAGACGCACCCACTCATGAACACACAGAAATCTGCATGTTCATGAGTGGGAGGTTGCTCCATGTGTGAGGATGAGTGTGGGGGGGTGAATGGGGATGCGTGTGCGGTCGTGTGCATACCTCGCCCCACCACCACCACCGCGCACGCACCGGCGCACCCATGCAGCCCCCACCCAACGGCGCCGTGTAAAAACGGCCAAAGATTGAAAGTCAGCCTAGATCAAAATCCCACTCGACTCCTCTAAAGGACCGTCACCGGGGCTAATGTCTCCCCTGATCAGCACAACGTACCACGGAACTCAACAGAACGCTCAAACCGCTCGACCAACCATTCAAAACATCCCATTAGAACTGGAAATTCGGAGGCACAGACCCGAAACCCGCACGGCGATAGTTGTGTTGCCAATACAGATCCATGAACTGGACCTTCCTCTTCCTGAGCACCCCCCTTAAACATCCCAGCCCCAACTTGTATACGGGCCTTGGAGCTTGTACTAATTGTCAGAGTGGCCTCTGGGATGGAAAAGGTTCCCCACTCCCTGCTTAAAGAGCTCCCTTTTGTGTAGTAACTAAGCTAAGCACGTGAACCTTCAACTTCGTGCCACTCCTCAAGTCCATTCTAAACTGTAAGCCTCTGGGGGCAGGGACCTGTCTCTAATCAGGACTGCACAGCACCGGGAACATTGCAGGTGTTTAATAATTAATAAGAAATATTTCATAATTAATAATGCCCTATAATATAATGATTAATGATTAATGACTAATAAATAATGACACTAGGATTAGTAGCAGAAACAAATGAATAGCCAGCTCCAAGAAAATAAACGCAGCCCTTGAAACAGACACTCTACAATGCAAAATGGATCTGCAGGGATGAGAAACCCTTTGACCAGACCTCTCCGCTGTCAATCTGGCCCTCAGGGGAAACAGCCAATTGACATTGGCACTGAGAGGACAGGGAGCAGCGGGGCTGTTCCGGCAGGTAGCTCGTTTTGCGGGGAGGATGAATGCACAAGCTGGGCTGGGATTAACCAAATTCCAGCAACAGAGACAGTCCCCAAAGGGCTGGGCATTTTGGCGACATTTCAAAGCGTTTTGTGAGAATTCATCCATTCGGGTGCCGAGCGGCAGGAAAAGCGGAGGCTTCAGAGGTTTCAATCGGAAACTGGAATCCAGTGTTTTCTGTTGCATGAGGGAGCCCTGGCTCTGCTCGGTGTCTCCCCACAGCCAACTCACCTTCTCCGCTTTCTGTGCCTCAGTCTCCCCTCTGGCTAAACCCTGGGGTAGGTTTCCCCGCAGGGGGCGCCCTGCAAAGCCTCACTTGAAAGGGCAAGGGCACCCCCTGATTTGGATGTTTCTCTTTGCCCTGTCTGGGGGGGCACTCCTCTCTCAGTTCCCTGCCTTGCCTTAGACCACCCACTGCTTTCCAAACATTGGCCTACACGGCCTCATTGTGAGAGACTCAAATCTTTCCATGAGCCCAGATGGCAATAAATAAATAAATAAATTGGGATTCCCCAACACCAGCCCTGCCTGCCCCCACCCTGACCCTAACATCCCTGTCGCCGCAACCTAATGACATTTGCTTTAGTTTTTCAAATGCAGCCGGGACAAATCAAACGCCGTCGCTTGCCCGAGCCGAACACCAGATCCAGGGCGGTGCTTTCTGTTTGTTAGATTTCCAAGCGTGCAGCTCTAGTCTGGGAAATTCAGGGGGCAGTGGGGGCTCCCTGGCAGCACATGAAACCCCTGACCACAGGAGGATGGACACCATTTGGGGTCATAAACCAAAGCTTGGGAACACTCTCCCTTAAACCTGGCTGACCCCATGGTCCAGCCTAGATCTGGGGTCCTGGGTCCCCCCCCCCCCCGGGGCTCCCCCAGCTTTCAGTCCGACTTCAAATGGACATGACTCCTTAGTCACCTCCTGCCCCAACTGGCTTCCAATCTCAAATGGAGACAGAATTACAGACGGAAGAAACTTGCACGGTTGGGAGACAGAGCAATAAAACGGCCGATGCAGTTGAGTGTTTCTAAGCGCCAAGTGATGCCCCCAGGGAAGAATAATCCTAAGTCTCTGTACGCAACGCTGAAATCTAAATGAGGTGTTATCGCTCAGGGAAAGGATCATAGAAGCAGTTGGAAGGGGCATCAAAGGGCATCTCAGTGCACGAAATCCACGGCGACAGCATCCCTAACAGACGGCCGTCCAGCCTTTGTTTGAAACCCTCCAGCGAAGGCGAGCCCACCCCCGCCCTAGGCAATGTCTGCTCCACTGGCCAACAGCTCTTACCATTAGGAAGTTCTTCCTAATGTTTAGCCGAACTCTACATCCTTGTGATTTGAGCCCATTGTTTCCAGTCCTGCCCTCAGGAGCAACGGAGAACAAGTCTGCTCCATCCTCTCCGCGACGGCCCTTCAGAGATTTGAAGACAGCTGTCATGTCTCCCCTTAATTTTCTCTTCTCTAGGCTAAACACACCCAGCTCCTTCAACCTTTCCTCATAGGACTTGGATTCCAGACCCCTGACCCTCTTTGTCACTCTTGGAGTCATTGTGGAGAGTTCATTAAAAAAAATCCATTCAACGTGCCACAGCGGTCAAAAAGGCAAACGGAACGCTAGAAATGATCAGGAAAAGAATAGACAATAAAAGCAAGATGATCCTATTGCTGCACCTGGAGTAGTACTGTGTGCAGTTCTGATCATCCAGTTTTAAAAAGGGGCATAGAAGACCAAGAAAAGATTCAGAGAAGGGCAACAAAGATGATCAGCAGCATGGAACGGCTTCAGTGCAAGGAGAGGCTCGATAGGGTTAGGGCTCTTCCGCTTGGAGAAGAGATCATTTAGGGGGCGGGTGGGACGTGGTAGAAGTTTACAACATTCTGAGTGGTACAGAGCAAGGAAACAGGGAGCTGCTGTTTACCCTTTCTCAGAATAACCAAATTAGGGGACATCGCATGGAATTAAATGGCAACATATTTCAAAGAAAACAAGGAAGTGGTTTTTGACTCAATGCACAATTAACTTGTGGAACTCGTTGCCCGAGGATGTTTCGAAGGCCAATGGCATAACTGCATTGTTGTGGGGTTTTTTAAAAAAGGATTGGACAAGTTCCTAGAGGATATGTCCATTAGTGGCTCTTGGTCGAGTTGGCCAGAAGATGAGGCCTCTGACCGCTGGGGGTGAACAGCAGGGAATGGGTCACTCCCTCATGCCCTGTTGGGGTGAGACTTCTCTGAGTGAAGGGACCGAGAGACAATGACCGCTTTCAGAGAAAGGATTCTGGACAGGATGGATCATTGGTCTGACCCAGTCAGTGTTTTCATATTCATCCTCCCCAGGCAAGCCCATAACCACAGTCATTCAGAGCTGAAAACGTTAACTGGTGCTTGAATTAAACAAGCCCCCCAGGCTCATGCCGATTATTCTGCAGGGATGGAGACCCCCTTTTGTTGGCCTTTTTGGCGGGCATTGTTGTCTGCTTCCCGCCCCTCCCATCCAGAGTCCCCCCCAGGATCTAGAGTCACCTGACGTCTAGGGGGGAAAGGGATCCTTTTAATCTGAATCACCCCGGAGTTAAGTGCCTCCTTCCGTTTTACCACTGGAGAAGGGAGTTGCCCATGAAAAGTGTCTCGTTGGAAGCAGCCCATTGGGAAAATAAATAAAGCCTGGGCCTATGATTATTTCCCTGTCTTTGCCGCCGGTGAAATGCTGCTCTTAATCACCACCTTGGGGTGGGCAGAGGAGGGAAATTAAATCGGCAATCAAAGGGGTGGGGGGCGGGACGGGCAAAGCTCAGAAATTAAAGTCCTGTCCGCCCCTGCACCGAGCGAGCCGTGCTGGCTCCATTCAAACACCGTCGATGGAGACAAACACCCGCGTTCACATCCCGTGCCCCAGACGGCATTTACAGTAATCGGAGTGTTCACTTCTCCATTGAGCGGCCGTTGAAAGGAGGCTTTTGTGAGCGGCCGCTGTCAAATTGCCCAGATGGAGGTTACTCAGTGCCTATTATGGCTGAGCTGCCTGCCGCAGCCTGCCGCACACGTATCTATTATCCATAGTGATGGGGAGGAGCGGCCGACCCCATCATCAAAACACAGAGACACCGGGAATAAAGGCTTGTTTTTCTGCTAAGAAGGATAAGCGCCACCGGCCTCACAAGGCCTCGCTGCCCACAGCTGGGTGTGACGCGAGATGTTACAAAAGCGCTAACAGGCCTTGGTTGAGATCAACACCCCGCCGTGCCAAGGGCCGACCGTGTATCGACGGGGAAGCAGTCTCTGCCCCAAGCAGCTTACAGTCTCGATGAGGTGAGTGAGAGTTGTCAGCCT
Source organism: Sphenodon punctatus (assembly GCA_003113815.1). NCBI lineage: Eukaryota > Metazoa > Chordata > Lepidosauria > Sphenodontia > Sphenodontidae > Sphenodon > Sphenodon punctatus. The sequence goes on from QEPC01012366.1 coordinate 380,654, forward strand.
GGTTTATTTAGCTCCCCAAGTAACAACACAACACACACTTGGGTGGAGAACGGTGGCGTAGCAAGGCTGGGGGGCGGGGGGGTCCGAGCTCATGTCCGAATTATAGACCCCTCTAAGGACAAGTACGTAAGCTCATTGAATGTTTTCATACGAAATGCTACCCCACAGGGCCACCCAGAAGCCACAGAGCCGCCTGCCTGCCCAAAGGTGGAGTGGCTGGGTGCGCGTTCCCGTGAGCCTCGGCGCACCCACTCACGGCCACTCACAGAGAAATGTCGGGAAATCTGGCGTGCTTCATGTGGGGCCAGCTTCTTGTGGGACCACGTTGGGAGCCGTCCGTTTGAAGGGCTCCCCACTCCCTCCACCTGTGTCAGCGACCATGAACCACACCCCCATCGCCCTGCTCATTTAAAAACATCCACAGTCAGACCAATGGTCCATCGAGCCCAGCGTCCTGTCTCCGACAGCGGCCAATCTCGGTCACTATGGAGAAGTCCCCAACAGGCCCCAATGGGGCAATTCACACCCTGTTGGTCACTCCCAGCGCCCCACACTCAGAGGTTACGTCCTTCAATCTACTTGGCTAATAGTTATGAATTGACCTGCCCTCCAAGAACTTATCCTGTCCTTGTTTAAACCCAGCGATGCTACTGGCCTTGATCACGTCCTGTGGCAGCAAGTTCCACAAGTGAATTGTACAATGAGTGAAAAAAAGAAAGACTGTCTTTTATTTGTTTTCATTCTGCTGCCAGTGAATTTCATGGAGTGTCCCCTAGTCCCCGCCTCCACCCCCTGCAATTGAGGTGTAGCTACCATGGAGTGAGAGGGCTTCGTTGAGCCCTGGTAGAGAAATTGCAGGGTGGTGTGATTGGTTGAGGGCTTGGATCCCGCAGGGACTTTCCTGAACTGGCTCCCATGTTTACAACACTGAAAGGGGGGGCGGGGGGGGGATGAGCCAGTGACAAATCTCCTATAGCTGCAAATCCCTGTGGAATTTGTGTGTCTCTTCTGTGGGGCCGGGGATATGAGGGGGGAGCATTCTATTTTCTGGGCCCAATCAAATATAGCTATGCCCTCTCGCATCACTTTATTGTCATGGGGAAGCATGCCCAGTGCCTTTCTCCTGGTCTTGGGGAGAGCAGTAACAGGATGCCTCAGTGTTAAACTACCATCCTGACCCCCTGATGCACTCACCCATCTCCCTATAGTCAATGGAGTCAGTCCTATGGCCCGCGGCTCCTGCCCGCGTGCGGATGCACACGGTTTCTGCACGACAAGGTTTGCACACACGCAGGGACACGTGGGATCCATGGGATCAAACCCAACGGCCTCATCTGTGACTGGGGCTGAACCGAGATTTTGCCAAAATGGCAAATTCCATCGAAATCCCAGTTCCCGATACCACCTCAGTTGAATCAAAAACCTCTTGGTACTCGGGAATGTCTCAACCGACATTTCATTCCTGCTTTGTCATTGATGGCTGTGCCACTCATTTTTAAATCCCAAGAGTTAAATATTATTGATGTATTTGTTTGGCTCAGGGCGTCTTATATAATAAAAACGGACATCATGAGACTACAATAAAACACCATTTAAAAAAACTCATTATAAAACCCACCCTCATCCCTAAGCCCTCCCACCTCAACCCATATCCCCACCTGCCTAATGTGTTGCGAAAGAGAAATGTTTTACCCACCTCTGGAATATGCTGAGGCGTGGGCTCTGACAGACCTCCTGGGGAAGGGAATTCCATCATACCAGGGCAGCAACTGAGAACGTTTCCCTGTGGTCCCCAATATTGGCTGGTGGTTCACACAGGAGAGCATTCCCAGTCAACTGTTAAGGTCGCAATGGAGCATGGAAGGACAGGGGGTCTTTCAGACATGTGGGGGGTCCAGGCCATTTAGGGTTTTAAAGGTCAGAACCAGCCCCTTGAATTGTGCCCAGAAAACTATAGGAAGCCAGCACAGCGTATAGCGCACAGGTGTAATGTGTTCCCGGCGTCCCGCTCCCATAAGGAGCCGGACCGCCCTGGAATACCAACACGATGCCGCATTTCTTGCACGCCATTTTCTCTTGTACTACCTTGTCACTCATTGACTGGTATGCGGATTCCTTTACTAATCTGCAATCTAGTTGCTGATTGGTGAAAGCAAGAGGAACAACATAGAGCAATTCTGACTGGTGGCACTGGAGTGGAGGTTAAGGGACGCTGGGGTGGGGGAGGTTAAGCGGTGGGTTATTTGCACAGTGATTGGCTCAGAAATGCGGAAACGACAAACCCCGAAGTAAAATGGTACCATCAGCAATGGGGTCAGCAGTAAATGAATGGTACACGGTAAACGGTAAGCAAAAAGTCGGTAACTCAGGATGGTATCTCGCGGTATTGCGAGAATAGAGAAATCACATCAGCATCAAGAAATCGTCGGGAAATTGATCCCGGTTCCTGATATAAAAATTTGTGAATAACATTTTTGCTGCTCGTCTCAGCCTTCGACAACTGGAACCGAGTTCGGAAATTAGGTTCGGTTTGTTTCGGTTCGAAAACCGAGTTCGGTTCGAAAGTTTGGTTCGGTCGACTGAACTATTCGAGTTCAGTTGAATTCCGAACTTCTGAACTGAGTTTGTACATTCAAAACCGTTGTGGTTTTTTTGGCCTTCCGAACTGGTTCGAATTTGACTGAACAGTTTGGTCGAATTCGAGTTCGGTTCGGTCGACCAAACTATTTGAGTTCGGTCCAAACTCCAAACTTCCGAACCGCGTTCGCACATCCCTATAGAGGAGACCTCTTGAGGTCTAGAAGTGAATGGATCACTTGGTTATGACCTGTTGGGCCTTTCTCCGAAGTGATCAAAGCTGCCGGCTGTGGGACTGGAGACAGGACAGTGGGCTGGATGGACCATTGGTGTGACCCATTGGTTTGGCATTGACTCTGTTCCTTCCTGAAAGGTAGGAAGCAGATTTGTAAGGCTGACTTGAAAGGAACCTTGAGGGGGGGTTTGTCATCCAACCCAGCCCCCTGCTCCAAGACAGGATGCCGTCTGCTTACAGCATCACAGACAGACACTTGTCCAGATGCTTTCTGAAATCATCCCAGGGTAAAGAGATTCCACAGCCTCCCTGAGCAACCAATTCCATTGCTTAATGGTTCTTACCGGACGTTTTCCCATCTTACCGGACATTTCTCCATTATATTTAACCTGAGTCTCCCTCGCTGTAATCTAAGCCCAATCCCTCTTATTCCGTCTTCTGGGACGGTGAAGAACAAGACTTCATCATTTTTTTGCTAGCATCTCAGTGCCCCAAATCGGCACACGATATTCCAGGTAGGGTCACCGCTGCTCGTTAAGCCTCATTTGCATACCTTGCCCCGCCTCCCCTCTTCTTTGCCACCCAACTCTCTCGCCCTGCAGTCTCTCTCTCTCCCCTTCTCCCCATGCCCTGCACACGTGAGAACTGACAATACGACTTTTCACTTTGGGGGTTGGTTTGCAAGGAGCTGACGATGGCTGCAAACAGACAGCTCCGGAGGCCGGGCTGGCGGGGCGGGTATTTCATTGCTATTGTTTAATACGGCTGCCCTGCTGGTGACCTCTTGCATGAGCTATTCGTAGCTCAGAGACCAGCGCCATTTTCCTCTCGACTCGGGGATTAGCTCATGTGTACGGTCAGCTGACACTGCCGGTCCCGGCTAAGGGGAGGATGATTCCTTGCCTGCTTAGCGGTTCTTTCTTTCTTTCTTTCTTGCTAAATATCTGTATCAGGGCCGTAGCTAGCTTGGAATGGGCCTTGGAGCAGAATATGGAATGGGACCCCAGTCTCTCTCCCGGAAACAGAAGATCCAGCTGCACTAGAGAGGCTTAGGGTCCCTACAGCAGCAGGACACCGTCTGTCTCCTAGTAGAGTCTGGGTCTAGATATTTTATTTGGTTTATATAAATAATATAAATAAGGGACAGACGGATCAAGACAAATGTGGAGACACACAAAGTTTACAAAACATTCCAAGGTAAAAAGACGAAAACGTCCAGGTGAAAACACAGCGGAGACTAATACTCTCTCAATATAAGTGAGTGGGCTGGGGAGGTTTATTTAATTTAATTTATTTATTTCCTTGGTCTTGTACCCCGCCCCCTCCTGCTCACACAGCAGCTCACAACAGACACAGCTTGGAGTAAGGGATTTTTAACTAGGTTTAGGGGGCAACTGGGTAATGCATTTCTGTGAAGTGACCGAGAGTGGTCACAGTGTCCGAGACAAGATGCTGGGCTCGATGAACCATCGTTCTGACCAGGGGCTGCTTTGAAACGGCCTTTCTGTTTTTGCGGAACAATTTCACGTCAGCAGAACGGCGGTTGAATTTTTTTCATTGGGATTCCAATGGGCTGTTTTGGCAGCCGTAACGGTGTCCCCATTTTCCGTACATGCGCAAAGCGGCCACATTTTTTCCTGTCATTCCAGCGAACAAAACTTGGGATGATCATCCGTTGTGATTTTCATCTGAGCCGATCGAAACGGATCAAATCCGGGCAGAAACGCACTCTCTCACCCCTAGGTCTAACCCAGTACGTCACTTCTTATTATCTCTTGTGACGCTTCCCACCCCGAGTCCTAGGGAAAGGGCAGGATATAAAATTAATTAATTAATTAATTAAAATGGGGTGGGGCGGCAGAAAAGCCGGTGAGGGGGGATGGAGTCAACATGGAGGGAAAGTCCTGAATTTATCATCGACCTGTTAAAGGTAGAACCACTATAACTCAGAGATGTAGACTCAGGAAGTTAAAATCGATGGGTGCCCTCCCGCGGGCACAGCGTTCGGCCGGGCAACGGGCACTCAGGCGCAGCGAGCCGCGTAGGGCAAAGGTGCGACCTGTCAATGTGACACACACACACCCCGAGCCCACACATGCTGCGGCCCAGAGGGCGGTTCGAGCACGCCTCCTGCTCCATGCCCCGGGCAGTGGGGTGTGTGGGCTCGGGGGGGTCACACATTGACATGGCTGGCGCCTTTGCCCCACGCAGCTCGCTGGCATGCGTGGGGCACGGGTACGCCGGCGCACCCACTGTCTGGCCAAACGCCTACGCCGGCCGCAGGACCGCACGCTGTGGGTGCAATCCAACACCGGCAGACGCAGCGCCGAGCTGGGCAGGGTGCGCTCTGTTGCGCAGACGTGGCAGGCGGGCGGCAGGCTGTTTCAGAAGGGCTGCGCCAATGCCACGTGTGGCTTGCTGCACCGGTGGCACGCGCCTGAGCACTGGCAGGCACAAACTGTTTATTAGGGGTGTCGGATTGCACCCTACACGGGCAGGGCACCGATGGATTTTGCACACCCTGACGAAGAAATACTTTTGCATGTGACCCTAACGCGTTGTATTTACACCAGGTGCTTCCGTTGGCTACCGTTATTTTTCCCGTTAAGGCATTTGCCAGGACCCCTGCACTCACCCCCATCCCCTTGTACCACCCCACTCCTTTTACAGGTGAGAAACCAAGACCCTGACTGCGCCGGGCAAAACAGACTGGAGGAGAGTGGAATCGGGTCCTGACAAAACCCTGTTGAATTTCCCGTACCTGAATCAAACTGAATATTTCAGGTACTTTTTTCCTGTCTGAACCAGTTTTCGATCGGATGCACCAAAACGCCAACACCTGGTTTACCGAAATACTCTAGCTCATTTTTCAGGTATTATTTTGGTTTTTCCTGCACATGCAGACTGAACAATTTAGGATGCACATGTGAAGGATGGTCCTGTGGCCATTTTGCACCATGCAGAGTGGTCTTTTCGTTTTAAAAAATAGTTTTTATTTTTAATAAAAATAACCGAAAAAATAAAATGAAAAAACAAAAACAAACGTTTTCCTTTACAAAAAACCTCAGAAAATGAAGAGAGTTTCCCCCTCACAGGATGAATTCCCAGCCACCTAAATTGATGATGATGATGATGATGAGCATTTATATAGCGCCAGCGATGTACCTGGCGCTTTACAAAGAACAAGATAGACACGGTCCCTGCCCGAGAGCTCACAATCTAATGACAGGGGGAGGGGAGACAGGGAAAGGGGAACAGAGGGAGAGACAAGGGATACGACATTCATGAGGATGCGCTCAGGTACACATTCTTGGCTTGGGAGTTTGCAGATAACAGGTGGGGGATAATCCTGGGTGGGGATGATTAGCAGGAGTTAGGAAGGGCAGAGCGGAAGAGGTGGGTTTTGAGGAGGGACCTGGAGGGTGGGGGCAAGACAGACGAGGGCAGGGAGGGAGTTCCAGGCGTGCGGGGCGGCAAGGGAGAAGGGACGAAGGCGGTTGGGGGAGCAGGGGAGGCGTGGGAGGGTGAAGGAGGGGATGGAAGAGGAGAGGAGTGCTCGAGCAGGGGTTCGGAGGGAGATCAGAGCAGAGAGGTGGGGGAGAATACGCTTGTGCAGAATACGCTTGGGAAGAGGGAGCCAGTGGAGAGAGGAGAGGAGAGGCTGCACATGGTCAAAGCGACGGGCTTACGGGCTAGGTGGATGATCCTGGCAGCAGAGTTTTGAAAAGAGATGAGGGAAGCAAGGTGAGAGCGGGGAAGGCCAGTGAGGAGGAGGTTACAATAGTCGAGGCGTGAGATGACTAGGGCGTGGGTGAGAGTTTGGGGAGAGGAGACAGACGGAAAAGGGCGGATCCTGGCAATGTTGTGGAGGGAGAAGCGGCAGGATTTGGCAACAGAGTCAATGTAGGATTTGAAGGTGAGGTGCGAGTCGAAGATGAAGCCCAAGCTACGGGCTTGGGGGACAGGGAGGATGGAGACCCCGTCAATAGCAATTGACAGGGAAGAGGGAGAGGAAGGATTGGGAGGGAAGATAAGGAGTTCAGTTTTCGCCATGTTCAGTTTGAGTGGGTGTTCAGACATCCAAGGTTGAAGGAGCTGGGTGTGTTTAATCTAGCAAAGCGAAGACTAAGGGGAGACATGATAGCCATCTTCAATTATCTATAAGGCTGCCCCCAAGGGACTGTTCTGCCTAGCTATGAAATAATTGCTCAAGTTACAGGAAGGGAGATTTCTGTGAGGAAAAACTTCCTAGCAGCAAGAACTGTGCAGCAATGGAACAAACTGCCTCGGGAGGTTACAGTCGGGTAATCCATTTCCTGCCATCCTCCCTCAGCTTCTGATAATCCAGGGTCTCGTTTCCCTGACTAACCAAAGTAGGAGCCCTTTCTGGACCTGGCCTTCAAAAATTCATCCAGTCCCTTTTTGAAGTCTGTTATGCTGCTGGGCTGAACCACATCCTCCGGCAATGAGTTCCACAGATTTATTATACGTTGGGTGAAAAAATAGTACTTCCTTTTCTTTGTTTGGAATCTGCTGCCTGTTCATTTCATGGCTCAACCCCGGGTTCTGCTATTTTTAGAAAGGGTGAAGAGCAGCCCGCTATAACTCAGGAATGGCAAGTCGGTAACACAGGTAACTGGGCAATAGGGATGGGCGAACAGAACGCGGTTCGGATGTTTGGACATTTGGTCGTTTGCTCCGAAACCCGAGTTCGGGTTCGGCTGTTCGGTTCGGTGGAGTTCGGTTTGGCCGAACTTGGCCGAACAGCCAAAAATAGCGCTATCTATACCGAAACCGGATTCGATTATTTTTTTTTCTGTATCGGTATCATTTGATCCTGAAACCACCCCTGGTCTCCACCCCTGGTGCCAGGGAGTCTGCTCCGCAGCTGCCTCCCACTTCCAGTCACGTTTTTCAAGCCTTCCAGTCATGGTTTTCCCACCCCCGAACTCGTCCGAACTCATCCGAACTTTTCTGAACTGTTTGAGCGTTCGGTTCGGACGTTCAGTTCGGTCGTCCGAACAGGCTGAGTTCGGCCTGAACTCTGAACTTCCGAATCGCGTTCGCACATCCCTATTGGGCAATAACCAGGTCCTCTTTCCTTCTCAATCCACCCAAGATGGTTTGGGTACTTCAGTGGGTAGAGACCCATTTTTGCAGGGACCTGTTTCAGGTCTAAAAGACAGAAAACATGATCCATGGATTTTGTCTCTACTGCTGGGGATCAGGATGACTTTTCCATGGGGGCCTTGTGACCTTCTGGTGCCTTCTCCTGTAACAACCAAAGCTGCCACTGTCAGGGACAGGATGCTGGGCTGCATGGGCCATGAGTCTCATCTGACCCAGTCTGGCATGTCCCGTGTTCTAATGTGAGGCCAGTTTGGGAGGCAGGCAGAGCAGTAACAGCCAGGTGACTAGTTGTTGACACAAGTACCTACAAAAATGGGTCCACCTCTCGAATTTCCGGTACTCAACACGACCCTCTGCCTTCACTCCCTAACTGATACTCGATGAGTACCTGATGGGTTACCCAATGTCCTGACTTCCCAACTTTGGGGCCCAAAATATTGATATTTCCCATCCCGATATTTTGAGTTTCCATCCCAGTTTCTCCAGTTTCTATCCCATTTTCACCATTTTCCTGCACTGATTTACCAGTCGGAAATCTGTACATTGCTGTGGATCATTCCCAGTTTTCTGGGTAATTGGGAGCCCAATTGGGAACCAGTTGGGTATCCGATACAGCAGGTATTAGCAGTGGAACTAATTTCAACTAAGGGTGAGTGGGGTCAGGGGAATCTCACCTCTCAGTTCCCTTGTGCAAGTATGGTGACCCACTAGGGGCGTGCAATTGGTTTTAGTTAAATTAGTCACTAAAATGAATGTTTCTACATTTGTTTTAGTGACTGATTTAATTCAAACGAATGTATATTAATATGAAATTCATTTTAAAAATATGTCTTTTTGTTTTGCCCCCATGGGATCCTATACAGGCGGACGCCTATGAGACTGCAAAGCAATCTACGGCAGGCAGAGGGAAGGGGGGCATCAAGAGACTTGACTGGCATCCCCGCTGGCCAATCAGCATTGGGAAGGGGAAAGGGAAAGGGCGGGAAATAGTAGCACGCAACAAACCGTGCACAAAAGAAAGCGACTATAACAGTAACAAAAATAGTTACTGTAAATATATAACATGCATATAAAAGATTTTTTTAAAATGCTCCTAATATTGTACTTTATTGTACAATGAAGAACCCGTACAACGCAACACGTTTTGGGTACCAACCCTTCCTCAGGGGCACAGAAAGATTCTGAAATACATTCAACAAAATTTATTTTAGTAAACTGATTGAATAAAAAATGAATTCCAAAATTTTTTGGGGGGGCCCAGTTCACGTTATCCCAGTTGGAGCAAACACGAAAAAGATTTTGTATAGTTTTGTACTCAAACCTGTTGAACCTCAAGTAAGCGTTTCTACTTCTTGCTATTTATTTGGGGGCAGGGGAATCATTCTTGTGTCAATCGTTTTATATTGTTTGGGGTTTATTCTATGTTTTTTTAAAAATTGGAATTAATTTTTTATTGAATCAGTTTACTAAAATAAATTTTTTTGAATGTACTTCAGAATCTTTTTGTGCCCCTGAGGAAGGGTTGGTACCCAAAACGCGTTGGGTTGCATGGGTTCTTCATTGTATTTTATTGTACAATATTAGGAGTGTTTGCTTTTTATCTTTTGTATACATGTTATATATTTACAGTGAAAGTTGTTTACAGTTATAGTAGCTTTCTTTTGTGTGTGCTCTTTTTTTAGTGCTGCCAGCATCTTGGAAGTGCCAATCAGAAGGTTGGGGGGACGGCACCGGGGGAGCCTATGTAACCCCATGGGAGTGCGTGCCAGTGCCTGCTTCTGTGCCTGCCTGCTGCCTGCCAGTTACTCTGTTTCCTCTGCCCACCTGCCATCTGCCAGTCTCTCTCTCTTTCCTCTGCCTGCCTGCTGCCTGCCAGTTACTCTGTCTCCTCTGCCTGCCTGCTACCTGCCAGTTACTCTGTCTCCTCTGCCCACCTGCTGCCTGCCAGTTACTCTGTCTCCTCTGCCTGCCTGCTGCCTGCCAGTCTCTCTCTCTCTCTCCTCTGCCTGCCTGCTGCCTGCCAGTCTCTCTCTCTCCTCTGCCTGCCTGCTACCTGCCAGTTACTCTGTCTCCTCTGCCTGCCTGCTGCCTGCCAGTTACTCTGTCTCCTCTGCCCACCTGCTACCTGCCAGTTACTCTGTCTCCTCTGCCTGCCTGCTGCCTGCCAGTTACTCTGTCTCCTCTGCCCGCCTGCTGCCTGCCAGTTACTCTGTCTCCTCTGCCCACCTGCTGCCTGCCAGTTACTCTGTCTCCTCTGCCCACCTGCTACCTGCCAGTTACTCTGTCTCCTCTGCCTGCCTGCTGCCTGCCAGTTACTCTGTCTCCTCTGCCCACCTGCTACCTGCCAGTTACTCTGTCTCCTCTGCCCACCTGCTGCCTGCCAGTTACTCTGTCTCCTCTGCCCGCCTGCTACCTGCCAGTTACTCTGTCTCCTCTGCCCACCTGCTGCCTGCCAGTTACTCTGTCTCCTCTGCCCACCTGCTGCCTGCCAGTTACTCTGTCTCCTCTGCCCACCTGCTGCCTGCCAGTTACTCTGTCTCCTCTGCCCACCTGCTGCCTGCCAGTTACTCTGTCTCCTCTGCCCGCCTGCTACCTGCCAGTTACTCTGTCTCCTCTGCCCACCTGCTGCCTGCCAGTTACTCTGTCTCCTCTGCCCGCCTGCTACCTGCCAGTTACTCTGTCTCCTCTGCCCACCTGCTGCCTGCCAGTTACTCTGTCTCCTCTGCCCGCCTGCTACCTGCCAGTTACTCTGTCTCCTCTGCCCACCTGCTGCCTGCCAGTTACTCTGTCTCCTCTGCCCACCTGCTGCCTGCCAGTTACTCTGTCTCCTCTGCCTGCCTGCTGCCTGCCAGTCTCTCTCTCTCCTCTGCCTGCCTGCTGCCTGACAGTTACTCTGTGTCCTCTGCCTGCCTGCTACCTGCCAGTTATTCTGTCTCCTCTGCCCACCTGCTGCCTGCCAGTCTCTCTGTCTCCTCTGCCCACTTGCTGCCTGCAAGTCTCTGTCTCCTCTGCCCACCTGCTGCCTGCCAGTCTCTCTGTCTCCTCTGCCCATCTGCTGTCTGCCAGTCTCTCTGTCTCCTCTACCTGCCTGCTGCCTGCCGGTCTCTCTGTCTTCTTGTCCATCTGCTGCCTGCCAATCTCTGTCTCCTCGTCCATCTGCTGCCTGCCAGTCTCTCTGTATCCTCTGCCCACCTGCTCCCTGCCAGTCTGTCTCCTCTGCCCACCTGCTCCCTGCCAGTTTTTCTGTCTCCTCTGCCTGCTGGCTGCCTGCCAGTCTCTGTCTCCTTGTCCATCTTCTGCATGCCAGTCTCTCTGTCTCCTCTGCCCGCCTGCTACCTGCCAGTTACTCTGTCTCCTCTGCCCGTGTGCTACCCGCCAGTCTGTCTCCTCTGCCCATCTGCTACCCACCAGTCTCTCTGTCTCCTCTGCCCACCTGCTACCCGCCAGTTTCTCTGTCGCCTCTTTCTGCCTGCTACCTGCCAGTCTCTCTGTCTCCTCTGCCCACTTGCTGCCTGTCAAGAAAGCTGCAGCAACGTCCAAGAAAACAGTCCTGCTAGGACACAAATGCCCATGGGGACACTCTGGGCTTCAGATCTACCACCCTCTATAGCAGTGGTTTTCAGCCTGCGGACCATGGACTGCTGCTCCTATGCCCACCTGCTGAATGCCAGGCTCTCTCTGCCACCCTGGGGCACTCTCTGCAACTTTGGGGGTAGAAAAGTGTCAGAGAGACAAAGAAAAAACAATATTTAAACCAATGCAAGACCTGCAAAGGGATGTCCACTGAAAATAAATGGAAAACTAATTTAATTACTAAATTGAAGTTAAATTACAAACAAAAACAAATACATAACAAAACGTTTGAAATAAAAATGAATCCAAAACATAAACAAAGCTGGTCCCTTCTGCTCACCCCTATGGCCCACTGCAATGGGAACGTCTGCAACAATGGAAGGGACTGTCGCAATGAATTGATTGTGCTGTGGCTCGCCAGGCAAGGGGGATGCCAGTGAGTGATGATGTTGGAGTCTTGGCCTCTGGAGAATTAAGTGATTGAGCAACAGAGCAACTAGAGCAAGGGGCATGGAGAGGTCACCAGTCACCTGCGGCAAAATGCCACTTGCCTAGATGGGCACTGGCTAAGACAGCCACTGATATGGACAAAGAACCCCCCCTCCGCCTGAACTCAAGGCAGGCTCAACACAGCGTTAGGCCTCTAATCGAACACATGGGAAGGACCCCACATTTCTGTAATTCCTAAGGAATGTGCTAATGCCAGCAGGCAACTGAAACCTGTTTGGCCTGGACCGGTCAGCTGGAATTTGTACCTGGGCCAGGTGACATACCTGGACAAATCACAGGGAAGGGGAAGGTTTTTTTAAAAAGCCTCAGACCCTCTCCATGCTCTCGTCTCTGGGACTCTGATGGAGTGTGTGTTGTGACTGTAAACTCTATCTCTGGCATAGCCAGAACAAGCACTTGGATCCCATAGGGAAACCATCACCGATGGAGATCAGAGCAGGAGGACTAATCCTGCGTGAGTAATTGCTTGCCTGCCTGCTACTCCAGATACTGTACTAGATCGGCGCGTTGCAAACGGGATACCATTCCCCAAACCAGACGTGCTTTGCTCAAAGGGTTATCAACCCCTAGTTCTAGGCTTTTATTCTTTTTTATATGTACCAGTAAAGTCCAAGTTTTCTTTTTACCCTACTCTGTGTGTGTGTGTGTGTGTGTGTGTGTGTGTGTGTGTTATTGGCTGAACATTATATGTCTCCCTAGGCCAGGTAACCAGGCCAAGCTACTAAAGAGGGGGGAAATCTACCTATTGGGCTAGAAGCCAACAGCTTTGGAACCAAGGGAAGCCTCCTGTGGGTGACTCTGGGGATCTGCCTCCAGCGCAGAGGAGGAAATCCCAGGAACATAGTGCCAGGAAAGGGGAGCGCTTTGGGGAAGCTGTGAGGCTTATGCCATTTGGGGGTTCACATTTCCTGAGTGGTGTGAATACCTGCGGGGAAACACTCGGGTGGTGGCAGCGGAATATCAAGGGTTTTGGGGGGTTTGCCAGCGGTGGGGACCCCTGGTCAGAGATTTGGAGAAACACAGTGAGGTGGGTGGCTCAGCTGTATAGTGCCCCTGCTGGTGTTTTGCCACATCACCCCAAATACGACTCCAGCTACCATGTGCTCTCAGACCTGCTGCGGAGGGAGAACCTGCTCCCAGCTGGGACTGACAGCTTTCAGCCTTGTTGTGCTGGTCACTCTTTTGCCTCTTGGCTGAAGCTGACAAGACGCAGGACAGTTATTGCCAGTCACGGCAGCAGAGTTTGTGACTTGGACACCTGCCCTCGAGGAGGTTTCCAAAGCAGGCTTTTGTCCTGCGCTAAAAGGTCCGTGCCACAAATTCACCTCCATGGGGAATGCAAGCTAAGCTAGAAATGGCTACAGTTTGAACGTGTCCAGCATTTAACTCCCAACCAGCGGTTCATTATTATTCAGATAGTACTTTCCAGCCGATGTCTAGCTCTCCCTCACAACAAGCTCATTATTAGTCCCATTTTACAGATGGAGGAACTGAGGCTGAGGGAGAGTGAGTTGCCCAAAGTCACCTGGTGAGCTCATGACTTAGAAGGGATAGGAACCCTGGCCTAAAGGTAATACCTGCATTTTTGAGTGCTGTGTTGGGTAACTGATGGACTACCCAACCACTAATAGGGTATTGGAATACTAATTGGTAATATCTATTACCGGTTTACCAATCTTCTGACTACCAATCATTAACTTGGGACAGAAACACCCAAAAATCAGGACCGGAAACTTGGTATTCCAGGAGCAGGAGTTGGTTTTCCACAACATCAGGTACCCAAATCGGGTGCTAATAGGATACTGATTATTACTCAAAGGTGACATGTCAATTTCGGTCCTGGAAATCAAAGTATATCTGTTTTTGTGAGTACTGATTTCGGCCCTACCCTGGTCTTCCAGAGTCAAGTCCAACACTTTATCCAACTGCCCACACTAGCTCTCATCACCATTACTGTACATCTCATGGGTCATACAATTGTCCGGCAGACCAACAGCCCATCTAGCCCAGTATCCTGTCTCTGACGGTGACAGCATTGGTTATTTCAGGGGAAAGTGTAGAAGAGGGAATGAGGGCAATTATGGAGTGAGCCAACCCTCTCAGTTGCTCCCAGTTTATCATCGGTTTGATTCTCATAAGAATTTCACAAGAATTGAGAACCTTTAGCAAAATCTTGGGAGGAACTCGCTAACGGTATGAGATTCAAAGAACCAAATCATGGTGCATGCACAAATGGCCAGTTTACCAGTTAAAGAGCTCTTAGAGCTCTTTCCTCTAAGAGTTTAGCTACAGTGCCCATTTGCACATGCACAGTGATTTTTTTTAAAAAAAAAATTATTTAGGGGGTGACCTCGCTTCCCCCCGTCCCCAGGTGGAGAAGCCAAACAAGGAGAGAGAGACCCAGAGGCTGGAGCGGTCTCGGTGAGTACATGGTGTACAGGGCCTTTTGCAAATCCTAACCAGGGTTTGCAAAACGCCCTTCCCAGGTGCGGGCTGGTCACAAGATTCTTGCTTTTCTCGGAAAGAATCCAGGCAATTCTCGTCTCGTTCTTGTTTGCGAGAATGAGCTGAGAACCCTGATGCTCGTCGAGAAAAATGAGAATTGTGAAATTGAGTTTCAGGCTACCCAGAGCATGTGCTTGTCTATCTGAAACTACAGTCTCAGCTCACTCTAAAAAAAACCTGCTTAAAATTCATCATTGAACTCCTGCGTATAACAATCCCAACCTCAAGAGAGTGAGGCAACGTATTTCCGGTGATAGCTTTTATTGGACCAACTTCTGTTGATGAGAGTCAAGATATCCTCTAAACGACTTTGGCTGCAATCCATAAATGACTTACCCTGGGTTTCCATGGGACTCCTCCAGAGTAAGTGGTCTGCGGATTATGGCCTTTGTCTCAATCTCTTACATTTGGGACCCATACAGCAACTGCACCCTCTGGAAGCCACCATGGACGATATCCAACTTGAGGAGACAGTTCTATCAAAATTGCATATTGCCAGACCTCATAGAATGAATGCCCTGATAACAAGCCTTTTCTCTGCTCCCGTGGGGCTCCAATACCCTGATTTTTATTGTGGAAGACTCCTTTACTGGTTCAGAAAGCATTAATCATCACTTTTTACGGCAGTCACCATCCTAGAAGCGGGAACAATGCTAGAATGTTGCAGTGTTTCCAAAAATCTTTGCTTCCACGCTCCCATATTGAAAGTTAAATACAACTCCCCTGGCAACAAAGCCTTGCAAAATCTATCATATTCGATTTGGGATCATGACCCCCATCTGCAGCTGGAACGGCCCATAGCTAGAAAACCTTTGATATATCAAGACCACAGTCTGGTTTCACTGTTGTAACTCAACTCCTTCCAATGGAGTCACTCATAAGAACATGGTGCCAGACTGGGTCAGACCAATGGTCCATCCAACCCAGCATCCTGTCTCCAACAGTGGCCAATCTTCTGTCGCTTCTGAGAAGTACCCAACGAGCCACAATGGAGAGATTCCTGCTGTTCACACCCAGTTCCTGACAATTAGAGGTTATGTCCCCCAACCTACTCTACTAATAGCCATTTATGGACCTTTCATCTCAGGGCTCATGCAGTCCTTGTTTAAAATCAGCTCCACTACTGGTCTTGACCACCTCCTCTGGCAACAAGTTCCACAAGTTTATTTTACTCTTTTTTTAACATTTGGTGTTTTTTTTAACTTGTTTGAAATCTGCTGCCACGTACTTCCGTTTTCTGTCTCAGTTTCACTCCGGATTGTGTAAATGAGATCAGAATCAAGCCTGGAATCTCCTGTCTCTGTCTCACATTTCCTGAAGGGGAACAGCACAAGAATCCTAGGATGACACTGGCCTCTGCCAGACACGGACCCTGCACTTAAAAACGCATTTATTTTTTGACCTAGATTTTAACACAGAAAATCTGCACAAGAGAGAGGTTCCTCTTCTTGGGGTTGTCGTTATTGGAGATGAGTCTGAAAACAAATTCCAGACCCACACGCCCTGAAACTCAGGGGTTCCCATCTCTGAGGCCCATTGTTCAAACCTATCAATAATGCCATCAGCCCAGGCAAAACCAGAAGTCTGGGTTGGCTTGTTGGGTTGATCAAGCATCATTGTAAACTCGGTGCAGAATGGCCAACTTCTTTCGAGTGGCCCAGAAAAGACAAAAAAATGTCTTTGCTCCAGCCCTTTCGTCCAGGTCTCAAGCGCTGTGATGCCAAGGCATTCAGAAAAGGAGAATGGGTTATGCTAAAATGGGTGGGATGAATCTCGCTGCATCCAGATCCCATAAGTTGGCCAGTAAGCTCAGGAGGATCCTTATAAAATCATAGAAGCAGTTGTAAGTGTTGGATTGTGAAACAGTCACAAGTAAAAGCCCATTGCAAGCCCTGCAAGCTTAATATGGGGTTTCTACAGTAGAGGGAGGGTCAGGGGATGAAACAGTTTTTTTTCCTCTCCTTGTCTCCTCTCTTCTCCTCTCTCTGTCCTCTGTCTTGTCCCATGCAGTCTGTACAGTATGGAAGCATGTCTTCTGAGTTCTTAGTAAAGTTCTGGTTTGAAGAAACTTCTGCTGTGTGTTATTCAACAGAAAGCTAACTCTACAACAGGTTATGGGCCCAGGACATCATCGAGGCAATTTTGAAGACTAGAAGCAGCCCAGAAGCAGTGCAGACTGTGAAAGAAGAAAACTCCCAGACAGAGAGGCATAACTACTGACTGTGAGTAAGAAGGCCTAAATCCCAGAAGGCGAAAGGGAGGGAAGCAAGTATGGCAAGCAGCTCAGAGCTCAGACTTTCAGTAGGAAAGCTGAACAATGTAAACTAGCAATTGTGGAAGTTTAAAGTCGAAATGCTGCCTAAAGATGATCTATGGAAGGTGATTACCGCGAACAGACCAGCAGCAAATCATGAGGAATGGGATAAAAAGGACAGGTTAGCAAAGGCTACAATAAGTTTATTGGTAGAAGATGACCAGCTAATCCATATAAGAAGTGAGACCACAGCAAGAGGCATGTGGATTGCATTGCAAAA
>QEPC01012366.1:402161-413425 GCA_003113815.1 Sphenodon punctatus
CCCTTCCTAAGTCTCTCCCCCAGCTCCTGTCTCTCAGATTGTAAGCCCTAGGGGCAGGGACCGTGTCTATTTTATTACTTTGTAAAGTGCCAGGTACACTGCTGGCGCTATATAAATGTTTGTTAATATTAATAATAATAATAATATTTTTATTTCCAGTACCAGATTCCGATTCCCAGCACCCAATTGCCCAATTACTGTCCCGATTTTTCCAAGTTTCCATCCCAATTTCCAATCAGCAAATTGCCAATCAGCTATTTGGAAACAGAAGCGCCTCCTGGTATTTCCTGGTAACTCAGTCCCTGGTCGGCATTTGGGCACCAGTTCAAATACAGTGCTTGAAAATCCAGGTATCGCCCATAGGAACCAATACATTGTCCATTTCAACTCTGGTCTAGTGCTGATCATGGGGAAAGTGAGTCACATGGACAGGATTAGATGGGTGCAAACGGGTCGACAGGGTGATAGACTACATAGAGAGGTGTGTGTGGGGACGGACGGACGGACGGATGATTGAAGTGCACAGATCTGCTTATTTGCCCTTTCAGCGCATTGCCTTGGCGCAGACTGGGGGAAAAGTGTCAAAACTGCAGCAACCCCGGTTGTAATTGGGTTATGGGAGTCTGCTGAGAGCCTGTAGCGTTGGCTCAGGGAGATGGGAATTGGCACACATTTATTTCAGAAAGGAGTTAACTCTCCGATGCCCTTGATGACAATTGAAATGTCAAGCTTGTTAACTATTTCCTCCCGCCTGTCAAAATGGAGCAGGAGGGTCCCACGTCTGGAAATGCGCAGCCTTCTGCGTCTCAGGAGACAGAGCGAGAGAGAGTCACGCAGACACAAAAGTGGCACTGCTCACAGGCTGGGATATCTTGATATGCCCATAAGGAAGTTGAGCGACTCCCTGGGCTTGAAACTTCCCCATGTGCTGGACGGTGTTGTGTATATCTGTGTGTGCGTGTGTGCGTGTGTCACATCCTCCCGCATGCTCATTTGTGTCCGCCTTTGCAATGCCAAGCACCATCTCATCGTCTCTTTCGCTGAAGCTTGTTAATTGTTAATGGCTATTGTCGTAATTCATTTTTAATGGTGGCGTCTTAATTGTAGCAAAGCTATAAATGGACCTTATCTGTGCCTCCTGGTTAGCTGCCTGGCTGGAGAATCTTTGGAATGTGCCTCTCTCTGGAGTGCTCTGATTCTTGTTCAGCTGTCGGCTCTGGGGAAACACGGGACGGCCCCTAGGAGCAATGGGGGTTCATACAGGCTGTGGGGTCCGAATCCGTATCTGGAAAGGGGTCTCCGAGTTGTTCCTGATTCCACTGGCAAGACCCAGGAAGGAGCCAGGAACCACCGGAGAGTTTTCCTCTCAAAGTATTCATCTGGGACCGAGTTCGGCTGACAGGTGCCACCCTTTCCCTGCCCCCCGGGCTCTGGTTGCATTCATCAGGCAGTTCTGAGCATCCCCAGGCCGAGGACGGCCCTGGTCTCTTCCAAAATGGGCACCTCCCGGCCAACCCCTGAAGTCCGGATTTCTCCAGGCTTGGCATAGTGTTTTGCCATGGTGACTATTGGGTGATATGGCTGGAAGAATCCAGCCCCCTGCACCAACACACGGTTTGCCACGCCCTAAACGGCCCGCAGAGAAAAACCTAGCCAAGAAGAAACAGCCTGTCACAAACACCTGCCAGAAGTCGAAATCAGGAATCGACCGGAGCGCACACCGATGCCTGAGAAAGCAGGAAACAATCTTATCAAAGGAAAATCCAGGGGTCTCAAACAGGGGAGTCCCACCCGTGCTACAGGGGGTGGCAAAACCCCCACCAACCCACCCACTGAGTCGACTGCCCGTCTGCCCCGAGGCGAAATTCCTCCCTGACCCCATATACAGGGATCCCTTAGACCCTGAGCACGAGGGCAGGGCCCCAAGTCTCTGCCTCTCCCTTCCTTTGTTGAATTTATTTATGGTTTTGTTTTGTTGTTTATTTAACATTGAATACCCCACCCCACCCTGCCTCAGGCAGCTTAGGGCAGCGTTCATATCAAATATATAACACATCAATATATAACATATTTATTGATTTATTGACATTCCTTAGCTGCCCCCTCATGCCCAGGGCATCTCGGGGCAGCGTACAACACACAAAAATAACAATAAGTTTAAATGACCATAAAACAAAAGGTTAAACCATCTAGAAAACACCCACCCACCCCCAACTTTTATCCCTCCCCCACCTCCACTCCTCCGAAGGCCTGGGAGAACAGCCCGGTCTTACAAGCCCGGCGGACGGCCAGCAGACTTGGGGCCAGACGGGCTTCCTCTGAGAGGGAGTTCCATAATCGCGGCCCGGCCACCGAAAATGCCTTCTCCATTGTGACCCCCCCGCCAAGAAGGCGCCCCCGGCGGACAGAAGGGGCCGCTCTGGGGCGCGGAAGGTGTGGCGGTCCCTGAGGTATGAAGGCCCAAGACCGTGCACTATACAACCATGCAATAAAGCAATATACAACCATACCCAATTTAAAATCCGTTCTGCCCCATCATATCAACCCCCCCACCTTACGTCCCGTCGCACCCGCTGACCTCAGCCCTCTTGCGAGTACAATCTCCCCAGGAAGTTTCTACAACAAGGGCAGGCAGAGAGGCGTTCTTGAACTAGAGTCTCCCCTTGGAGATTCATCGAAGCCCGAGCCTGCTCATCTTCCGGAAATGATGAAAGATCTTTTTGTTTGGCAGGAATAGGGATGGGCAGGATAGGTGGGGAGGATTGGGGGAAGGGTTGTAGGGAGTTAAAGGGATTTGTGGCTGTTTTTATATGCTGTTTTATATGTTGCACGCCACCTCAAGCCTTATTGGGAAGTGTGGCATATAAATTTGAATGAATGAATGAATTAATGAATGTAGCATCCAGACACCAGAACACCCCATCAGTGCCACCTCCAGTAGAAGACATCTTTTATGCCTCAGGAAGAAAGGGGGGGAGACACCCCAAAATATATTCGTGTGGTTAAAAATAAAAAGATTTCTTCCTGTAGTATCCAATAGAAAACTCCTCACAAGTTGTGCATTGTTCATTTATCCAACTCTGTTTTAAAACTATTCTGGTTCTTTGCTCCGACAGCTGCCCCTGGGAAGTTATTGCAGTTGTCACTGAAGTTATCTTTATTGAATATGCTGAATTTTCTTTAGATGCCCAGTGTGCGAGTTGAAGAGGGGGCTATTTTATTGCTCGAAGAAAACTGGGTGAGATTCCCCCAACTTTATGGGGAATGAAAAGCAAGTCTTATGAGAAAGGTTGAACTGGGTATGTTTAGCCCAGCAAAGGGAAGACTAAGGGGAGAGATGACAGCATTCTTCAAATACCTTAAAGGGCTGCCCCCAACAAGATGGTGAGGAGCTGTTCTGTCTCGCTACTGCGGGCAGGACTAGAAGGAATGGGCTCAAGTTACAGGGAAGTAGACTTCCATTTGATGTCAGGAAAAAATTCCCAACTGTAAAAGCTGTGTGGTGCCTAGGGAGGTGGTGGGTTCTCTGTTGCTGGAGGTTTTCATACAGAAGCCATACACCCGTCTGTCAGGGATGTTGTAGCTGTGACGTCATCCTGCATACAAGCAGGGAGTTGGACTAGATGACCCTTGGGTGTCCCTTCCAGTTCTGACATTTTATTATACTGTCCCAGAGAGGGAAAAATAGTAGCCCTGCTTTTTCAACACCGGCGCCAGGGCTCATCCTGGAATCCTAGCCAAGCTGACAAGCTTAGACCAGCTTTCCCACCAGCTTTCGTGCCACTCTCATGCCTGAACATGTGTGGGTATTATCCTGCGTCCCACAAATTTCATTGTCTACCGGAAGGAACCGATTGCATTTTCCGTCCCTTCGGGACGCTAAAAAGGGGCCCTTTTTACCGAATCCCTGGGTGTGCAAGGCATGTTCCGATGCAGGGGGAACAGGAACTATTACTGCAAGAATGCAAGGCCCAATTCTGCCCTTAGCAAATCCTGGACTCCTCCATGGTGTCCCTTTGGATTTACCCGGTGTGTCAGCGAGCCTCCAGCCCACCGTACACTGGGGGGGGGGAATAGCAACAGCCAGAGTGTCGCGCTGCCTGAGCCACGGAGGGAAATTCTCACTGTGGGTGACACCAGCTTAAAACATAAACCGCTGCCCTGGATTAGTCAGAAAAGTCAAACAGACCTGGCCGCCACTCAGAGCATCGTTCTCCCAGGAAAGGAGAGAGGTTTCGTTGGCTGCGGGAGGACAGGGGATCACCCACTGAAGGGGGAATCCTTCAGCCTCCCCCACCTCCCTGCCAACGCTCTATCCTTCCTCGGCCAAAAGGAGGGGCGGGGGGCCCCATTTCGTATCATTTCATGAATTATGAAAACAAACGGAGCCCCATTCGTTTTCGTACGTAAGGGAACGAAACAATAAGCAAACGATGTTCATTCGATTTCATTCATTTTTGTTTTTATTGTTTGTTTTGTTAAAAAGAATAACAATGGGCACCGCGCGTGGGGGAAACAGCCGCCGGCCCCGTTCTGCGCATGCGCACCCTTCCCCAAAGCGGCACTCGCAACATCAGCACCAGAAGAAAGGGCCGAACATGCACAGGACGGCGCTGGTGGCCATTTAGAATAGGAGGAGTCATTGTTTGTTTGTTTTAAAAAAATATATTTTTAAGAACATAAGAAGTGCCAGACTGGGTCAGACCAACGGCCCATCGAGCCCAGCATCCTGTCTCCGACAGTGGCCAGTCACGGGGGCCTGGGAGAAGCCCCCAACAGGTCACCATACTATCCATTCCCTGTGGGTCATCCCCAGACTCCCAACAGTAAAGGGTTTTGTTCCCCAATCCTATCTGGCTAATAGCTGCTAATGGAACTATCTTCCAGAAAAGTGTCCAAACCTCTTTTAAACTCAGCTCTACTGTTGGCCTTGACCACCTCCCCTGGCAGTAAATTCCACAGCCTAATTGTACCCTGAGTGAAAAAATACTTTCTTTTGTCTGTTTTTACTCTGCCACCTGTGAGTTTCATGGCGTGTCCCCTAGTTTTAGTACTAGCTGAGAGGGTAAATTACCGTTCCCTGTTTACAAGTTCCACCCCACTCATGATTTTATAGACCTCTATCCTATCTCCTCTCAGCCATCTCTTCTCCAAGCTGAAGAGCCCCAACCTATCAAGCCTCTCCTCATACGGGTGCTGTTCCATACCCTGGATCATTTTTGTTGCCCTTCTCTGTCCCTTTTCTAGTTCAGCTATGTCTTTTTTGAGTTGGGGCGACCAGAACTGCACACAATATTCAAGGTGCGGTCACACCATTGATTTATACAGAGGCATTATGACAGCCTCCGTTTTATTCTCTATTCCCTCACGAATAATTCCTAACATTCTGTTTGCTTTTCTGACCGCTGCGGCGCACTGGGCTGAGGATTTCAGTGTATTGTCCACAATCACTCCCAGATCCTTTTCCTGAGTGGTAACTCCTAGCTTAGTACCCAGCATTGTGCACTCATAATTTGGATTATTTTTCCCAATGTGCATCACTTTGCCCTTGTCCACATTAAATCTCATCTGCCATTTAGATGCCCAGGCACCCAGTCTTGTAAGATCTTGCTGTAGCTCCGCACAGTCTGCTCGTGTTCTGACTACTCTGAATAACTTGGTGTCATCTGCAAGTTATTGCAGATAAAATAAATAAAAATATAAACAAAAACAGTAAAGTCCTCCCCCCCCCCGAAAACGAATGATGTGCCTTCTGCACACCCCTACTGGATTTTACCATGATTATATATTTAACTTTAATTCAATTTAATACAAAACTTAGTACCCCGCCCCTCCTGTCACGCAGCTCAGGGCAGCTAACAACACAATGAAATACAAGCAGAATAAGCATAAAAATCATCAAAAATACAAACAATATGGACAACAACAATATAAAACAACCAAAACCCATCATCCCCGAGGAGTCATCCAAATCCCACCCCCGCCCCCCATCTTACACCCGTCTCCCCCACCTGGCGGCCTGGCGGACCAGCCAGGTCTTACACGGCCTCCTGAAAGAGGTGAGGGTCGGGGCCATCCGGGCACAACCGTGGTGCAGTCACCGAGAACACCCTCTCAATTGTACCCATGGGGGACCTCGAGCAGGGCACTCCTGGCCGACCGCAGGAGCCGCTCCAGGGCCTGGAGAGTGAGGCGGTCCCGCAGGTATGTGGGGCCCAGGCTGTGTAGGACTTTATAGTCCGGCCCCTTGAATCAGGCCCGGAAGACTGTAGGCAGCCAGTGCGGCGAATGGAGCAGCGGTGTTTTGTGCTCCAGGTGACCCTTCCCCCATAAGATGGGCTACCGCGTTCTGCACCAGCTGCAGCCTGGAAGAGGAGTCAGCAGCGGGACACTGCCACAAAAAAAGCCCAGTGCTATTTTGGGCTGGGCTGCCATGCGCATTCTTGTTTCCACCAATTGGGCCGCTTTGCTTAGCGCTAGTGAGACCTCACCTCTGGAGTCCTGTGTTTTGGGCACCGCGCAGAGGCCGGATGTCAGCAAATTGGAGAAGAATCGATCCAGAGGAGGGGGCGACTAGGGGCGATCAAGGGGTTGGGGTGAAGCTATCTGAGGCTGAAGGAATTGGGGACGTTCAGCCTAGAGAACAGGAAACTAAACGGGGGAGACATGAGGGCAGTTCTCAACTATCTATAAGCCCCACAGCAATCAAAGAAAGATGAAAACCATTTGTTCTCTGCGTCCCAACCACTCAGGAAAAGGATCTGGGAGTGATTGTAGACAATACACTGAAATCCTCGGCCCAGTGCGCCGCAGCGGTCAGAAAAGCAAATAGAATGTTAGGAATTATTCGCAAGGGGATAGAGAATAAAACTGAGGATGTCATAATGCCTCTATACAAATCAATGGTGCGACCGCACCTTGAATATTGTGTGCAGTTCTGGTCGCCCCATCTCAAAAAAGACATAGCGGAACTAGAAAAGGTACAGAGAAGGGCAACAAAAATGATCCAGGGTATGGAACAGCACCCGTATGAGGAGAGGCTTGATAGGTTGGGGCTCTTCAGCTTGGAAAAGAGACGGCTGAGAGGAGATATGATAGAGGTCTATAAAATCATGAGTGGTGTGGAACTTGTAAACAGGGAACGGTTATTTACCCTCTCAACTAGTACTAAAACTAGGGGACACTCCATGAAACTCACAGGTGGCAGAGTAAAAACAGACAAAAGAAAGTATTTTTTCACTCAGCGTATAATTAGGTTGTGGAATTTACTGCCAGGGGAGGTGGTCAAGGCCAGCAGTATAGCTGAGTTTAAAAGAGGTTTGGACAAGTTTCTGGAAGCTAGATCCATTAGCAGCTATTAGCCAGATAGGATTGGGGAACAAAACCCTTTACTGTCGGGAGCCTGGGGATGCCCCACAGGGAATGAATAGCATGGTGACCTGTTGGGGGCTTCTCCCAGGCCCCCGTGACTGGCCACTGTCGGAGACAGGATGCTGGGCTCGATGGACCGTTGGTCTGACCCAGCAGGGCACTTCTTATGTTCTTATGACTGCTACCTGCCACTCCCAGAAACCCCCGTTTCTCCCGATTACCGGGGGGCCTTGGCTGACCCAGAAATATCACCTGGTTTGTAACCTGCAAGCAATACCTGCATGCCCGGGGACCATTCTGAGTATCCAAAAACTGGAAATGTTGGGTTTTTGGACAGTATTCAGGTACCATTTCAGGTATCCAAATTTTTGTTTTGTATCCAAACAATATTTTTTTCCCAGTTTTCAATAGGACTGAAACTCAGTCTCAACACTCTCAGAAATCTTGTCAAGAACTGGGTTCTCGATGGGATTTACTAGAACAAAAATGGGTTGAAAACTGGTCAGTCCTCACCCTGTTCTCATGAGATTCTCAAGAAACTAAAGAAATGCCCTGCGCGTGCAAAACATGGCTGCGACGGCTCTTGGGTGAACGCACAGCCCTTTTCAAACATGGCGCGGGCCACATCAGCACCATTTGGGAAAATGGCGGCCCGTTCTGCGTACGGGGAGGCCAACTGCCCTTTTCCAAAATGGCACTGATGCAGCCCGCGCCATCTTGGGAACGGGCCGCGCACGGAGGGCACAGAATGTTTGAAGCAGCCATTTCTTCTCCGTTTTTGAGTACCTGAAATTACCCCCCAAGCTCCCCACCCACAATACATCAAACTCTTTTTTTCAACATCCAGGCCCAGAGGTTGAAAATCTGGGACTAGAAGTATTGTAAACAGTATTTCGCCAGGTATCCAATTGGACACCATTTCAGGTGCAAAAAAGTATTTGAATCTTTTGAGTCAAATCAGATGCCTCAGATTTGATGGGTATACCCACTGGTGTGGGTACCTGTTTCATGGCAACCAGTATCCCATCTGCAGTCTACACAAACGTCCATCGTCTCCAAACATCAAAGCTCCCACATCACCACATAGAAGGTTGGAGACTCGCAAAAGTCCCTAAGGAGACAAGACACAAAAGTAGTTGCGATGATCCCTTTTCTTGGGTCCTTTTCTGTCAGCAAACTTTCACCTCCCTCCTGGAGGAAAAGCTCCCTGCAGCGGGGGGAGCTTGTGCACACTTTTGCCAACAGAAATTGGCCCAACAAACAGAATGGTCTCTCGACTCCTTTGGTGGTGATCTACCCATGGTGCAATGCAATGGGGTAACTCAGCGGCTTGCAGACTGTGGCCTCTGGCTCTCGTTTCTTACACTTCAAACCAGCATGGCAACCCCACGGGAGACTTGGAGAAAGTCCTTCATTCCAAAATAGCAGCTCCCAAATTGATGGGCCAGGTCCTGAGCTATGCACTGACTTAGCAGGAACTCAGCACCTCTCAAGAGACCAGCACGGGAAAGGGGGGGCATTTGTCCCCTATATCTGCCCCCCCTTTTTTCCATCATTCTGAAAATCTATTTACTTTCTGATCAGTCTGAAAAAAGGGGTGAAAGAGAGAGAGATTTCGTATCCGCGCTAATGTTTGTCCATTACAGGACCGGGCTATGGCCCTGCCAGATTAACTGGGTCATTTATAACCTTCTCTCTTACAGAAACACCATACAAAGGATTGGGTCTCGCAGGCCCAAACCCTCTTCCCAACATCCAGTTCCTCACACACACATTATTATTATTTATCATTTCTCTGGCACGCTCTGTGTTCAAAGTACAATCCATATCCATTTCCCCCTCACAACAACCCTGTGAGGCAGGCCATTGGTGTTGTCATTTTACAGATGTGGAAACTGAGGCTGAGAGAGAGTGACTTGCGCAAAGCCACGCAGTGAGTCCATGGCTTAAGGTTCTGTGCCCCTTCATGGGTGCTTCCTTCCATTCCCCTGACCTGGCAATGGAGAACCGTCAAAATGGCCTGAGGAAACAAAAACTGCTAGCCAGTGGGTGCCCTGTTCCTTACCTGTGTCTCCGATAAATTCAGCTGCCTTGCTAGCTCAGTCCTTTCCCTGCCCACGACGTACTGACATCGCTGGAATTCCAGCTCCAGCCGATACAGCTGTTCGGCGGTGAAAGACGTCCGAGTCCTCTTAGGCCGGTCCAGATCCAAGCCTTTGGGAAGAACAATCTCCCGGATCGTCCCTTTGGCATCTAGGGAGGAACCACAAAGGACAGAGCTGTGAGGGGAAAGATGCCTGAGCTTCCGATGCTGCAGTGGTCGGCTTTCACGCAGTGCACCGTTAACCCGTGGGACTCATTGCCTTGGGATAGTGTACGGTCAAACTAAGACCAGGAAAGGATTAAGTGAATTCATGGACGTTTCCCCCCACCCCTATCAATAGTTATTAGCCAACTTCATGCTCAAGGACTGTGCCACTTCTCTCCATCATGCTAGTTACGCCTCAGCTGGAGTAATGGGGGTGCTATTTTGGGGGCACTATGTTTTATGAAGAATGAAGCAAAACTGGAGAAGATTAATCAGAGAGCAACCAAGATGGGAAGGATTTAGAATGCAAGTCCTAGGAGTCCTGGGTCTGTTTAGCTTGGAGAAGAGACAACTAGGGGGGAGACTACAAAACCAGTTAAGAAATATCTGAAAGGGTACGGAGGGACGCTGGGGAATTCTCCCCAGCTCTGGAGGGTAGGACAAAAAGAAGCAATGGGTTCAAGCTGAAGGAAGGCAGATTTAGATCAAACCTCAGGAAAGGTTTTCACCCCGCTCATAGATTTGCTTCTGACACCCTGTTCTGACGGATGGAATAACACACCCTATCAACGAACTCCGCGGTCAACTGCAGACCGAGCAAAACATGCTTCCACCCTCTCAAGTTCCAGCTTGTTCCCTTGTCTACTACACCCTGCCTGGGACTTGGTTCTCAAATGGAGAGTTCCAACCACTCTCGTCTCCATAGACTGCTCCACCGGGGGAATCCCTAGGAGGTCCCAGCCAGGTGAGATGAAATTTGGTATGGAAAGGCAGACACAGGTAGGGAAAAGGGTGTGAAAAGCTATCCTATGCAACAGGCAGACATCTTGTGGCTGCAAGAACACACTGCAAGACAACGCCTCATTCAAATCTCAGCAGGCCAAAGCTAAACATTCTTACGAGCATAATCTATTTTAAGTCACCCAGGCTGCACTCAAATGCCCAGAGAAATAACAAATCAGCAAGAAGGCAAAGTACACTTCTGTTCATTGATGGAAATGGGGTGATCAATCTTGCAGTCTCTCCATATGCAAATTTCTCAATAGAGCCAGTGGAAATGCTTGTCATGAAGATTTGACAGGGGAGCAGGATGGACAAATATCGGTAAGCTTTGAGCTGGAGTGTGTGGTACTCTGTCTCCCACTAGTGGTGCTGCTGGGCCATGCAGAGACTGTGACGCTCTGTCCTCCTCTAGTGGTGACATTGGGCCACACAGAGGCTGTGACGATCTGTCCCCCTCTAGTGGTGGTGTTGGGCCACACAGAGGCTGTGACGATCTGTCCCCCTCTAGTGGTGACACTGGGCCATGCAGAGGCTGTGGTGCTCTGTCCCCCTCTAGTGGTGGCGCTGGGCCACATGGAGGCTGTGATCTGTCTCTTATACACATCTAGATGTGTATAAGAGACCTGTTTTATATGTTGCACGCCACCTCAAGCCTTATTGGGAAGTGTGGCATATAAATTTGAATGAATGAATGAATGAATGAATGTAGCATCCAGACACCAGAACACCCCATCAGTGCCACCTCCAGTAGAAGACATCTTTTATGCCTCAGGAAGAAAGGGGGGGAGACACCCCAAAATAT
>QEPC01012366.1:425782-438742 GCA_003113815.1 Sphenodon punctatus
GGGGGGGGGGGGGGGAGGGGATAGGGGCAGAAGCGCCAGAGCTTGAGAGGGATGCAGAGTTTGGGGGACACGGTCTGGGATGGGGGGGTGCAGAGTCTGAGAGAAGGGTGCAGAGTTTGGGTGCACGGACTGCGATCGGGGGTGCAGTCAGAGAGGGGTGGAGAGTTTGGGGGCATGGTCTGATAGAGGGGGTGCAGAGTCAGAGGGGTGCAGAGATTGGGGGACACGGTCTGCGATTGGGGGTGCAGTCTGAGAGAGGGGTGCAGAAATTGGGGGACACGGTCTGCAATCGGGGGTGCAGAGTCAGAGAGGGTGCAGAGATTGGGGGACAGTCTGCAATAGGGTGCAAAGTCTGAGAGAAGGGTGGAGAGTTTGGGGGTACGGACTGCGATCGGGGGTGCAGTCTGAGAGAGGGGTGCAGAGATGGGGTACACCGATCGGGGGTGCAGTCTGAGAGGGGTGCAGAGATTGGGGACACGGTCTGAGATGGGGGGTGCAGTCAGAGAGGGGTGAAGAGATGGGGTACACCGATCGGGGGGTGCAGTCAGAGAGGGGTGGAGAGTTTGGGGACACGGTCTGCGATGGGGGTGCAGAGTCAGAGAGGGGTGTAGAGATTGGGAGCACGGTCTGCGATCAGGGGTGCAGTCTGAGAGAGGGGTGCAGAGTCTGGGAGAGGGGTGCAGAGTCTGGGAGAGGGCTATGTGTGGGGTCATGGGGGGAGCCCCAGGGATGCAGTTAGGGGAGAAGGGGGCTTCGGGCTGGCAAGAGCCCTTACCTCGCACCAGGATCCGCCGGCAGTAGTCGGCCTCGCTCCCCGCAGACTGGCTGTCGCTCTCCGGGGCGCACTCCTTGGAAGAGCCCGGGCTGGGAGCCGAGGTGCCCGGAGGGATGTC
Organism: Sphenodon punctatus; assembly: GCA_003113815.1. Taxonomy (NCBI): domain Eukaryota; kingdom Metazoa; phylum Chordata; class Lepidosauria; order Sphenodontia; family Sphenodontidae; genus Sphenodon; species Sphenodon punctatus. The sequence goes on from QEPC01012366.1 coordinate 426,676, forward strand.
CTTGATTCCTCCGCCGCTGCCTCCTTTCCCTCCTCCGCCGCGTAGAGCGCTCTCCAGCTCGGCCCGGGTCCCTTTCTCCCTGGTTCTCTCCGGGGGGCAGGGGGCGCCCGGCTCCCCCAGCACGAGGGGTGTCCTGCCAGCAGCCGCGGGCTCGGCTCCCCCATCGCTCATGCCGGGGGCGGCCGCCGTGGGATTAAACATCAAGAGATCCAGAGAGCCCCCCCCAAGCCCGCCCGGTGAGCCGGGGATCAGCACCCGCGCACCGGCCGGGGGGAGCCCTGCGATCCCAGCAAGGAGCGCTCCAACCCGGCGGCAAGCACCATGATGGGGAGGGCGCTCCCCTGCCTGCCCCCCCTCAGTCTCCCCTCCTAGCCCTCGCCCCCAGCCCCAAACCTCGGTGCCAAGGGGGGTCGTGGCTCCCCGGGAAGGCTTTGCGCGGGAGGTGCCCGGCCAAGGGAGGAAGATCGGGCATCAAAAGAGTTAAACACTCCCCCTCCCTTCCTGGATCCCTGCTGCCCCCCCAGCCCCGGTTCCCCCAGAAGCCGGGCAAACTTCAGGAGCCCCCGCCGCTGCCCTGCTCTGCGCTGCCCGACCCCTGCGCCAGCCCGCCCGCCTGCCTGCCCTTCTCTCTCTGTCTCTCTCTGATGAGCAAACCACTCGCAGGACCCGGCGCCAGGCAGGGCAAGCCGAACCCGCCTCCGTCCCCTTTCACATGCTCGCAGGTTGGGACTTTCAAAGATGCGCCTTGGCTCGCAGGGCGATCGATCCCGCTTTGAAAATAGGGGCGGGGGGAGGTGGGAGGAGGGAATTAAAGCGGGGGCGGGAGGAGGAAGAGGAGGGGGAGGATTAGTTAAGACAGTCCGTAATTGCCATCCTGGTTTCCTCCCGGATCCCGGTTGAAATGAAAGACAGAAGGCGCGCAGAGGCTCTTCTCTGCCTTTCGGGTCCCCGGGAACATCGAGCCAGCCCGGCTTATACCCCCTCTGTCTCCTGGAGAGAGAGAGAGAGAGAGCAGAGGATGGAAGTAAAGAATTAATTTTAAATTGACTGCCTGCCACACACGTAATTTCCTGCTGGCCGGTCCCTAGCTATTCATTGGTAAACAAAGCGTCTCTTCCCCCCCCCCCAACCCAGCCCCACCTCCTCCCCCGACAGCGGAACCCCCGGCCATGCCACTCCACAAGGCACCCCACCAGAGAGGCACACCTCCCCCAGGGGCCGCAGGGTCAGGGGGGGGGGGGAACACTGGCCAGGATCCACAAACCACTTACTCCCAAGTAGCTAACCCGAAGTAAATGGTTTGTGAATCGTGGCCATTCGGTGCTTTTGGAAATCTCTTGCCCACTTTAAAAAGTCTCTAGTATTGATATTAGAACATTCTTTCTTTCTTTCTTTCTTTCTTTCTTTCTTTCTTTCTTTCTTTCGGAGGCGCACATTATTATTTGTCACTTAACATTTTTGTTTTATATGTAAAATAAAATGCCATGGTTCAAGCGGGGGGAGGGGGGGATTGGATGGGGTCGCTTCTGAAGATCTCCTTCTCTTTGGAAATGTGACATTTCTCCGCCCTTTTGATCCAGCGATGGGTGGGTTTCTTGGTCGAAATAGTTGCATGTCATGTTACAACTAGGGATTTATTTTTAATGGCTGCCATGGAAGAGATTTTGATTAAGGAAACACATCCTAGCGATCGCCCGAGCTCTCGATCCCCATCTCCTCCCCTTACCCTGAGTCACAAGATTGCAAAATACAATAAGAGCGATTGCTTTAACATCCCGTGGCACATTACTTTATTTTGATTATATTCCCTGCATTTCAGTCTCTCTGCGGGCAGATAGCAAGATGCGTTTGGAGAAATGATAGGGGAGGGTGAGAGTCGCTGTTGCAAATTTGCAAACCCGGATTTTAATTGCAAACATGTTGGGTTTTTTTTTGCCGCTGCTCTCAATATACATTCACACACACCCCTCTCTCCTACTTCCATGAGACCCGTTTCTATGAGAGAAATCTGGACCCCCCCCCCCAGATATTCGCACCCCCGAGCTCGTCAGCAAATGGTTAAATCTCCTATTATTTCTTGTGAGTTAAAGTGGTTGGACGCTGCACTGGGCCCTTCCTTCCTCAGGCAGGTAGCGTTGTAGCCTGTAGAAATATAGAAACGGAGCAAGTGTAGATCAGGTATTTCTGAGGGGCATGGAATAAATAGGAGCGGATAGGGCGGGGAGGGGGGGATGTGCCAGACCTTTAAAACCAGCTGTAAAGTTATAGTTTGGTGTAGGAGACCAAGAGACAATGGGTATTGTTAAACACACAGAGAGGGCTACTAGTTCTTACTTGCCACGCTCCATGCCTGAGGAAGGGCTCCCCTGTGAGGTCTCAAAGCTGGCTCATTCCCACCACCAACAGTTGGTCCAATAAACGAGATAATTCCAACCATTCTCTCTCTCTCTGGATTATTTCCTGTCCAGTTTCCCATCATAACACACACCCCAACACCCCAACCGAGGGAAGACATCAACAACTGGGGCGATCTCCCTTGTTTTGATCAAGAACGTTGAATCCGCCGTTCCCTCCCATAACTTTAAATAAAACTTCCCCGTCTCGCCTCGTCCTCCTCGCCGATTGAAATCATGATTTGGACTGAATTCATTATTTGGTTTGGAAATCATGAATTGCTTGCAATTCTCTTGATCGGCCCAATAATTCCTCTTTTTTTGCGGGCGGGTTGTGAAATTATTGAAGGGCTTAAAGTTGGCAGACGGTGGTGGGGTGTGGGGTATAACGCTCGGATTGATTTCTTTGTTTATTTGTTTTGTTTTCAGTCAGGGAGCAACTCTTAGGAGGAGACTAGGGGGAAAGACCGAAGTATCTTGTGGTACAAGTTCTACATCTGGAAAGAAATATTCATAGCTTCGAACTAACCCGCCTAGTTCCCCCTACACCCCGCGCTCAATCGAGTGTCTCCAAATGGATTCATTTTGGCGACGATGCACGACAAACCACTGGGAGTAAGTGTGAAAACAGAGATGACGCTCACTCCGCTTTAACTTCGCTTAAACATTTCGTATGCGTGTTGCTGGGTTGCCCAGAGCACCAATGCAGCCCTGCAACACGAATCAGAAACGTTACAAAGGGGCTGAAGCGGAGTTAGTCTCATGTCTGTTTTCACATTCACCCTAAGTGCTTTGTAAGAACGCGGCCTTTCTCTCCGGTGTTCACAACTGGGGCCCTTGCTGTGTCATTTACATTTACCCTTAGACAAATAAATAACCCTGGCCTAAATCCGGAGTCACTCCGCTCAGCCCAGTGGCATTTACTCTGGATTTGAAGCGCCGTGGCAGCAGGGATCCAGGCTGTTAGATCAGTAGTTTCCTAAAACTGTATCTTAAAAAAAGGAAAATCGTTTGAAAAAGGAAACAGCCCATTCAATTTTTGGAGTGGGAACCGGCTTGACATTTTAAAAAAGTGATTCATTTGGGGGAAAGAGCCCGAGGGGCTAAGAGGATTTTGCTAATGAGAAGATGCTGGCCGATTCCTCAGAGCAGATGATCATTTTTGTAAAGAAAGAACGAGCATCCCGAGCTGGACCAAGAACTCACCGATAAAAAAAAACGAAGGTTAGAAACAAATTCCCTCCCCCCCCCCCCCCCGAATTAATAGGGGAAAAAAATAATCTCTTTCTTTCTTTCTTTCTTTCTTGAAGATTTGACTTTTAAAAGTTTGACTTGAGAAGAGGCGCAGTTCTGCTTACCCCGCGCTTGCCTCTTGCCGGGGAGGCGGACACCGAAATCCCAAACGCTAATGGGGGGGGGGGTCCAATTGGGAAACCAGCGTCAGAGCGGTATCCCCTTCCGGCAACGCCCCACGGCGACAGGCTCTTTGAGGAGTTGGGAAAACAAACGCACCCCTAATCCTCCCCCTTCGGCTGCTCCCAGTCGGCCTGCCCCGGAGAAGCGAGATCGCCAGGTAGGGGTTTTGCTTTGGGGGGCGGGGAAGGATTGGGGGGTTTATTAGGATGCGCAGAGGCAGGTTCTTTGCACCCAGGTGGGTGGAGACATTCCCCCCCCGAGGAGCCCCACTGACGGGCTTCTCTCTCCCTCTCTCACCCCGAGCAAGGCAGGCTCCAGACCCCACGGGACGGGTCTCTCCAGCTTCTGCCAGCAAAACCCAGTGGGCAGGAGGGAGGAAACCCCCCAGGATCCTGCTGCTCCGATTTAGTCTCTTTTTCAAAAATAATCAATACAAAAAATAAAGACAAGGTTTACAGAAATGCTCCGAATAACCAGCCTTGGAAGCTCCGGGAGTTTGAGGGAAGGAGCTTGTGCCTGGGGGGAGGATGCCCTGGTCTGATTCTCTTGGATGGGAAAGAGAATGGAAACCAGATTGTGTGTTTCTCTCTGTGTGTTGTGTGTTGTGTGTGTCTCTGTGTGGTCAACTCTTCGTCTTCCAGGCCAGAGTGCAGAGTTCATGCCTGCTTTTTTTTTTTTTTTTAGGGGGGGGGTGTTGAATGTCAGAAAACATCTGCGGTTTATCATGCAAGGCTTGATACCCCCAACGACCCCCCACCCCCACCCCACCTTCGGATCCTCTCCCCACTCTGATCTGCCTTGTGCTACAGCCCGGCGGGCCTATTTCACACCGAGAACACCAATAAAATTGACCAAAGTCATTCATTCCTCTGTCTTTCTTTTCGGATACAAACACACACACACACACACACACACACACACACACACACACACACACACTCTTTGTTACGCACCGGTAAATCCCATTCCAACCTCTTCGGATCCTCTCCCCACTCTGATCTGCCTTGTGCTACAGCCCGGCGGGCCTATTTCACACCGAGAACACCAATAAAATTGACCAAAGTCATTCATTCCTCTGTCTTTCTTTTCGGATACACACACACACACACACACACACACACACACACACACACACACACACACACTCTTTGTTTTGCACCGGTAAATCCCATTCCAACCTCTTCTGGGAGGGGGTAAAAATACTTCCCAAATTCTGTGCGGAAGGAACTGAGCGTTTCCACCTCCACCCTACAATCTCCAAATCTAAATTGGAAAGTAATTCTGCCTTTGGCCAAGAAGAGACTGACACCGAAATATCAAACGTTAATGGGCAGGAAAAAACATTAACAATAAATCCATGTCTCGTCTAAATCTAGTTTTCTGGTTGGTTTTTGCAAAAAAAAATAAAAATAAAAATATCTTTCTTTCTTTCTTTCTTTCTTTCTTTCTCGGCTACGCATTGTCTTTTTAAAGCATTCACTTCTCAACAGAAAGTTGACCGACGCAGCCTGTACGCTGCCCAGTTCAAAACTTCCAGATTACTTACTCCAGTGTAAACCGGACGGGTCGAGGCCGTTGTCTGTAAATTAGATGCTCTTCTAAAAAAAACGCAAGCGAAATAGTTTGTGATAGGAATAAGGGCGGCTGGGTCAGACTGGGTGACCTCCATGTACCCCACAGTTTCTAGGTTCTTATTGGTCTTCTTATCTCCAGCTGGGGACGTTACCAAAAACTGTCCAGGTAAACCGGCAAGGAAGTGAAGCGAAGTGGCTGAGGGTGGCGGTGGTTAAGGGGCTCTAGAGAGTTGGGGAGCGGGGTGTGCAGATGTTAGCAGGATTTCCCTTCGAGCCTCCCGGGATCCCAGTTCTCTCTGGAGCTGGGGAAAGGCGAGGGGGTGTGTGTGTGAGAGACGAGCCAGTGGCAGGTGGAATTTGGCTAGAGAGGAATTCAAAGAATGGAAATCCCCTTGCCCAGACTCCAGCTCTTGGGAGCCCCCCAGCAGTTCCCACACTCCCTGGGCTGGGAGGGCCCTGCTTCCTGCCTTGGGGTTTTCCATAAAATACCTTTCCCCTTCTTATTTTTATTTTTATTTTTTTGATGGAGACAAAGTAGTGCAAACGATCTCTTTCATTCCGCCAACTTCTGTCCAGCAAAAGATCTCAGCTGTAGGATTTTTTTTTCCTCCCACCTGCATCGGAGCAGGAGGTTAGACTAGGTGACCCTTTGAACTTCAGGGCGCGTCCTCCGGAGAAAATGCTTTGTAGACCAAGCCTTCGCTTCTATCTGCTGCAGGAAATTGGGATTCATTCATTCGTGCATTCATTTACAGTTTTATCCCCATTCAGGCTCTGGGTGGATGACATTAATACACAAAAGCATATTCAAAATGACACCGATTAAAAACGGAATAAAATGACCCTAACCCATAATATATTAACACACACCAATAAAATCAAGTGACATCAAATCAAACCCCATAGCCCCAAACTCCCCAAACTCTGCCCCCTCCTGCCAACTGCCCGGGCAGACAGGAAGGTCTTATGAGCAGGCTCAGGCAAGGAGAGCGAGTTCCCTGGTTGTGGGGCAGACTCACCGCCCCTCTGCTGCCCTTGTTCTGCAAACCTGATGGGCAGATAATGCTCACAAGAGGATGCTCCCAGCTGCAGGGCTGGACTTAGGATTTGTGGGGGCCATCGCAACATTAAAATGCGGGGGCCCCTGGTGGCCTCTCCCCCTTGGGGGCAACCTCTGCGGTGCCCTGAAGTGGGTCATGTTTGGGGCCCCACTGAGAGGGAGTGGCGCCCCCACAACCTGTCCTGGGGAAAATAGAGGCCACTGTGGGGGCGCTCAGAAAGAGTGGGGCCCGAGGGGGGCAGCGCCCCATGTGACCCTGTGGTAAAGCCGGCCTCAGAGCACCCTCTGAACGGGACATTTTTGTGGGGAGAAGGGAAGGGGTGAGAGCAGTTGACTGGGACTTTATACTGAGTGGAATATCAATGGTGGGACCCCTCCTGGCTTCTAAATGAGCCGGGTGCTCGGGTTTGTCTGTGACTGTGGGGTTAGATACAGAGAGAAGCCGGATGTCTCGGGGGTCACGGTCAGCCTAGTTGATTCTAGGAGCGGGGAGAGTCCTGCAGGTTCTGGCTGTCTCACCGGGCAGAGAGCGAGCGAGCGGTTCTAGTCCCTGAGGTTTAGACACCGGCCTGAGATGATGAGTTAGCTGGGTTTGATTTATGTGAGGAGGGGGGAGCTGGACCTGGCAGGGTTGTTGGGGAAAAGGGGAGATTTTAGAAAGAAAGAAAACATCTTTCTTTCTTTCTTTCTTTCTTTCTTTCTTTTAAAAATGACAACATTGAACAAAAGGCGTTCGGCAGTTTCAAACACTTTTGGGGGGTTTGCTGTAAATAACATCCAACCTTTCCCTTCATCTCTGACCATTTCCTTTCGAAACATCTTCCTTGGATCAGAACTCTTAAGCACAAGGCAACTGGGACTTGATGATCGTGGGGGAGGAGGGCATAGAGTGGGGGTTGGGAAGGGCTTCTCAAAATCTGGGGGGCACGTGCTTCTCATGCCCCCCCCCCCCCACGAGTCAGAGCATAGTCACTGCCAGACTAGGTCAGGTCAATGGTCCAGCCAACCCAGTATCCTGTCTCTGCCTGTATCCAAATTCAGCTGCATCAGAGAAGTGCGTGCGTTAGCAGAGGCTATAACCGTGCTGCCATTGGATGACCCCTGAGATAGCACACTCTAGTCTCGGTGCCTAATGTTCCTTCCAGGTCTAAAGCTCCCTTGCAAATGAATTCACACAGGGCACCTGTGTCCTGATCTGCACCCCTGGCCTTCAAATGTTCTGTGCCTGGCAAAGGAAGTAGGGTTGGTCAAACTTTTCTGGATTCTGAGTGTGCTTGTGAGATATAAATAAGTGTGTGTGTGTGTGTGTGTGTGTGTGTGTGTGTGTGTGTGTGTGTGTGTGTGTGAGAGAGAGAGAGAGAGAGAGAGAGAGCTGATACCCCCACTAGCTGATACCGCTCCATGGAGCTCCCAAATCCTAGCCCCAGTAGATTCTGCTTGGGATTGCCAAGGTTCGGACCCCCCAGCCCTTCAAGAGCAGACGAGGAATTCCCAGCAACAGGGAATGGAATGCCCCGCTATGACCTGTTGGGGACTTCTCCGAAGCGACTGAGAGTGGCCACTGTCGGAGACAAGATACTGGGCTGGGTGGACCATGGGTCTGGCCCTGTCTGTGTTTTTATGTTCTTAATCCCTTCTGCAAAGGGCGCCCCCTTTGCCAGCCCCAGGAAGAAGGGAGCGTGACAGCCTGAGGTGAAAGAGTGCGGGTCTTGCCTCTTCCCTCCCTCCCTGCCCCACACTCTGTGTTTGTCCCCCCCCGGCCCCCCAGCACTCACCGAGATGCAGAGGCATCTGCAGAGGTGTCTGATTCCAGAGAGATGGGAAGAGCTGGGGTGGGAAAAGGAATGGGACTGTGGAGGGAGGGGGGCTCTTCCCCCAACCCACCCATGGGCTGCAGAGAGACAGGGGAAAACCCCAGCCCTGTCTGCTCTCCCCAGGCCAGCCCACTAGTTTAGAGGTGCCTCCCCCATCCCCTCCTGCTGCCCGGAAACAGACCTTGATTTGCCAAGACGGGAAGTTGACATTTTAGGACTGTCCAAGCCGGAGCCTGTTCATCTTTGTAAGGCCTTGCTAGTGGGCCTGGCATTCATTCAGAAGGCAGGGACAGGGTTGGATGGGGAGGGGGGTAAGGGGGGACGATGATGATTGATTGTAATGCCTTTTCATCATCATCATCATCATCATCATCATCATCATCAATCATTTTTATATAGCGCATATAAAAATAGCACCCCATAGCACTCAGAGTGCCACATCACAGTTTAACACAACTTTTAATCCTCACCACAACCCTGTGAGGTAGGATAGGCTGAGAGAATATTGGGACAGGGCCAAGGTCACCCAGTGAGTTTCTGGCTAAAGTGAGACTAGAACCAACTCAGCACTTAGCCATTACACCACGCATCACACTGGCAATTTATTTATGTATTTATTTGATGATGATGATGATGATGATGATGATGATGATGATGATTGTTGTTGTGTTGTTTTGTTTTGTTTTGTTTGTTGTTGTTATTTTCTGTTTTGTTTGTTATTATTGTTGTAAGCTGCTCTAGGCACGGCACATACATTATGTGGGGTGGGCACATACAAACAAACAAACAAACAAACAAACGGGCCATTCCAGGACATTGGGTCCCCGGATCGGGTGGAAACTGGGTCCCGATTGCACCCGGTGTTTTCAAGCTGAATTGGGTGCCGGAAATGTACTTGTTTAAACTCTGCCCTTTCCTAAAACTTAGGTTCTTCCTGGCAAAACTGCCAAATGCGACCCCGGCAAGGGAACCGTCAGTGATTCATTCAATGTAGTTGAGACTCGGGGTGCTTTCCCCAAAATATCTCTCTCTCTCTCTCTCTCTTTCTGTGATAACGGAAAGGGGACAGGACAGGAGCCTATACAATCATGCGTGGGGTGGGAGGAGGCAATAAATCGGGAGTTGTTCTTTCCCCTCTCCAATCTTGCTAGAACTAGGGGGCACTCCATGAAACGAAGTGACATCAGATTGAAAACAAACAAAAGCCCCCTCCCCCTCCAATTAACTTGTGGAACTCATTGCCACAGGATGCCGTGCAGTGCAGGGTTCACACCCGGACCGGCTAGGTCCATAAAGGGCTACAAGCCGAGTCGACTGGGTGTGTGTGTGTGTGTGGGGTCTCTCTGAGTGTCGGGCGCTGGGGAGTGAGGAGCAAGGGACGGGTCTCCCGATTGTGACTGTTGTGTGTTTCTCTGATGAAGCGGCTGTGGCCGCTGTTAGACAGGAAAGATGTGGGTCTGGCGGCTCTGATGGTCTTTGCCCAACCCCCTTTTATCATCTGACCCACACGGTCCCTCCGAGCCGCAGTGAATGGGACCCCAATCCTGGTACCAGCGGGCGCAGTGTCCCACTGGGTCCCCAGCTCAGGGCTAGCCGGGACTGGTTCCCCTCGGAGTGGGGTCTGTGTCTTTGTGCATGTGTGACAGAGAGTAGTTGTGTAAGTGCATGCGCGTGCAAATGTGTGCGTGTTTCCGTGTGAGCGAATGTGCAAATGTTTGCATGAGTGTGAAAATGTGTGCACGTGAGAGGATGTGCAAATGTTTGTGTGTGAGAGAGTGTGCATGTGTTTATGGCTGAGTGTGCAAAAGTTGTAAGTGTTTACATATGAGATTGTATGTGTGCTTGTGTCTGTATACGCAGTGTGTAAGTGTGTTTGTGGGCCTGTACTCGCGTGAGAGTGTGTGTGTATTTATGGGTGTGTGAGAGAGTATTTGGGCGAAGGTGACTGTGTATTTGTGTGCGAGTGGATTTCTGCATGCGTGTGCAAATATGTGAACGGGAGTGTGCATGATATTCAGTAAAGGGAAATGTATGGGTTTTGTGTCTTTGTGCTAGAAATCGCTTTTTCGAGTCTTGTGTAAGAGAGGAAAGTGTGTACGTATTTTGTACGTGTGTGTGCACTGTTGCCCATAGACAAGCTGCTGTCTTGCACGAGCGTGTGTGCGTGTTATTGTCGCGACTCGCCACACCTGTCCTATGTGCCTGCTTTACCGGTGTCGTTTTCTCTGTGAGAGGCCGTAGGAGGATGTTTCCGTGTTGCACACACCTCTGTGTAGGGATCTACACCCTGCATGTGTTTTTGTGTGCGCTGTATACTCTGTGTGTTGTGTACGTACGTGTGTAGGCGCCAAGATTAGTTTGCCTGTGTTATGGCTGGGGTGTGTGTTGTGTTTTAGGACATAATACGTGACATGGCGTGGCTCTTGTATGGATGGGTTTGTGTCTATAAATGATGTACCTGTGTCTGGTGCCTTGTGTGTGTGTGTGTGTGTGTGTGTGTGTGTGTAAAATCCGGATCCATTCCTCAAACTGTTTACTCTGGAGTAAGTGATTTACATCTCTCTATCGTGTGTGTGTGTGTGTGTGTGTGTGTGTGTGTGTGTGTGTGTGTGTAGAGACGCCTGTATTGTGTCTGTGTCGTTTGTATTTTTGGGTCTCTGTAGATAAAGTCTGTTCTTTATGCATGTATATCTGGTGTGTGTGTGTGTGTGTGTGTGTGTGTGTGTGTGTGTGTGTATTCAGTCTCTGTAAGCCTGCTGGGTCTCTATCTGCTTGTTGTCCCTGTTGTGTGACCTCCATGGAGCCCGCCGAGACCCTCGTCCCAAACCGCGGAGCCCGGCTCCTCCGGGATGGGACAGGAAACTGACCCCGCAGCGTTTCCAGTTCGGAGGCCACGGTGCTGGGTCGCTGAGGGGGAGGAGAGCCACTGCCCCCCCCCTTTACCCCGCGGGGATAACTCCTGGGCCAGTGGGGGGGGGGGGAGGAGGAGAAAGAAAGTCAAATCCCTTTTTGCAAACACACAATGGGAACTAACAGGCAGAACCTTGCTCTGCTAGGGGCAGCCAAAGGAATCCATCTATCTCCCCCCCCCCCAATGCTCGGAGGGCCGAAGGAAAGGGGCCCCTAAATCCTTGCCCGGTGCCCTTTTGGCCCGGCCCGAGCCCCCCCGGCTGCTGCCCAGAGCTCGCTGCCTGGCTTTCTCTTCCCAGCTGCAGATCGGAGGGTGCGTGTATTGAAATCAACCAGCCCCCCCCCCCCAAGGGATTCATCCTGTCTCCGCTCCCCAAGGGTCGGGGGCGCTGCTTGGCGCCTGGGAACCGGCTCCTTTCCTGCAGGCGCGGGGAGACTCGGGGGCAGAGGGGATTCTCCGGGCGGGAGGGTTGTTTGCAAATATTTGTTATGAAGCGATCAATCAAAGCCTCAATGCATCAAAGCGCGCCCGAAAAGGGCGAACCAAGGAGGGGGGCAGCAGCGGCCGGGGCTGATTCTTGCCGGAGGATGCAAATTGGAGGGGTGTGTGTGTGTGTAGGAAAAGACATTGGCTGCGATCCACCAAGTCCTTACTCCGGGGAGTCCCAGGGAAACTCTCCCGGAGTAAGAGCTTGGTGGATCGCGGCCTGGGGGGGGAGCAGATAATAGTCTTGGTGTAAACGCGATGGAGGACACTCCCCCCCCCCCCCATCCTTTGAGGAGCGAGGGTTGTAATGGGAATCGCGTCCAAATCCTCCAAGCCCTCGCTTGGTTTTTTTAGCTGAGAGAACTGGGAGCCGAGAGAAGGAGACGGGGAGACTTTGCCTGTGAGGGGGGGGG
>QEPC01012366.1:454646-466599 GCA_003113815.1 Sphenodon punctatus
GGGTGAGGCCTCTGCCGGGGATCCTGGAGGGTCTCGGGCAGCACGCCTGGGTGAGGTTTCTGCCGGGGATCCTGGAGGGTCTCAGTTAGCGCGCCCGGGTGAGGCCTCTGCCGGGGATCCTGGAGGGTCTCAGGTAGCGTGCCCGGGTGAGGCCTCTGCCGGGGATCCTGGAGGGTCTCGGGTAGCACGCCTGGGTGAGGCCTCTGCCGGGGATCCTGGAGGGTCTCAGGTAGCACGCCTGGGTGAGGTTTCCGCTGTAGACCCTGGAGAGACGGATTTGAAAGAAACCCTGTTGCCGTGTCAGGTTGTGACAATACTGGGCTAAGATGGACCATTGGTCTGACTCAGGCTGCGTTCCCACCTGCAGCGGCGGCAGGGCCGGCGAGGGAAGACGCGGCAGCGCGGAGGAGCTGACTGACAAGAAAAGAGCCAGTGCAAACAGGGATGTGCCGCGGCTTCTCTCGCGCATGTCAGGGCGCAAAATTCTACCCTGACGTGTGAGAGAAGCCGCGGCAGATCCCCATTCGCACTGGCTCTTTTCCCGTCGGCCAGCTCCTCCGTGCTGCCGCGTCTTCCCTCGCTGCTCCTGCTGCCACCACAGGTGGAAATGCAGCCTTAGTTAGGCAGCTCCTCAACATTTGGCAGCAGAGATCACAAGAGTCTGGGAACCAGAAGTCAGTCCCAATGAGACTTGTTGCTATTCCTGCCCTCGGCGGCCTCCCCACGTCACCAGAATCTAATCCTTGAAAGCAGACAAGACACCCATGATCCCAGCGGTGCAGAATCCGGCGATTCTTCCAAACCTGGCATTTGGGCACATTGTTGAGTGGATTAAGTCATGGCATAGTTTGTGAGATTTACCTGGATCACTGCAGTGTCAAAGTCATGGTGAATTTGGACTATTTTATGCACAAAAAAGTCGATAAAAGTGTCACAGCGAGCACTGGAGAATTCCAGTTCCAGGCAGAGGGAGGCTGGACTGACCAGCCCTGTCACCACACAGAAAAGCTCAGCTGGACACAACTTTGTGGATGCTACGAGCGTAGCAAAGAACCGCTTCTTTGCTGCCCGCACAGCCATGGCATAGGTACATAAACTGACTCTATAATGTAATCGGTCGGCTTCAGCACGAGAACGGCGCCCCCGTCGCTCTAACCGCCGCCCTTCTCATTTCATCCACCACAGATCCGCCGTAAGCCAGGGAGACCTGCGGTGTCGGCGATCAGGAAGCGGACACCTAGGAGCCGCTCTGTCAGTGGCCTCAGTTAGCAAGGTGTTCCAAAAAGCCACGAGGTCATCAAGCAAACGGTCACTGAGACTGGAGGGTAACTCCCCTAGAGCATTCCGGAACCCCTCAGCTTCCATAAGTCTTCGGGGCTGAACCAACCGAACTGGTCCTGCACCTCTCCGTGGGCAGACGTGCGCCAGGAGGCAGGCCTGAACTGTTCATGACAAGGGCACAGCTGACACTTCCCCCATCAATGAACCCCCCACCTCAAGGCCGGTGCAAAAAAATCAGGTCTAGAGTATGACCTCCATCATGAGTTGGACCAAGAGCCAACAGACAGTCCCATGAACTCATGGCGGCCATGAACTCACGCTCCGCTCCCCCAAGGCTGGCATCAGCATGAATGTTGAAGTCCCCCAGAACAATTGCTCTTGGGGACCGCAAGACCACCTCCAATACCTGCTCTGGGATGCTGCCATACAGATAGGTGCGCGATATACAAGCAGCAACCCTAATCTGTCTCCAGCCAAATCAGCCACCAGATGGAGGCCCTCAATACCCGGAATAGTTTGCACAGGATACCTCCTCACAGAGACTATGGCTACACCGCCCCCCTCCCTCCCCCTCTGACCAAGACCCGTGCTGCACGGAGTACCCGACTGGAACAAGGTCAGCCAAGATAGGCCAAGTCTCCGTGACACACACAAGGTCGGCCGCCTGGTCCAGGATTAATTCCCAGCCTGTTGTTGACTTATTTGCAGCCGACCTTGCATTAAACAGCATCAAACCAGGGCCAGGGGCCCTCCGACCAACAGCCACCTCACTACCTGCCTGGGGGCTAGTGAAAGGGACAGACACCAAACTTCTGTCCCTTCTCACGGCTTTAACCAGCCTCCCGGCCCAGAACCCAATGGCAGTGTCCCCCCCCCGCCCCGGCCTTCCCCCCCCCAGGCCCCTCCCGGAGGCTGCTCTGCCCAGCAGGCGAGAGGGACCCCCACACCCCTCCTCTCACAGGGGGGAAATCCCCACCCTCCCAAGACCAGTCAACCCCCCCTCCTCAAAGACATGGGGGAGACCCCATCCTCCCTAACCCAGTCCCTTCCATCCCTCCTCTCATTGGGGATGGAAAACATCCCACAACCCTCCAACAAATAATAATCATTATTATATTAATGATAATATAAAAACTCCCATCCCCCTCCTCCTTCTTCCTGGCTCAGTTTGTTTAAAGGACGCTATGCCAGATGGTTATCCCTGGCCTCTCGCTCACCCCCTGACCTCCCCTTGCTCTCTGCTTACAGTGCCTTAAACCCTGCTCCAGCAGCCGGATTGAGCTCAAGAGCGAATCATCNGGGGGGGGGGGGGGGAAGCAAGGACCTGGCTTCAGCCAGCTTATGGGCATTCCTGGGGGAGGGGTGTGCTTCCCCACAGGGGAAGTGGGGCAGGGAGTTCCAGTGGGTGCAAGGCTTTGGAATCGAGTGCCCTGAATTCAAATCCTGATCACCCCAGAGTGGCCTTGGGCAAATCTCTTGTCTCTCAGCCTCAGATTCCTGGCTACCCAATAGGGTGCCAGCGACAGGCATCTGTGGGGCAAGATGTGGGAGACTGCTGGAGAGCGGGGTGGGAAGTGGGGTGGGAGGATCCGAGAGGGATAAAGGCATGGAGGGACCGGAGGGTCTGATGCCATGATTCCCACCCACCTCCCATTTAAAGTATTGTGGGGGGGGGCATATTTTATAAAGAGTCTGATCTGAGGTCTGTGCACACCCAAAGAGCATGCATACAGCACGCACATGCAGCAGCCTTCAGCTCCCTACTAAAATCTTCTCTCTTCTTCCGTCAGGGTCCCCCAGCTACCACTGGCTGCTCACAATGCTCCGTCGGGCTCCCCTGCTCCCCTGTAACGAAGCTCAGCACGTGCCCCTGCAATTTCTCAACTTCACAAATGGTTTCCTGTCTCTCCCTAGGTGCCCCCCCTCCCTTGTCCATCATCGATTGCAACCCTTTCAGGGCAGGGACCTGTCTCTAATGATTGTTCAGTGCTAGGCACATTGAATAAAATAAAACAAGCAAACAGACAAATAAATAAATAATAATAATAATAATAATTATTATTATTATTATTATTAATAATACTACTACTACTACTACTAATAATAATAATAATAATTAATGAAGAAGTAGAAGGGGTCACAGAGGGTGGTAGGCCTCAAAGCTGTGGAGTCAGGCTTGGGAAGGAATTTATCCTGACTGAAATTAAGGGGCTGGCATTAATGTGGGACTACCCCTGAATCCCAGACTTTTGGGGTGACACCAAGATGCTTGGGATTTCCAAGCAGAAGCTGGCTTTCCCCTGCTCCCAGGTTCATGCTAGAAAGAAAGATTTTTATTTTTTAAAAAAGCATTCGTCTCATAATATTATTGACCTATAACATATTATTTATCGTTTCAGGCCAACGACTTGGGGGGGTAAACATCAATGAGCCAAAAGGACCCGTGGCAAACGCATCATCCAGCAGAGCAAAGATCTAAAGAAATTTTTGTTTGGCTTTTAAAAGATGAGGAGATCCCCAAACTCTGCGTGGGATGCTCTGAGCAGCGCTCCGGCATGAGGCAGCCTCATAGCGCCACCTATCGCTCACTGGCGGTACAGCTAGTCAGACAGACTTGAGGAAGGAGGCGAGCTCAGGCGATAGTTATGGAGAGAAAGTCGTTGAGGAGATGATAGGTCTGCCTGAAAGAGCAGCTGCTCCTAGTGAGCGGGTTCAGCTTTCAGACGGCACCGCACGGTCCTTCCTCGCGCATCGAGGTATTTAGTTCTCGGTCGGCAAACAACGCGGGGCCACCTTGAATGCGCGTGATTGCGTCCATCCCCGCGGGAGTTTGAGAATTCACGCGTGGGGGGTCCGTGACTGCGACCCGCTCGTATAAAAGCAGCCTGAGTCGCAGGAGCCATAGGGTGTCTTTAGACATATCGTCAGCGGGGTGTGTGTGTGTGTGTCTCAATGTGTGTTTTGACCTTGGGTTTGGCCCCGTGTTCGCCATGTGGCGCTGCTTAGACACACAGCCCATCTTGGGGCAAATCGGTGCTTTGCTCGCCCCCCCTATCTCAGCACACAAGCGCTGCCACCTCGTTCCCTGTGTTGTATCCACTAACACGCCATGCGATATCATTAGCATGGCCACGTGTTCAGCCGGAACACGCAAATTATCCTTGTGATGCAACGGTGTTCACATCGCCTCTTCAACGGGTGGCCAAATTGGGGTTGGGATTGTTCTGGTGCTTACACGCGACGGCCAAACACGTGCTGTGGGGTTTTGACACCTGATCTTCGTTATGTCTAAAGACGCCCCATAGAGTGCTGCAGATAGACATGTCTCCCTTCTAGCCCTCCACATCTCTGTGGTATCCCACAGTTTCCCCAGCAGTCTCTGCTTGGCAGGCTGAATATAAAATTCACCGCCCCAAGGTGAAGACCCCTCCATTTTGCAAAGTGACTGCTGTCTCTGTCACCGCACTCCCAGAAATCAGAACGGAAGAGGGCTCTGAAATCTGGTTGCACTGCCCCATGGGCTTTCGCAGTCTTCCTAATCCGGGTTAACCTGTTCACACTGCAGATCAGGATTTATTCTTATTCCTGATTTAAAATGATTGTGTAAACCAGGGGTGGGGAACCCCCGGCCCGCGGAGTGATTTTCTTCGGCCCGCCGGCCTGCCTCAATGATGTGCGGTCTGGTGCCCACCCGTCTGCGGCCCGAGCAAGCTGTACAGACCCTTCCCTCAGATTCACCAGCCGTGCAACAATTGCAAATGTCCTGCTGTGTTCCTCTCTGGATGTGCATGTGCATGCCGGGATCAGTCATTCCCTGAATCTGGCATCCTGGAAAATGTAGTCCCAGCATACCAGATTCAGGGGACGGCTGGTCCCGGCGTGCACGTGTGTGCGAGAGGCACGCACTGAGCAGGAGCTCCAAACAGCCTGAGGCCGGGCGGCAGCGGTAGCAGGCACGAGGGCAGGGGACTGGCTCCCCTGTGTGTGTGTAAGTTTGAATGATTAAGTGTGTGTGTGTGTGTGTGTGTGTGAGAGAGAGTTTGTCTGAATGAGTCAGTGTGAGTTTGTGTGTTTGAATGTGTGTGTGAGAACTGAGTCTGAGTGTGTGTGTTACCCTAATGCACTAGTCTTAATTCATTAAAATGAATGAATTATAATTGTTTAATCATTGTGTTTTTTTAACGCGTGTTCGGGGACCGACAACGCGCCCCCCCCCCCCTCAGGCCTGAAAAGGTTCCCCACCCCTGGTGTAAACAGTTACTCCTGAATAATAACCCTGAATGAATGGTTCTGAATGAAAAGCTTAACGGTGATTGTGTAAAAGCAGCCTAGATTCGATAAGTGGATGACATGGATGGTGGAGGGACGGCGATAAAAACACAGAGAAAGAAAGGGAGGGTAAAACCCAATGGGGCAGCAGCTCGCTGTGGCCTGCGTGGTAATGGTCCAGCACGGACCTCGCTGCACGTGGGGTCAGGGGCCGCCAGATGTTGGCCCAGGATTGCTGGGGCTCTGACCTTGGAAAACCTCGGAAGTCGGAGCCCAGACTCTACGGTCCGCGCAATCGGGCCGCATCGAGGCTGCGTGTCCGTTCCTGGGCCGGCATCGGGCTGGGTTCACCACGATGGGCCGCCGTGGCTGCCTGTCATGGCAAGGGGTGGGCATTGCATGGGAACAGGGCCAGCCAGCTGCCTGCTCTCCATTCTCCCCACCTCCAGGCTGTGTCCAGGGGCCGGCGGGCCGAGAGGGGGACACATTTGTTCTGCACCCCGACCTGGTCTGGCCCATTTCCCCCCTGGCTGCCTGACCTGGGTCAGCCCAGGATGCAGCCGCCACGTCTGTCAGAGAGATATGAATGGAAGGAGAGACAGACCGACGGAGATGGGCGTAGACAGATCCTGTGAAGACCGGTAAGCTGTGTCCCTCCCATCTATGGCTGCGGCTCCTTTAGGCTGCCTCTGGGCAGCGTGTGTGTGAAGAATGCATCCGGAACTTGCTTGTGGACTAGTAACCCCAGGAGATTGAAAGACCAGCGCTTTAAGGTGTGTGTAAAAATGCCCACTGTGAGGTCTCCAGTCATAAGTGAATTCACTCCAGCCTCCGGAGAATTGAACTGAATTAAGCAGGGTCAAACTGGGGTGCGGAACTGATTATCTCAATTTCCATAAAATTGCAGAGTGGCGACTTAGGGTGCAGGCCAGCACCCCCCGATAAACTGCCCCCACACCCAGCGCAGTTAACAGATGCTGGTGCACGTTGTGCATGTGTCACATGCAGGAAGCCCCTCGGCGCAATGGTGCATCCCTCCTGCTGTGACCCCCCCTGAGACCACACACCCCGGAACCCGGGGGATGGAGCAGGAGCCCCGGGCTGCGGGGTGTGTGGGCTGGGGGGTCACATCGGAAAAATATTCCTAAGGTGGGCCCCCCCTACTGTGCTAGCACTGGCACTGAATCCCTCCCCAGGAAGGGGTGCGGCGGGGCGCAGGCATCTAGAGGAGACTGGCCGGAGCTCTACCGTGAAGCAGATCTAGAATTCTGTTGTTAAGGGACAGATGTGAGTGGAGTCTCTTTGTGGGAAACCACTTCACTTCAATAGTCCCCATCTTTGTGCATTGTCCACCTGCAGAGAACCCAGCAGATTAGGGTCCTGATTTCAGTGGGAACTCAGGGAAGGGAAGGAGGGACTGAGCAATAGGGTTCTTCTTCTCCACTTCAAAGACATATGTAGGATCAATCCTACCTCCTCTTCCTCCCACCTCACCCCCACAGTAGATGGGTCCTGCAACCGTGCATTATCATTATGGTTTCAAGGGGGGTTGGGGGGCATTTTGTGGAAGCCCACTTGACCGGCAGGGTGCAACATTGATGACATTTCACCACTAGGTGTCACTCTCATCAGTTTGCCGGGCGGGCCTGGCTGCACAAAGGAGTTTCAAGTCTTTGGAAATTGGCAATTTGAATCGGAAGGGCTGTTTCCTTTTAAGACAGGGCCCCCCAAACCAACATGGTGCTCAGTGAACAAGCCAGTTGGGGAGCACTAGTTGCAAAAGGCTGAGCTGGGGTTCAGACATGGGGGTGGGGAGGGGCAGGGCTCTTTGAGGAGGTGGTCTCCAAAAGGCCAATCTTCCGCCTGGAGTCCAGATGCTCAGAGGCTGGGCGCTCTCCCAAGGTTCTGCCATCGTGGTGAAATACGGCAAGTCCCGTTTTGGCCGATATTATTCGCACATTCAGACAGAAATCTGAAGGCGACGAATATCTGTGTCCAAACCAGCTACCCGCATCACTGCTCTTTTGGTTCGTCCCGTTTGTTTGGTTCATTCGATTTTTTGGTGCCTTTGGTTTATTGTGCATGAGCAATAGCCACGAGCAGCCCAAACCGAACAAACCTTGGAGAAGAGACGACCGAGAGGGGCTAGGACAGACGTTTATAAAATCGTGAGCAGCGCAGAACCAGTTAACAGGGAGGGAGTTGTTATTTACCCCCTGAAATCGTATTAGGACTAGGGGACACTCCATGAGACGAACTGGCAGCAAATTTAAAGCAAATAAAAGAAAGATTTTTTTTTTGCTCAACGCACGATGAACTTGTGGAATTTGTTGCCAGGGGACGTGGTTGAGGCCAGTAGCCTAGTTAGGTTTGAAAAAGCATTGGATAAGTTCTTGGAGGATCATTCCATTAGCAGCTATTAGCCAAGTAGGGTCGGGGGGGGGGGGGGGGGGGTAACCTCAGCTAGTCAGGAAGCTGGGAGTGAACCACAGGGAATGGATTGCTCCATTACGACCCGCTCGGGACTTCTCTGATGCGACCACGAAACTGTTGGAGACAGGATACTGGGCTTGATGGACCATTGGTCTGAGCCAGTCTGGCACGAACTGACTATGGGTGTTAACAAAACGTGACGCCGCCCGCTTTGGCCTGCTCTGCCCACCTGGGCCAGTGCCGAGCCCACGCGTCTGCTGCAGGGCCATCCGATGTGGGCCCGGGTCAGACCCTGGCGGGGGGTAGGCAGCCAGGCTGGAAACGTGGGCCCAGAAGGAACCAGGCCCACAGTCCAGGCCCAAGAGCCACCCAGGTGGACAAGAACGGGTGTGTCTGTTTTCATGTTACCCCGGCCTGGCATGGGGGAGGTTTGCCACGACAGCCAGCCATGGCTGCCCGTCATGGTGGGGGGAGAGGCACCGGCCGTGGCTCAGGGGCAGAGTCAGCCGGCCTGACGTCCCTCCCCGCCATGCGCTCCTCCCCGGCCGTGCCAGGCTAGGGGGACATATAGCCCGTCCCCTGACCTGATCCGGTCACGGCAGTTATTACCCAATGTTCTTAGCAGAAGGGAAATATCCATGCAGATATCCAGCAGCAGCATAGAAATACACAGTCCGTTGGATTTGGTTTGAAGCAGCTAAATTGGATGGATAAGATAGTCTCATTGAATCATTACATGTCACAGCTGGAAGGGATTTTGAAGGCCATCCAGTCCATCCCCCTGCTCGGACGCAGGGTGGTAACAGCTACAACATCCCCGACTGGGGGCTGCATCCGGCCTCTGTTTGAAGCCCCCCAGGGACGGAGTCTACAACCCCCCAGGCAGCTTGTCTCAGCGCCGCGCCGCTCTGACTGCTAGGATTTATTTTTTTTCTGATTTGTAGCCAAAATCTCCCTTCCTACAACTTCACCAATTATTTCTAGTCCTGCCCTCTGTGGCAAATGCAAAACCTACTAAATATACAGCTATTCCTTGACTATGTGTTTCGCCTTTTCCCTGCTGCATGAGCGCAGAGCTGGGGCAGGCTTTCCAGGAGGTTCAGGTCACGGGGAGGGAGCTAAGGAGGGAGGGGAGGAACTTGCCTGAAGATCCATGGCTAGGATCCCACGGAAACGTGTGTTGCATGATTTATAAGCACCTCTGCTTTGGGGAATGACTTAATTTTTGGAAATATAAATAATGCAACACATGAGATGAAGGAAGAGACCAGTGTGTAGAGACCGTAGGGTGCTGATTCTGCAAAGGAGCGCAGGGGGACAAGGGTTGCTTTGTTAGAAAGTCCTAGATGCTCCAATCAGGAATCTGGCAGTGGAACACCTTCAGAATTAACGCTGTTCCCCGTTTGCCCATGTGCAAAGTGCACATTATTGTTATTATTATTAACAAACATTTATATAGCGCCAGCAGTGTACCTGGCACTTTACAAAGTAATAAAATAGACACGGTCCCTGCCCCTAGGGCTTACAATCTGAGAGACAGGAGCTGGGGGAGAGACTTAGGAAGGGGAACAGAGGGAGAGACAAGGGGTCTAACATTCATGAAGATGCGAGGTCTCAAGTGCACGTACTTGGCTTGGTTACGATGAGAATGACAGCAGGCAGGTCCATGTTGCAAGGATAAGGGTAAACCGATCGTAGGTATAGGAATAGTGGCTCAGCAGGATAAAGAGTCAGACAGAGCAGAGCGAAAGAGGTGAGTTTTAAGGAGAGATTTGAAGGTATGAAGGGAGGGGGCAAGGCGGATGTGGACAGGGAGGGAGTTCCAGGCATGGGGGGCAGCAAGTGAGAAGGGACGAAGGCGCTTAGGGGAGCAGGGAAGGCGTGGAAGGGTGAGAGAAGGGACAGAGGAGGAGCGAAGTGCACGGGCTGGAGTATGGAGGGCGATAAGTGCAGAGAGGTAGGGGGGAGCAAGGTTGTGAAGAGCTTTATAGGTGAAGACTAGGAGCTTGTGCAGGATTCGTTCAGGAAGGGGAAGCCAGTGAAGCGAAGAGAGGAGGGGCTGCACATGGTCGAAGCGACTGGCGAGGTAGATGACCCTGGCAGCAGAGTTTTGGACAGAGATGAGGGGAGAAAGGTGAGACCGGGGAAGGCCAGTGAGAAGGAGGTTACAGTAATCGAGGCGAGAGATGACCAGAGCATGAACAAGAGTTTTGGCAGACGAGACAGAGAGAAAAGGGCGAATCTTAGCAATGTTATGGAGGGAGAAGCGACAGGATTTAGCAACAGAGTCAATGTAGGGTTTAAAAGAAAGGGGTGAGTCAAAGATGAAGCCTAGGCTACGGGCTTGGGGGACAGGCAGGATGGTGACTCCATCAATAGTTATTGACAGTGAGGAAGGAGAGGAAGGATGAGGGGGGAAGATAAGGAGTTCAGTTTTAGCCATGTTGAGTTTGAGTTGATGTTGAGACATCCAGGTAGAGATGTCAGAGAGACAGTTGATGAGACGAGCTTGAACAGAGGGAGAGAGAGAAGGAGTAGAGCGATAGAGTTGAGCACAGGGCTCTGACCATTTGGACGGGCTGCCCAGGGAAGGGACGGACTCTTCAACATTTGAGGTCTGCGGACCAAGACTAAATGAGAGGTTTTAGCCAGATACAAGTGAATAGATGGAGGTGATTCAGTGCTGTGTCATACAGCAGGTCAGACTAAATGATCTCAATATTCACTTCTGACCTATGGACGTAGATATGGAAGAAGTTATAGGACATTTTACCCTCTCAATGCAAGGAAGGCCAGACACAACAGCTGGCACTGAAGAGACACTTATTTTACAAAATAAACAAAGGGCCAAAGCTAGAGATTCTCAGCAGTGAATCAGAGGGTTATTGCAAATAAAAGGATTTAGTGGATCAGTCTGATGCATACAGCTTTGTAAAGGGCACTAAGGAAGAAGGGGATAACAAAGATTATGGAGAGAACAGTGAGAATGATGGGAACTGGACAGTGGTGTTGATGGACGCAATGGGGGTAATGGTGACACAAGTAATGATGTTGGTTTTGATAACAATTTTGGTACCGATGGTGATGAAATGATGGGGATGAAGATGGTAGTGTTGATGGGCAGGGTGGTGGTGCAGAGGGTTGTGATGATGGTTATGATGACAGTCAAGGAGATACTGTTACTGCTGATGGTCGATGGGGACAAGGTAGAGAATGGCGTTGTTGGACACGCTGGTCGTGATGGAGATGACTGATGGTTGAAGGGAACAGTTGTGGTGACGATGGCAGTGCTGGTGATGAAGATGATGGTGTTGGCAGTGAGGGTTGTGGCGATGACGGTGATGGTATTTCTGGTCGACAGGATAGTGAGGTTGGTGATGGAAATGGTAGTTGCAAGGCTCGTGTTAACGGTGATGATCGCGATGGTACTGGTGTTGATGCCGACTGTCATGGTGATGGTGATGTTAGTGCTACTGGTGTTGAAGAGGATGGTGGTGTTGATGGAGATGGTGTTGGTGGTGAGGGTAGAGGGGGTGATGATGGTGTTGGTGATGGAGGAGGTGATGCTGAGGGTCTCTGTGATGGTGATGAGGATGGTCATGCTGGTGATGACGTTGAGTGTAGTGGTGACGATGATGGAATTGGTGATGACGATGATCATG
This sequence comes from Sphenodon punctatus, assembly GCA_003113815.1. Lineage (NCBI taxonomy): Eukaryota > Metazoa > Chordata > Lepidosauria > Sphenodontia > Sphenodontidae > Sphenodon > Sphenodon punctatus. The sequence goes on from QEPC01012366.1 coordinate 466,292, forward strand.
GTGGTGGAGATAAATTGTAGAAATGGAAAGCTGGAAGCGACCTTAACAGTCATCGACTCCAATCCTGTCCTGAGACGCTAACTCGATTTTTCATTAATAAAAACGGTTGCACTCCTGGCCATTTGGTGGCTAGAGAGAAGGGAAAGGACCAGTTTGGGGGAGACTTAAAGCGTTCAGACAATTGAATAATGCTACATTCAAGTTAAGGTGAGCACTTAAAACGTGCCACCAGGTGAGAACAATGTGCACTTGGAAGGGCGGGGGGGTGGGTGGGGGGAGAGGAGGGGATGGAACAGAACAGGGAGAGG
>QEPC01012366.1:467464-481385 GCA_003113815.1 Sphenodon punctatus
AGAGGAAGGATGAGGGGGGAAGATAAGGAGTTCAGTTTTAGCCATGTTGAGTTTGAGTTGATGTTGAGACATCCAGGTAGAGATGTCAGAGAGACAGTTGATGAGACGAGCTTGAACAGAGGGAGAGAGAGAAGGAGTAGAGCGATAGAGTTGAGCACAGGGCTCTGACCATTTGGACGGGCTGCCCAGGGAAGGGACGGACTCTTCAACATTTGAGGTCTGCGGACCAAGACTAAATGAGAGGTTTTAGCCAGATACAAGTGAATAGATGGAGGTGATTCAGTGCTGTGTCATACAGCAGGTCAGACTAAATGATCTCAATATTCACTTCTGACCTATGGACGTAGATATGGAAGAAGTTATAGGACATTTTACCCTCTCAATGCAAGGAAGGCCAGACACAACAGCTGGCACTGAAGAGACACTTATTTTACAAAATAAACAAAGGGCCAAAGCTAGAGATTCTCAGCAGTGAATCAGAGGGTTATTGCAAATAAAAGGATTTAGTGGATCAGTCTGATGCATACAGCTTTGTAAAGGGCACTAAGGAAGAAGGGGATAACAAAGATTATGGAGAGAACAGTGAGAATGATGGGAACGGGACAGTGGTGTTGATGGACGCAATGGGGGTAATGGTGACACAAGTAATGATGTTGGTTTTGATAACAATTTTGGTACCGATGGTGATGAAATGATGGGGATGAAGATGGTAGTGTTGATGGGCAGGGTGGTGGTGCAGAGGGTTGTGATGATGGTTATGATGACAGTCAAGGAGATACTGTTACTGCTGATGGTCGATGGGGACAAGGTAGAGAATGGCGTTGTTGGACACGCTGGTCGTGATGGAGATGACTGATGGTTGAAGGGAACAGTTGTGGTGACGATGGCAGTGCTGGTGATGAAGATGATGGTGTTGGCAGTGAGGGTTGTGGCGATGACGGTGATGGTATTTCTGGTCGACAGGATAGTGAGGTTGGTGATGGAAATGGTAGTTGCAAGGCTCGTGTTAACGGTGATGATCGCGATGGTACTGGTGTTGATGCCGACTGTCATGGTGATGGTGATGTTAGTGCTACTGGTGTTGAAGAGGATGGTGGTGTTGATGGAGATGGTGTTGGTGGTGAGGGTAGAGGGGGTGATGATGGTGTTGGTGATGGAGGAGGTGATGCTGAGGGTCTCTGTGATGGTGATGAGGATGGTCATGCTGGTGATGACGTTGAGTGTAGTGGTGACGATGATGGAATTGGTGATGACGATGATCATGGTGGTGGAGATAAATTGTAGAAATGGAAAGCTGGAAGCGACCTTAACAGTCATCGACTCCAATCCTGTCCTGAGACGCTAACTCGATTTTTCATTAATAAAAACGGTTGCACTCCTGGCCATTTGGTGGCTAGAGAGAAGGGAAAGGACCAGTTTGGGGGAGACTTAAAGCGTTCAGACAATTGAATAATGCTACATTCAAGTTAAGGTGAGCACTTAAAACGTGCCACCAGGTGAGAACAATGTGCACTTGGAAGGGCGGGGGGGTGGGTGGGGGGAGAGGAGGGGATGGAACAGAACAGGGAGAGGAGCGGCGGTCTGGAGCAAGGAGAGAAAGAGAGGAGAAAATAGTTAGCCTTCCCATTCTCTTGGCTCAGTCTCTGCTGGAGATTTGCTTTGTTTTCTTGTCCCTCGCCTGCCCAAATCCGGCTGGACAGGGTGTTTCCACGCAGGCTACCTCCAAGTAGTGCAAATAAGCTCTCAGCTTAGAAGGAATTGTCCACCTGGAGAAGTTACACAGTTTTGATCATTCAGAATTTTGCCAGGGAAACCAAGTAACCCAAGCCGTCCATCCCACAGGAGAACCCAGTGACCCACCCCCGTTCTCCTCATCAATCTGGGAACCTCTGGGGCCCAACTCTCACCCAACAGGAGAAACCCGACAGACCCGACTCCATTCCTTCACCAACCAGGATGCCAAGGGCCCCCAACCAACTGGAGAACCCAGAGACTGAAACCGTTTCTCAGAGTAGGACACCCAGCAACCCAACCCAGCAGCCAAAAGCACTGGTGAAAGTGGGGAACTTGGTGACCCAACCATCAAAACGGACTGGGGAGCCTAGCAACACAACGTCTTGCTGTGGTGGCAGGCGGGGAGGAAGGAACAGGTCAGGTACTGACAAGTGGTTCGTGAGGAGTGGGGAAGGGATGGTGCAACTGCTTCCCAGGTCAAAGGAAGGTGGGTGCAGACACATCACAGTCTGGTGGCCAGTACTAGCTCGGGGCCCACAAGTGTTCAATGCAGCAGTGGCTGAACAGCTTGGGGGGCAGTGTTCTTACTCCATAGTGAGAGAGTGGGGCCCCTGCCAGGCTATGGGAAGGGGGACTTCTACTCTCCTTGCCTCCCCATCTTAAATAGTGCTGAAACTCGGTGTTCGAAATTACTCCGTTTTTACCGAGACTAGTATCTCAGTATTCAACTCAGTTTTACTGAGTATTATTATTATTATTATAATAAATATTTATATAGCGCCAGAACATAGAAATAGACATGGTCCCTGCCTGTGGATTACAATCTAAAAGACAAGGAGGGGGAGACAGGGAGAGGGGACAGTGGGAGAGACAGGGGAGAAGACAAACAAACATTCAGGCGGATGCGAAGTCTCAGGTGCGTGTGCTTGGCTTGGGTACAATCAGGTTGGTTGCAGCAGTCTGCAGAGGAGGGCAGACAGTAAGTACATGGGATGTCTAGCAGGCATTGGGAAAGGCGGCGAGGAAAAAGTGGGTCTTGAGGAGGGATTTGAAGGAGCGGAGGGAGGAGGCAAGGCTGATGTGGGCAGGGAGGGAGTTCCAGGCATGGGGGGCATTGAGGGAGAAGGGTCGAAGGCGGTTAGGTGAGCAGGAGAAACAAGGGAGAGTGAGGGAGGGGACAGAGGAAGAGCGGAGAGCGCGTGCAGGAGTGTGTAGGGAGATTAGGTCCGAGAGGTAAGGGGGAGCTTGGTTGTGGAGCGTTTTGAACGTGAATACCAGGAGTTTAAACAGGATACGTTCAGGAAGGGGGAGCCAGTGAAGGGAGAGGAGGAGAGGCTGCACATGGTCGAAGCGACGGGCAGAGTGAATGACCTTGGCAGCAGAGTTTTGGATTGCGATAAGGAGGGACAGGTGGGAGCGAGGGAGGCCAGCAAGGAGGAGGTTGCAGTAGTCGAGGCGAGAGATAACCATGGCATGAACAAGGGTTTTGGCCAAGGAGGTAGCGAGAAAGGGGTGGATCCGAGCAATGTTGTGGAGGGCGAATCAGCAGGATGTGGCAACAGAGTCAATGTAAGGTTTAAAAGAGAGGTGCATGTCAAAGATGAAGCCCAAGTACTGAGTAATTGGCCAGGTATTTGGTTTAGTACTCTGTCTGTACTTGGGTAAATCTTTGGATGGGCAAGATATGGGGCTTTTTCCGGCCCTATATAAGGGAACTCAGTATTTGCGAAATACTCGGTACTTGGTTTTATTTTTCGAGTATTTTACCGAGTTCCGAGTATTTGGCCGAGTAACCGAGAACCAGCCAAACACTTGGAGCCGATCCTTGGAAACTCAGAAATACTTGCGTATTTCCACCCCACCCCCAATTCGGTGCCGCCCTAGTCTTAAACTCTCCTCGCGCTGCTCCCACCCACTGCGGTACCTGGGCAGGAGTCGCTTTGTCCTTCAGCTCCATGGAATCCTCGGATTTCCTGTTGTTTGAATATTCTTTTATCCTGTCGGGGCAAAGAGAGCACGGGAGAGGGGTAGCTGGCGAGGAGAGGAGGTGGGACGAGGGGTGGGCCTCCCGTGATACCGGGTACGGACATAGGGGGGGAGTAGAATGAGCCCCAGTGAGAGGTGGGGCTATGGGCATGGGAGGGATGCGGGAACAGGGATTATTATAAATATTAGTATAAATTATTATAACAAATAATGATTTGTATCATGGGGCGGTGTTTTTGTTGTTTTTAACGACTGTATTCCATTTTTCTCGTATAAGCCCCCCTGAACCCCAATAACACTGTAACTTCCCAGGGCTGTTGTAAGGGGGATCGGAAAGCACTTTGAATGCTGACAGTGCCGGACGAATGATAAAATCAAAGATTTCTCCAGGGAGCAGCGCGTTTAAATGGACGGAGGGCAGAGTCGTCTTTGCCAACACAGAACTGTTCCGGTCAGGTTCCTGGCAGGACACAGGCTTCTCCCACTGCCGGTGCAGCAAGGCATTGTGGGATATGACGGGCTCTCTAAGGGCAAGGGGGCTGGGTCTCTGGGATGGTAGGGAAAGAGCTCCCCCCCTTTCAAATTGCCACCACTCTAGAGGGGCCGGGCCCCAGCTGGGAGGCCCACTGGGAGCCACGTCACTGCTCCAAGGGGGCTTGTTGGGAGCTGCTGGCACTGCTGCTTTGGGGGGCTGGCTGGGGGTTGCTGCAGGCAGTGGTGCTACTGGGGGGGGGGGCACTGGAAAGCTCAAGAATGGGCAGCATGCAATGGGGCTCATGGATGCCCCCCCATAGATTTCAGGACAGCTCCTGCTCCCCAAGTAGCAGCCCTTCCAAGGAGGCCTCTGGCCAGCTTTGCCTCTTCTGCAAAGGCAACAGTGGTGTCCTGACTCTCGGCATCTCCCCCCTCCTGGAGCAGCAACCCCTCCAGGAAGAGAGGGTGGGGGCAAGCACTCCGCCCCCTCTGAAAACATCCTTCGGGGAAAGGTATTTTGCAAGGGGCCTGAGTGCCGCTAGGAAATGTTCAGAGTGGGCGGGGCAGAGTGTTGGCCTTGCTTCGTCCTGCACCCACTCTGAACATTTCCTAGTGGATCTCAGGGTGCTTCTAAAGCCACCCCCCTCCCCAGAGTCCATGGCCCCCTCCCTCCCCTCACTTCATAGTAGCTATGCCCCCTGCCTCCCAGTCATCCAGGAGCTGTGCTGGTCTCTCTTCAGGCTCTAGCGGCTGCAGGTGGGCCGGAGTTGGACTCTGGACCCGGGAGGCTAGTATGAATCCTAGCGGTTTCACCACAAACTGATTGGGTGGCCTTGGGCACGCGACCGTCTCTCAGACTCAATTCTCCATCTGTAAATGTGGGCAGGGTCGGCCTTCAAATTTGCGGGGTCCAGGGTGAACATAAAATGTGGGGTCCTTGGTGGCCCTATTTTCTCCCGCGTAGCCCCACTCCCTCGAAGGCATCCTCTATGGGCCCCCGAAAAGTAGGGGAAATGGTGAAGCCTGGAGCGGTCCCTCCTAGGCTGCCCTGTGGTAATTCTGACTGGGAATGTACGTATCCTTGTCTCCCTCTACATTCTCCTCGAGCGACTCCTCTTGCTCGTGAGAACAAGGTCTCCTGACTTATCTGTAACGACAATGGTGCCTCTCCAGACACGTTGCTGGCGCTATAGAAATCCACGCAAGCCTTACCGGGGCCAGAGCTTTATTGCAGCAATAACCGCGAGCAAAGGGGCGATGACGGACAGAGCGATGAACACGCCAGCCAGGTGCCGGTAGGACCGCAGCTCTGAGAGTGCTGCGAGGACAGAGTGGGAAACAGAAGCCATTTTAGTACCTGACCCACAGACAGCTCCCAGCTCAGAGGCCCCATGATCTACATTGGGGTCACTGCAGAGTGTGTGTGTGTAGGGGGGGGGAGCGGGGAACAAACTGGCCTAGTATGTGCTGCAGGGGTGTCACTTTGGAAAAAGAAGTCACCGCAGAACAGGACAGCTTTGGCGGTTCCTGCTTTAGGAGAAATGGGCAGCGATTTGGCTTGGCCAGGCTGGACCAGGAAAGTGCCTTGCGATGCTGTGATCTGCATTCCTGCATCATTGTAACCCCAGGGGATCTGACAAAATACAGCTTCATTGTCTGGGCAAAGGTTGTTTTTATGCTCCACTCTGTGTGTGTGTGTGTGTGTGTATTGCTGCCCCTGCTGGTTGGAATCAGACCTGCTTGTGTATGGGAGGAGAGGTGTGTAAGGGGGGATGGGGTTTCCTAGGGTATGGAAACAGAGGGCAGCTCATGTGTATGACAGTGTCTGAGGGATTGTTCTCATGAGTGCTTTTTTGTAGGCAAGTACCTCCTAATTCACTTTAACCTCCCCTGTGTTCCTACAGACAGGGGGTGAGAATAAAAGAGTGGGGTACTTACCTCTCCAAAGAAGCTGGGTTAAAGTGGGGAGGGACAGCTCTTACTCTGGGAAGGGGGCTTGCTTGATTATCCAGAGGAAAGTAATTACTTCCATGCCCGCCCCAGAAAACCTCGGCACTTCCTGCTTTTATGAATCCCTTATGCTCCATGTCTGCCTTGCTGGCTGCTTGTTCATGGGGGGAAGAGCTATTTAAGACCTGCTTTCCCCTGCATGTGAGAACAGAAGAGGAGGGAGGAAATTACTCCAGAGTGGCTCCTCTTGCTTGTGAGAACAAGCTGAGAAAGAGAGAGAACCATTGCCTCCTTCCAGCTGGACCAAGCCCCTATGCTGGTGAGGGAGTGTTTGTGGTGGGGGCGATGGTTTAATTGGGATATTCCAGTTATGGCTCTGTCTCCCAGTTCATTCTCCCACCCAGCGAAGCCGTACTCACTCCGCACGCTGAAGTACGAAACCGCTTTCACGCTGCCGAGTGCGTTGCTGGCCAGACAGGTGTATCTGGCTGAATCCTCTGGGGTGACATCCCAGATCTCCACTCTCAGGCTGTTATAAGATGGGAACACGCTGACCTGCCGCCCAGATGTTAAGCGGGTGTCATGGGTGCAAGCCACCAGCTCGTCTCCTCTGTAGAGGGCTAAGACGGACGGAGGGTGGCTATCCACGGCACACTGGATGATGCCCATCTTCCCATCCTGGTTCTCCAAGAAGGCGCTGACAGAGGGGTTCCTTGGGGCATCTGTGCAGAGGAGACAACGATACTGGCAAATCTTGTCGCCGGCCTCCTAGGAGGAGGCGTTGGGATTCTCCCCAAGTGGAGCCGAAACGGGTAACCGGTTTATTACCTGCCGGCAACACTCTCAATTTCAAGTGCCAATTTTCCAGGGAAATTGATTTTTTACCATTACCGATTTATCATTTACCAGCCAGTAAACGATAAATGATTATGTTGGAAGCCACCCCGAGATGCCGTAGGCATAGGGGGTGGCATAGAAATGGAATAAAATAAATAAAATAATAAATAAATAAATTGGTATTGGAAAATAGCAAAAAATTGGGATAGTAACTCCAAAAACCAGTGCCGGAAGTTGGTTATTTGGGACTTTGGGTCTCCTGTCGGACACTCAGCAGGGACCGATGGGGGCAAGGCGAGGCCCACAAATTTGACGGGGACCCCCAGATCTGTTCCCAAATCATTACCAAGTCTCTGTGTGTGTGTGTGTGTGTGTTTGAGAGAGAGAGAGAGAGAGAGAGATTTGGGTGTCCAATAATGGCCAGGACCTCTCTTAATACTCCCTCATAGACATGTATTGTCCTGTCTGCAGGTCAGGCATTTCCCGTCTCTATTTTGGACTGACCCCCCCCAAAAAGACACTGTTCTGGGTGGCCGTATTCCCCTTCAACTCTCTTGACAACGTTAAAAGTCCATGAGTTTCACCCCATGGCTCCTCAGCCCCCTCCACTAACAATTTCTATAGTGCTACTAGGCCGAAACCGTGCTTTATAGTCACAGATTTCCAAAGGCAGGTCCCTGCTCCCGGCGGGCTTACAATGGACAAGGGTGAGGGGAACACAAGGGCAGACAGACACACACAGATTCCCATTTTACAGATGGGGAACTGAGGCTGAGAGGTTGTGATTGACTTGCCCAAAGCCACCCAGTTACGTTAATGGCTAGAGCGGGATTCAAACACTGGCTTCCCCGCTCCACGTCCAGCGCCTTAGCCACTACACGACACTGGCCCTTCTCCCCACAGCTCTTTGGGGGTGGGGGGGTGTTCCATCTTACCCCTGATGGAGCTGGATTAGATGCTACGTCTCCCGACCCCTCATTCATCTTGTTGGTTCTGCTTTGCGCCCATTGCCTGGGATGCACTGGAGATGCCCAGGACTCTGCATCAGTCATGAGGAGCAGTGACTCTATATACCCCCAGGAACCACTTCTCAGGCATCCCTGCAAGCCCAGGTCTGGTGGCTCAAGTCTGGGTCCTGACACCCCACTTCATTTAAATCTACAGAGCCGATCTGTTGCCAAGTACGTGTCGTCTCTCCCTACGCAACATTGCTGAGGTCTGGCCCTTCCCGGGACGGTTTCCGCGGCCAGAATTCTAGTCCCTGCTCTGGTCATCTCTCGCCTTGACTGCTGCTCTCGATTGTAAGCCCACTGGGGCAGGGACCTTTTTATAATCGTTGATTGTACAGCACCAGCTACATTGCTTGTGCCATATGAATATTTTATTATATTAATAACAATAACAATAATACATTTGTTATGAATCAACTAAATGCTAAGACCCTAGCGACACTCACAAAGCACGTTCAAGTTGACAGGAGCGGAGGTGGCGCCTCCTGCCCTCCCCTCGGCCCGGCAATGGTACAAGCCAGCGTCAACACTGGACACCGTGCTGAGGAGAAGTGTCCGGCGGGGGCTGTCCTGCAGCCATTTCCCATTCTTATACCAGGTGTAGTTGGCTGCCCCCAAGGCCTGGCTGGCACAGGTCAAGTTCACGGTGGCGCCTTCCTGGATATCTGGCGAGGGGCTGATGGTGAGTCTCACAGCTGAGGAGAGAAAGAGACAGAAATCACAAATGTCAAGGAACGTGTGGGCACCATTTTTGTCCTGATGTGAATATTCAGAACAAATATGGAATTCATCCAATTGGGCACATTCGCTTCCTCTTAAGCAAGGCAAATAGGAAGCAAGATTCGGTCCCTTTTCGTTTTCCAAACCGAGGATTCATTTAGATAATTTTGTTTGGATTATTTCGGTTACTTTGGTTAATTATTTATTTGGTGCTTCATTAACTTTGATAGTTTATTTCACACTAAATGGTAGTAAATAATGCTGACTGGTATCACCGAGCTACCACCGGTGTAACAGGGTTTAAATGAGGATACGTTCTTGGCAGGGTAGGTCCATCATTGGCGAAGCCAAGTAGGTTGGAGGATCTAACCTCAGACTGTTGGGAGCACCCCATTGGGACTTGTTGGGGACTTCTCCCAAGCGACCAAGATTGGCCGCAGTCGGAGACAGGATACTGGGCTGGATGGACCATTGGCCTGACCCAGTAAATGGCACTGACTATGTTCTTACGTTCTTACCTACATTCTCTCTGTTGTTCTGTTCAACTGTCCTGCCCGCCACAAGCGATCAGGCAAGAAACTTACTCTCTATGCTGAAGAGTATGGAGGCTGCAGAGACCCCGAGGGCGTTGCTCGCCGAGCAGAGATACCGGCCTTCGTCTTCCAATGTGACCTCCTTCATTTCCACCTTCAGGAAGTTGTGGGCTGAGTGAATGAGCCGTGTTGAGGTGGGTGAACCCTCGGAAACCCTGCTGGAGGCCACAAGTTCAGTGCCTCTGTAGAGGGTTAGGTTGGAGGGCGGGTGGCTGTCCACCAGGCACTGGATGAAGGCCTGTCTCCCGTCCTGCGTCTCCAGGAAGGAGGCCAGAGAGGGTTGTCTTGGGGCATCTGTAGGGAGGAGAAAATGTTGAGCTAAGTTCCTTAGTGAGTCACAGAGAGGGAAGGAACCCCCAGAATTATCTAGCCCAGCCTCCTAGCATTAAGCATAAGAACATAAACACATANGTCAATCTGACCCAGTGACTTTCTATGCCACCCGATTGGCCTGAGGGCAGCTTTGAACCTCAGAGCTAAGAGCGGGAGTTGCTGCCACTCAAGTGAAAGGTTTAAACCCGTGAACCAGGGGAAGCAATGGACTCCTAAACCTCTCCTTTAGGCCAGTAACTGAAGTGGGGGAGAAAAGACTCAGCACCACGTACAGAGCACGTGCAGGGCGGCGGGTAGGGACGTCTTGCTTCCCCGCTCACTCTGAACCCTGCAGGAGTAGGAGCCAGCATCACTGGCTCTCGCAGCGTGGAGCATGAGGGAGCTGGCGACGCCTTCTGCCAGCCACTGGGTGTTCTTGTACCAGCTGTAGGTGGTGTTCAGCTGGGCACCAAAGTCTTCGCACGCCAGGGTGACAGGATCCCCTTCACGAACCTCTGCAGCTGGCTTGATCGCAACCCTCAGGGCTATGGAAAAAAGCAGAGAGAGGCCGAAGTAGACAGCGCTGGAGTACGGAGGGCTGCAGTGGGTGATGTGCTTCCCGGCACCGCATGGGACTAGGCAGACCCTGTCCCTGCTAAACCCGCCAGGGAGACCTAGCTGCTAAGGACAAGGCTGGGGCTACAGCTGCTGCAGCTGCCACTGGGCCCAAGAGCCTGGGAGAGGGCGATGCCCGTGTGGAATGTGTTTATAGGCCAATGGCTGATTAGCACCCACTGAAGACGTGCTGAAGGCTTGACCTTTAAAGCCCTAAATGGTTTGGGCCCCGTAGATCTGAGAGAGTGCCCCGTCGCAGCCCCTGAGCCCCTCCTGCGGGTTCCACCTGTCACTCTTGTTCATATGATGGGGGGGCTGCCCCACTGTTGTGGAACTCCCTCCCTCCCTCCCCCTGGAGCTCTGCGTCTGGGCCGGACCCTCTTTCAGAGGCGGTGTCCCACGTTTCTTCTTTACTAAAGCATTTGACGGGAGGGGCTCGCGTTAGGGTGGGACGTTGTTGGGGTCGGCGCGGGCTGTTGTTTTCCATCTTGAACTGTATGTTCATGTTTTTAAATTGTGTTTTATGCTGGTTTGTAAGTGGCCCTAAGCCTTCGGGGAAGGGTGGGCTAAAAAATGTTGCTAAGCAAACAAATAAATACCTCGGAGGGGCCATTCCACTCTCTGCACCAGGTCCCATTCCCCCTCTGGCTAATGACAAGGGCTGAGTCAAACCCTGAGCTTGCACAGAGCTGCCAGGACCTCCCACTCCCTCTCCCGTGCTAGACTGGCGGAAGGACCCAAGCAGCCCTGGCCCCACAGCCCCTCCACCTGCTGCGGTGGCACAGTACTCACACTGCACCTCTGAAGAAGTGTGTGTGTGGGGGGGACGGGACTCACTTAGCCCCTGCCAACGTGCTACCGGAATCTTGCTACGGTGCAGGGGAAGGGAGGTGCATTCTCTCCCTACAAACTCTACTCCTTGGTGCGCCTCACTAGGGCTTTCATGCAAGGAGAGGGGCTGCTCCAGTTCCTGACTCTGGCCCCCCTCCTACCCCTTTTCCTGCCCTCTCCGCTCTCGGCTTTTCTAGGGAGAAAGGAGAAGGAGTTTGGGGGTGGGGGGAACGAGCTTGCACTCCTGGGGTTGGAGCCAGGGTGTAGCTAGTTTGGAATGGGCTCTGGTGCAGAAGGTGGAAGCAGGTCCCCCACAACCTCCTTTCCATGACAGGGGAATCAGCTGCCCCAGGGAGCATCCCCCCCCCCCAGCCCCCAGGCTCTGCAGCAGAACCACCTGCTCCTATTATAGTTCCGCCGTTAGGCTGGAATCTCCCAATAAGGGAGACTGGATCCCCTGCTGGGAGGGAGTCCCCAGTAAAGGAGATGCTGGGATCTGCTGCTCCCCTTGATCTGAGCAGGCCGCTGAACAGGCCCTATTTTCGCGATGGAGAGTCCCCACAGTGCGGGTCACACTCACTCTCCACAGTGAAGCTCAGGGAGGCGCTGGCCTCGCCGATGGAGTTCGAAGCCGAACACACGTACGTCCCTTCATCTTCCAAGCCGACCTCCTTGATCTCCAGCTTCAGGGAGTTGGGAGAGAAGGAAGCCCGTAGTCTCGGGCTGGATGCCCCACTGCCACGGGAGGAGCTGGAGGCCAGGAGCCGTCCGGCCTTGTGCAGGGCCATCTCTGCTGTGGGGTTGCTGTCGGCAGCACACACGACAATGGCCAACTTGCCACCGTGGGTCTCCAGGAAGGACTTTACCCAGGCATCCCGGGGTGGATCTGGGGGCAAGAGAGAAAGAGGGGGTGGAATCTGTGCGATTATGGAACTGAATATTCATCATCCAGGCTTCATGGCTACAGATAAACAAACATTTTCACCTCGGCTCATTTATCGAGTGATCCTGGGTCACACTGCGTAACCAGGGGCAGGAGGAGGGTCTCTTGAATCTAGTTGTTACTCAGAATTGTAAGGACCTAAGAGATGCCAACCTGGATCCAACCAATGCTCCATCTAGCCTAGCGTCCTGTCTCACGGAATCATGGAGTCGGATGGGATATCTGGTCCATCCCCCTGCTTGGAGGCAGGGGGACGACAGCTACAACATCCCCGACAGGGGACTGTCCAGCCTCCAGTAACCAAGAGTCTACGACCCCCACCCCCCCAAGCAGTTTGTTCCACTGCCGCACCGCTCTGGCTGCTAGCTGGTTTTCCCCAATATCTAACAGAATATTTTCCCCAGAGCGGCAGTTTCAGCCACTTCAGAGCAGAGCCCAACAGGTCACAATGGAGCGATCCATCCACCCCCTGACAGCTAGGGGGTCTCATCCTCCAATAAGCTTGGCTAATAACCATTGAATGATGGGCCTGTCCTCTAAGAACTTACCCAATCCTTTTTCTAACCCAACTATAGTCTTTAGTCTTTACAATATCCTAGGGATGGGACTAGCGGTATCGGATTAATCCGACAATGCCTATAATTGGCGATATCAGATCGATCCGATAATACCGATAATATCGGTATTGGTATATTGTTTTTTTAACATTGCTGATTTTTCAGAACTTTAACATTGCGGCCATTTTAATAATCAGCAATGTTAAAAAAACGATATACCGATAAATCCGATATCGGATTAATCCGATACTGATAAAACCGGTAACCGATAATTTGCCGATAGTCCCAGCCCTACAATATCCCATGTCAGGCGTGTCAAGGATGCTGGGCTCAATGGTCCATTGGGCTGACCCAGCGTGACACACAACTTATGTTCTCTAAGTTTTTGAAAGCATCATGACTTTCTAAGGGAAATTCTTTGCCATTTGAATTAAAACTTTTGGCGCATCAGCTTCAGACAAAGTCTTGCTTTGTGGCTTAGGCTGTATTAGGAGGAGCATAACCTCCGCTGTGTAGACAGGATGTCCGAGTCTCAAATGGCTCGTTGCTGTTCTCTATGGATACAAATCCTGAACTGGCTTTTCACAAGCCTTCCCTGTTCCCCACCAACATTCTTGCCAGTGAACTCGTTGTCACAAACACTGAAGTGCAAAGAACTTACAGAGGACATTCAGCACGCCCGGGGAGGAGTTCCTAACCCTGTCCTGTGTCTTCACTGCACAGTGGTAGGAGGCGGCATCCGCGGCGGCAACCTGGAGGAACTCTAGTGTCCTGGCAGTGCCCTCGCTGTACCATCTGTTGTTCTTGTACCAGGTGTAATGGGGGGTCTTTGTGGCAGCAGTGTCAACAGCACAGGTCAGGTTAACGGCGGCCCCTTCGCGGACATCCGGCGAAGGTGCGATCCAGAGCCTTGCAGCTGAGACAGATAAAACATGGGAGACAGCTAGGTAGACAGGCATGAAAGGGGATGGATGGATAAATATTTAAAGGAATAGAGGGATACATGCATGGATAGATAGATAATAAGAGGACAGATATATGGACACAAATAGTATGTAAGGGGACAGACAGGCAGGCTGTAAGGGATGGTTAACTACAGGGATGGACGCATAGGGTAAGGCAATAGGTATATAAGGGGACAGGTGTACAGACATAAAGTATGTGTGTAAAGAGATGGACGGATGGAATGCTTACATAGGGTTGAGTTGATGGCAAGTCACAGGCCGTTTTCACACGGACGGCCCCACCCACCACTGGGTGTTCTGGGGCGGGTGTGTGGTGGGGGTGTCCGTAGAAACAGGTCGGCGGTGGGGTGTTCTGGCGGGTGTGTGGTGGGGGTGTCTGTAGAAACAGGTCGGC
>QEPC01012366.1:482866-496452 GCA_003113815.1 Sphenodon punctatus
ATTCTGGCAGGTGTGTGGTAGGGGTGTGCATAGAAACAGGGCCTCGGTGGGGTGTTCTGGGGCGGGTGTGTGGTGGGGGTGTCCGTAGAAACAGGTCGGCGGTGGGTGAGGGGATGGGTGTGCGCCAGGTGTGCACCCATGTAAACACCACGGGCAGTGGGTGTTTGTGCGTGCACGCTTCCGGCGCACACCCACCTACACCCATCATCCAGCCATCTTCACCCACGGGGCTATCCGGAAAACCGGGGTAGGCCCCGTGGGTGGAGGTGTGTGTGTCTCTGTGTAAAGGGACACCCACCCAGCTCCACCCACTGCGCGAGCGCACCCACCCCTGTCCGTGTGAAAACAGCCATTGATAAAATGGGCAGCCTTCACCAAAGATTTTTACCCACACGAGGCCTACATGACACAACAGGAGAAAGACACCCATACCCCATCGACACAATTAACTGTCCACCCTCCACTCCTGTTCGAGCTGCTTCCATGCTAGAGCAGTGGCGGGCGCACCTTGAGAAGTCAGGCAAGGCTAAAAGGTCATCAGGAACAACAAAGCCAGCCCCTCGGACTGCATCAGTATGTGGAGCCCATGATAATGCCCTATTTCTGTGGGGGAAACTGCAGCAACCCGAGATAGCATGGGACTACTGAAAGGACCACCTTCCAAATTCTGACGTTCTTTCTGTCACCAACATTACTTTCCTCTGCACACAGCCCCACACATTCCTATATACATTCCTCCCTCCCTCCCCCGTATACATGCCCTATCCATCCATCCATCCATCTCTAAAGCTTCATCCATCCATCCATCCATCTCTAAAGCTTCATCCATCCATCCATCTCTAAACCTTCATCCATCCATCCATCCATCCATCCATCTCTAAACCTTCATCCATCCATCCATCCATCCATCCATCCATCTCTAAACCTTCATCCATCCATCCATCCATCTCTAAACCTTCATCCATCCATCCATCCATCCATCCATCCATCCATCCATCCCTCTGGTATCTGACACCAGGTTCCCAACAGCAGCAGAAGCCTGCACTCACTTTCTGCGGTGAAGTTCATGGACGCGCTTGAGTTGCCGTAAACGTTGCTGGCAAAGCACAGGTACTCCCCTTCGTCCTCCAGGACCACGGCCTGGATTTCCACCCTCAAGGCATTGTAGGATGAAGAAACCCTGATTCGCTGACTGGTGGCAGGGTCTTTGGAGCTGTTGGTGGAAGCCAGAAGTCTCTCTCCCTTGTATATGGATAGCTCAGATTGAGGGTCGCTGTCAGTGATGCACTGGATAATGCCCAGCTGCCCATCCTGGGTCTGGAGGAAGGAGGTCATCTGCGGGTCCTGCGGTGGGTCTGTAGCAGCAAGCGTTCATTAGGGCACATGCTACAGCTTGGAAAAGACACAACTGAAGGGGGATATGACAGAGGTTTATGAACTCAGCTCCCTAGTCCTTTCGTCAAAATAAGAGTTAGAAATATTGGGGGACAGCTTGTATGCCTGTCCCACAACTCATGCACCCCCAGTTCAGGGGCAAGAAGTTGGGTGCCTGCCCTGGTTCCTTGCTTCTCTACAATCTGATCCTACCTTCCCTGCTTGTTGCCTGCCCATCCATGGAGCTCATCACCCACGGGCACAATCCGGCCCCTTTCTCAAGTCAGACAGACTCATGTCTAGGTTTGGAGGGTCCTAACTGAAGCCCAGCTGTGGTGGCTACTGGCTATGGCGGCACATCTCCCACAGCCAAGAGACAACGTGACTTACAGTAGACGTGGAGACTGATGGACGGGGAGATGTTGCTGCTGATGCTCCCGCCGGTGCCCTGAGCTTTGCAATGGTAGGAGCCGGCATCCCCGCTGGCTACTCGTGGAAAGGCGAGGGAGTTCTCTGTGCTCTCTTGGATCTGCTTGCTGTTCCTATACCAGGAGTAGACGGTGTCCTCTGCGGGGCTGCCCATAACATCACAGGTGAGCGAGACGGCCTCTCCTTCCTGTACCTCTGTAGATGGCGTGATCAGAACCCGGACCGCTAAGTCATGGAGAGAAGTCACAACAAAGTGGAATGATAACATCGGGTACTGATTACATGCAGAAGTGTACCTACATTGCAAGAACAACCTGTGGAACTCACTGCTGTTGGATGTCGGAAAGGCCAATTGTAGAACTGGGTTAAAAAAATGGCTACTAGACACTGGTTCATGAAGAGGTTAGGACTTCAGCTTGGAGAAGAGACGATTGACAGGGGACTAGGATAGAAGTTTACAAAATCCTGAGTGGTATGCAACAAGTCAACAGGGAGTTGTTATTGACCTTCTCAAATAGTGCTAGAACTAGGGGACACTCACTGCCCCCCATGCCTGGAACTCCCTCCCTATCCACATCCGCCTTGCCCCCTCCCTCTGCTCCTTCAAATCCCTCCTCAAGACCCACCTCTTCCTTGCTGCCTTTCCCAATGCCTGCTAGTCGTTCCCCGTATACTTACTGTCTGCCCTCCTCTGCTGACTGCTGCAACCAACCTGATTGTAACCAAGCCAAGCACAAGAACCTGAGACTTCACATCCGCCTGAATGTTTGTTTGTCTTCTCCCCTGTCTCTCCCACTGTCCCCTCTCCTTGTCTCCCTCTCCTTGTCTTTTAGATTGTAAGCCACAGGCAGGGACCGCATCTATTTATTGTTCTGTACAGCGCCAGGTCACACTACTGCTGCTATATAAATGTTTATAATAAATAAATAAATAAATAATAATAATAATATTAATAATAATAAATAATGAAACTAACTAGCAGCAGATTTAAATCTAATAAAAGAAAGTGGTTTTTAAAAATCACTTATTGCACAATTAACTTCTGGAAGTTGTTGCCAAAGGAAGTGGTGAAGGCCAGTAGCATTGATGGGTTTAAAATAACATTGGATAAGTTCTTGCAGGATAGGTCCATCAATGGATATTAGCCAAGCAGGTTGGGGGATGTGGCCTCTGAATGACAGGAGCTGGGAGTGAACATCAGGGAATGGATTGCGCTATGATGAGCTGTTGGGTACTTCTCTGAAGTGACTGAGATTGGCCACTGTCGGAGACAGGATACTGGGCTCAATGGACCATTTGTCTGACCCAGTATGGCACCAACTACCAGCAACTATCAGTGAAGTTGGTCTGAAGCTGAAACCTCAGCCTGTTGGACGTTCCGAGTGAGCAATAGGGGGATGGATCACTCACCATACACACCTTGTTTCTGTACATTTTTAGAGGCTGACTACTGCTGGAAACAGGATGCTGGGTTAGATGGACCATGTGTCTAACCCAACCTGGGAAGCAACTATGTTGAGACTCGTTGGAGCGTGGGCCCATCTCTCCCAGTATCCTTTCTCTCACAATGCCCAGCCCTGATGCTTCAGAGGGAGGCACCAGCCTCCCACTCCAGGGAGCGGTTCAATCATTTCCCCTTAGGATGGTAGAAGAATGTTAGAACTGTAGGTTTGGAAGGGACCCAAGAAATCATCTAGATGTTCGTCCAGCCGGGTTTCGGAAACACCCAAGGAGGGAGATTCTGTAATCTCCCCGGGCAACCAAACCTATTTCCTGACAGGACGTCTTCCCTCATATTGAACCGAAATCCACCTTCCTCAAACTTACCCCCGTTGTCATCTCCTGTCCTTCCCTCAGCAGCAGCAGAGAACAATTGCTTTTTATGGCAGCCTTTGCACTCTGGTGTCTTTTTTAATTTTCGCTTCTCCAGGCTAAATGGGACCCGGCCCCTCCAACCTTTCCTCAGGAGTTGGCCAGACATTTGGTGGGTGGGGATAGGCTGGTGGGGAGGGATAGGACCATGGTTATGTTTATAATGGCCTTTCTTTTATATTTTGGGTGTTTTTCATTTTCTATTTTATGTGTTTTTATGTATGTTGCAACATGCCCTGAGCTCTAGGAATAGGGTGGGCTATTAAATTAAACGAATAAACCAGTAAACAAAAATTCTAAACCCGTTTACCTTTTTGTTGCTGCAATGATCGGGCCCTGGCTCTTTAAGGCCAGGCTGATCATTACTTTAGCCCCGCCCCTTTAGAGGGGTATAAGAAGGGAGCCAGCAAGAAGCTGGGGTCAGTCTGGGTCTGGCTGTGGAACGAGACTCTGGGCCAGAGCTTTCACTCACTGCTGTCCAGGGTCCTGAACACAAGGGACTTAAATGAAGGGCAACAGCTGAAGCTAGGTGGAGGAGAGGAGCTGCACAGAGTGGGCCCAGAGGCGAACAGAGCAGGAGAGAGTACGCCTGGGTGGAAAGTGAGCAACGTCTATACTATGCAATGGTGCAGATATCTGGGCCAGAGCTTTCACTCACCGCTGTCCAGGGTCCTGAACACAAGGGCCCTAAATGAAGGACAAAGATGAAGCTAGGTGTCGTCCTGTGTTCTTGTACCTATGGACTGAATAGGTGTGCACAATAAACAGGTGTTGAACTAAAGTTGGAGTGATTGCTGTCTGCTGATGATCCCCTCTGAGATGGTGCCCAGGTCCTGATCCTGTCAGGAACTAGTTTGGGTGACGGGGTGTGCATCACACTTGCTCACCTCTGAATCCTTCTTCTTGCAACACGGTGCCCCTGACTGGAGGCACCGAATCAGCGCTAAATAGCTTGGGAATGTTATTATTTCTAGAGTCCTTTTCACGTGCAAAGTGATTTTATCTAGCTCCCCTCACAACAACTCTGTGAGGCAGGACATTATTGTTCCGATTTTACAGACAAGGAACTGAGGCTGAGAGACAGCAGCTTGAGCAAGGCCACTCAATGGGTTTATGGCTAAGATGGGATCTGCTACTCAAGGCCAACGCATTACCTACCAGGCTACACTGGCTGCTGGTACTGGCTCTTCCTGTACTTCCGAATAGTGAACTTTCCCCAATGTTGGGCAGCCATTAATCTATGTTTTTCTTAAAATGCGATGCCCCAAATTGGACACAAAACCAAACTCTTGGGCACTTTGCTTGGTTGACCCTATTAATCCTTCAGTGCATGGGGATTCTCTCCTTCTCCAAAGGGAGGCATTCCCCTGAGCTTATGGGGTGCTAATATTCTGCTCATTTGGGACCACCCTATGACATCAGGGATGGAACTCAGTGCTCCCAAAGCAATTCTCTGTTTTCTCTTGGCAGATTAGAGCCTGTGACACCAAGTCCAGGCTTCGCACAGCAGAGGGCAGCAGCGCAGCCCCCGAGTCAACAGCGCTACTCACTTTGCAGGTGGAGGAACATCTCGCCGGAGGTGTTGCCGTATGCGTTGCTGGCTCTGAAGTTATATTTTCCTTCGTCTCCCTGCACAACGCCCTTGATCTCTACTCGCAAGGCGTTGGGGGCAGCTTTGACAGTGACCCTCTCGGAGGCTCCGGCCTTGCTGCTGCTGGAGGCCACCAGTTCCGTCCCTTTGTACAGGGCCAGTTGGGCTGCAGGACTGCTGTTCACCACACATCGGATTATGGCCACCTGCCCTCCCTCAGTGTCCAGAAATGCTTCCATCTGCAGGTTCCGCGGTGGGTCTGAAGGGTTGGGAACATAGATAATGATTATTTATATAGTAGCAGCAATGTATAGTCATCGTTAGAGACAGGTCCCTGCCCCAAGGGGCTTACAGTGTAAGCTGGACAAGGGCGAGGGGAACGCAGGGAGACATCCATGAAGTTGAGACTTGGCAGGAGCAGGGGCATGACAGACTGATGGAAAGAGGGAAGTTGTCAGGAGGGAGAGAGCCGAGGGAATGGGTTCACTCTACCTCTCCCCTCCCTGATTTCACATCTCTTTTGTTATCTGTCAGGAACACTGCTGTAAAGTCCCGGATTAGAAAGGGAAGGGAGAGGGAGAGCAATTTGTAAGTGATACAGTGGGTGCTTTTAGATGGACGGCTGCCCCCAGTGCTGGTTGCCTGCAGAGCGGTTCGGCTAAACCTGGGGCCCCCAGCCTGAGGTCCAGCGGCTGTCAGTCTGCCCAGCGGACCCACACTGCTGTTCCGCTTTCGGCTGGCCATTGCTCCGAGCAACACCATAGAGTTGTGGGCACCAGCCCTAGTGTGTCAGGCGATATGCCCACAACTCTATGGTACAGAAGGGTGGGGTTCGAGGGAAACCTAAACTGGACCCAGGTGGGGATGCAAGTGGGTGGAGGTGGGGATGCACCCCCGGAGCAGCTCTGGGTGGCAGGCAGTCTCCATACTCAAGGAGTTGAATTCTCCAGCCTTAAACAATCAGACCAGCCAAACAGCTTACCCCCGGGCTAGTTCAGAGCAGCCCCTCCCATAAGAGGAGGGGAACAAACCAGTAAACAGGGGAGCTGGTTCTGTGCAACCGGAGTGAGAAGTTTTAATGGCATCCTCAGCAGCCTTTAGCACCGGCTCTGCAAAGCCAGATGTGATGCCCTTGCCCGGAGACAGGACCTGGCACTTCAGAATGAAAGGGGCTGGGACAGAATGAAAGGGGCTGGGAAAGGGGCACTTCAGAATGAAAGGGGCTGGGACAGAATGAAAGGGGCTGGGAAAGGGGCACTTCAGAATGAAAGGGGCTGGGACAGAATGAAAGGGGCTGAGAAAGGGGCACTTCAGAATGAAAGGGGCTGGGACAGAATGAAAGGGGCTGAGAAAGGGGCACTCAGAATGAAAGGGGCTGGGACAGAATGAAAGGGGCTGGGAAAGGGGCACTTCAGAATGAAAGGGGCTGGGACTAGAGGAGGCAGAAGCTCAGGTTTCACCTCAACCCCTTCTAAGCATGGGAGGGGCTGCTTTGAAAATGCCTGAAGAAACCTGCTCGGCGCTTTCAGGCTGGAAAGTCCAACTCGTTGTCTCCTTTGACGGCTTGCAAATCGGGAACCCCCTGGGAAATCACTTGAGAGCACAGAAATCCAGGGCCGGCTGCAGGCTCCGAAGGGAGGGGAGAGAGAGAGAGAAGCTGGAGGGATGAAAACTAACTGTACAGAAGGGAAGCCAAGAATGCCTGATGAAGCTCGATGTCAAGGGGAAGGGGGTTGTGTCTAAATCTGAGCAGCTGCCCCAGTTTCTGGAGGAACAAGAGCGCCTCCTGCTGGCCCGTCCGGGAGAGCTGCACTAGGAGCTTGAGAAGAAGCAGAAGAAAAAATGCCACCGAACTCGGAGGAGATTCTCACCTCAATTACGCCGTTGAGAGAGATGGAGGGGAAGTGTCAGCAGCAGCCAATGAATTCCTGCAGGGCCAGGCCGGGCCCCACTAGGACTAAGAGGACCAGGGGAGGGGAGAAGGACCAAGCAGAAGGGAAACATCTCAAGGCGGAGACGAGGCCCTGGACGTCCCTTCCAAATCTATGGTTCTAAGGGTCAAAGTGGGAACATCCACGGAGCATCAAGCGCCCGTGCTCCGGGTCTAGCGGGTGCGGAGATGGTTAGAGACAGCGGCAGAAATGAGCGGGCTGGCGGTGATGAGATCGGTGGTGGTGGACCCTGGAGAAGTTTGCTGAGTCAGGGGAGGAAATTGATGATGGACTTGGGGGTTGGTTGTGCTTAACCACCACCCCTTTTTGTTTTGGAGACGATGTAAGGGGGAGTATGGGGCTCAACCCCCCATTGCAGGACCTGGCACTGGGGTAATTAGTATTTGGACAGAAGGGGAGGGATATGTGTTTGTTTAGGAGAGGGCTCTCCCCGCTGCTGAGAGCGGAGGGGTGGAGGTGGAGAAGGGACCTGCCCCGGTGGCAGGAGGGTGGAGGTGTGAAGTGTTACGGCAGGGCCTCTGATATTGTCTGTGTGTATTTATCAGAGGATGCTGGATTGAAGGATGCTATATTAGCTGTTGTTGGGAGGGTTGTATTCTATTGTACAGTTATACAGGGTTGATGTTTTTTTTGGGGGGGTCATGTTGAAATTGTAATGATTTTATGCTGCTGTTTTATGCTTATTATGTATTTTTATGTATTATGATAACTATATGTGAGCCGCCTCGAGCCATTCTCGAATGAGAGAATGCGGGATATAAATTAAAAATGAAATGAAATGGAAAAAAAAAAAAGAGAGATAAAGGATCCTCTAACGTTCTCTATTAATGACTCTTCTTTTAGGGAAAGGAATAGGGTTCCCCCTGTTCTTGGGGAATATGGTCAGTTTGGGGGGGAATTAAAAACAACAACAAGCCTCCACTGAGGCAATGTAGAGCGATGGTTTCTAAGCATTTCTCCTGAAAAATATCAGCTGGCTAGGGGATCAGACCTGGCCCTTTTAAGGGACTAGTGTTGTGATTAATTAAGTTTCTTTAAGAAAAACATTTCTGACCAACCTCTCCGTTAGGTACTAATGAGCCATTGCTAATACATGCCCATGAGAAAAACCCGTATAGCATCTCATCTGTCAGAGAATAATCCCAGCAGGAGAAATGTCTGGAGAATCATAGAATCTTATTGGAAGGTACCTCTGAAGGTCATCTAGTCCAACCCCCTGCTCCGTGCAGGAAATCCACAGCTACAGCGTCCCCGACAGATGGGCCTTCCGGCCTCTGTATGAAAACCTCCAGCGAAGGAGACACACACACCACACACACACACCCGCAGCAGTGTCTGTTCCACTGTCCAACAGCTCTGACCGACAGGAACTTCTTCCTCATGTTTAGCCAAAATCTGCTTCCTTGTAATTTGATCCCATTGGTTCTAGTCCTGCCCTCAGGAGCAACAGAGAACATGTCTTCTCCATCCTCTCCACGATGGCCCTTCCGGGAGTGGAAGACGGCTCTCCTGTCTCCCCTCAGTCTTCTCTTCTCCAGGCTAAACACACCCGGCTCCTTCCACCTTCCCTCAATGTGAGGGAAAAGCATTATTGTCAGAAAGAGGGCTGTGTAAAGGGTAAAACTCACTGGGCACGGGGGTGCGGAGGCCACGTCGTGGAGGGAAGTGCTGCGATGGAGTTTGGACACAAAGCCCGACAGGAGAAGGGTTTAAGTCTGGCTTATGAGTGAGGCTGTTATGTGGATAAAGTCCTTTAACTTTTATAGACTGCTTTCTTTCTTTTTCTAAGTGTTTTTTGTTTTTTTATCCCAGCCTCATAGTTTAGTAATAGACTCCTCTGAATTATTTGCATAGGTATGCAAATATTATGCAAATTATACCCACACTCACTGTCCCTCCTATTAGAGTCCAGGGTTGAAAGGCCCGGTGTTTGGGGAGGGAGTTCCAGGCGTAGGGAGCCAGCAAGGGAGAAGAGGCAGAGAAGATATACAGATTTACATACTGATCCCCTGGGCGTTGTGAGCATTGAACTCGGGAGAGGTGTGTGAGCCTACCTGATGGGATGGTTAATGCTGGCTGGACCCCTCCCCCCCCCCNCCCCCCCCCCCCCCCCCCGCCCCTTATGTGCACCCTGCCCCAATCCAGAACCTTGTTCCCTGGACTCCCGGAATCACCATCCCTTGATACACAGTGCGTCATTCCTGATTCCAACCAGGAGGAGGCAGCAGATAGACACATGTGCCAAGTCTCAGGGTTTGTTCTGTAGACTCTAGGTTTTAAGCCAATTAAATTTCCAGTCTCTGATTCCTCCAGATCAGTGAAGAAATTGGGGCTTCTGGTCCTGATTGGCCAGGGGACTAAGAGGCAGCTCCAATCTCCTTCCTGCTTCTAAACCCATAGGGTCCCCGATGGAGGGGCCTCCTGCAGAAGGTGCTGGGGAAAGTGGGGCTGCAGTTGGGGGAATCGGACCAGGCCCAGCCTGAACGCAGCCCAGGGGGGCTAAGGATCAGTGCTGGCCTGCAGGCTAATGGCTGGGAATCCCTGGAGGATCAGAGTTACTCCTGTGGAACCCTGCTATAGCCCCCGAACCATAGGGATGTGCGAACAGAACTGAGTTCGGAAATTCGGTTCGGTTCGAAAATCAAGTTCAGTTCGGTCGATCAAACTATTCGAGTTCAGTCGAATTCCGAACTTCCGAACCGAGTTTGTACATTCAAAACCGGTGTTTTTGGCCTTCCGAATTGGTTCGGAAGTTCGGTTCAGTCGACAACTATCTGAGTTCGGTCCGAACTCCCGAACCGCATTCGCACATCTCTACCGAAGCACCTCTGACACTTACACAGCACATCCAGGGAGACCGAGGAGGAGCTCTTGCTAGCCCAGCCGCTCTCCGCCTTGCAGGAATAGAGCCCTGCGTCCGTGCTTGCCACCTGCGGGAACACCAGCAGGGCGTGGCCGGGGCCCTCGGGCAGCCGCTGGCCGTTGCGGTACCAGCTGTAGTTGGCGGAGGCCATTGAGCGGCTGCTCACCTCGCAGGAGAGATTGACGGCCTGCCCCTCGTGCACGGCGGAGGCTGGCGTGGCCACGATCCTCGCCGCTGGGGTAGAGAGGCACAAGTCAGGAGTGAACGGGAGTGGCTGGGCGATGGGGGAGATTGAAGGAGGAAAGTGTGGCTCTTCACGGTCTGCCTCCTGCTGATATCGCTCATCATCCCTCACCTCGTGCGATGTTCCCACCCAGGAACTTTGTCCTCCTTTGTCACCACCCTCTGGCCCCCCTAAGGTCTCCTGCTTAGGGTTACCAACCTCCCCTTTAAAAGAGGACACTTATAAAAAACACATGGTGCGGGGCTGTACTGGAACCAATGCTACCCCGCACCATGAATTTTTCATAAATGTCCTTTTTTAAAGGGGAGGTACCATAACCCTGCTCCTGCTCCCATAACAATGGTAATTCTGACTCAGTTCTGGGAGTGGGGAGAGTAAGCAGGATAAGCATCCCCAGGGAGCTCAGAGCAAACCGTGGGCATCTCTGTACAGTCGTTTTCTCTTCCCCCCGAGATCTCCAGCCCTCAACCCCCAACTTTTAGGGCTGGGCGAGTCTCTTGCGTCCCTTTTGGGCTCCGTCCCGTGGCTGAAATGGCTCCGAAATGCTAGCTGGGGGGGGGGGGCAATGGGGTGTCTCCCCCTTCCTTCCCCTCCCACTTTCCCAATATCCAGACAGAAATGTCCCCCTCGGTGGAAACGCCTGAATCGCGGAAAGTCGAACCCCTTAGATTTTTGGCAGCCGCGTCCCCTTTTTCAAGGCTGGAAGGGGAAACTGAGGCACAGGGACTCGGGTTTTGCCGGGAGACAATCGTGCCCCCGCCCCCTGCTCACTCTCAGCAGCGAAGTCCATGGAGGCGCTGGCGTTGCCGTAGCTGTTCTGAGCCGAGCAGACGTATCTCCCTTCGTCCTCCAGCGCCACCCCGTGGATCTCCACTCTCAGGCCGTTGCGCGAGGGAGTCACGGTCACCCTCGGGTCAGAGGCTGGGCAGGATCTGGAGGTGGAGGCTACCAGTTCATCGCCTCTGTACAGGGCTAGCTCAGACGCTGGGTCACTATCGACGCGGCACTGGAGGACACCAAGCTGCCCCTCCTGTGTCTCTAGGAAGGAACTGATCACGGGTTGCTTTGGTGGGTCTGTGGAGAGGAAGAATGATATTTTAGCATCTCTTTGGGTGTCTTCAGATGGGCCTGAGCCTGGCCACCCTGGATCTGCTCCAGGGGTGGCAGCCCTGTGCCCCCCTCGCCCCGTGTGAAGCCACACCTGGGCCACGTTTATACCGACTAGGGGTGGGAATATCGGTATTGGATTAATCCGATAATTACCGATATCGGCATACCGGGTTTGTTTAACATTGGCCGCTTTACCTGTTTTTTTACATCGCGGCCATTGAAATAAATAGCCGCAATGTAAAAAAAACCCGGTAAACCGGCCAATGTTATATAACCGGTATGTCGATACCGGTAAATCCGATACCAGGGAGATTGGATACCGATAAATCCGGTATTCGCCCCGGTGCCCCACCCCTACCGGCTCACAATCCGCCTGCCTGACGGCTCTCTCCCCAGCACCACAGAGCTGCGGGGTAGATCACCTGACAGTCTAGGCTGCTGCCTGCAGCTCTATGGTGTTGTCCAGGGCAACCCCTGGCCAGGAGCAAGGCTGCAGTGAGCGACTGCTGGCCCACCTCCGGCCGGTGCCGCACGGTTGAACAAGCCACTCTGCCGGTGGTGTTCTGGGATGTTCTGGAGCACGGCTAGTGAGGCTGCCTGCTCCACGTCTGCTCCCCTGCACAGCTGGAAGTCCGCCTTTACAAAGACGGGCCACTCAGGGGTGAGGCAAAGCAGAGCCGTGGGGGCTGCCTGTTTAAAAGCACCCTTTGTCAGGATAGAGACTCCTAGGGCTGGGAGAGCCTTGGAAACCGCTGTCACACCCACCCCTCCTTCCGGGAGAGCAGTCTCCCAATAACGATTCCATCGGCGGCTGAAGCTTGTGGCTCGCTCAGGCAGGGAAGGGGTTAAGGGCGAGATGAGCTGGTGATAAGTCGGGCTGAAACGAGATCTCACAAAAGCGAGAAATCTTGTCGAAATCCCGGTTCTTGGTTAGTCCGAGACAAACCAAGAACCAGGATTGTTTCACCGAGTTCTCGGCGAGAAAATATATATTTTTTTAAAAAAATAAAATCATTCCACACTCACAAACGGCCACTGTACTCTTGTACACACGCAAAATGGCTGCCGCCCTTAACCAAAATGGTGGCAATAGCATCGCTGCCATTTTGGTTAAGGACAGCGGCCATTTTGCAAAACGTATTTGCTTCAAGCCTGTTTGCCCTTGTGATCACGCCTCACTTGAAGACTGGATCCATTATGTTTTTACTTCTAAAAGCGATCGTAGGGTTGGAAATGACTTCAAGGGCCCACTAGTCCAACAGGCTAGCAAGATATCCCCAACTCCAACAGGGCAAGACAGATGCCCGTCCAACTGAGTTTTGAAACCCTCCAAGGAGGGAGATTCCCCAGCCTCCCTGGGCAGCTGATTCCACTGCAGGACAGTTCTCACAGTTCTAGGACGTTTTTCCTAATACCCAACCGAACTCTACTTCTTTACAAAGGAAGCCCATTCCCTGTTGTTCTGCCTCCTGTGACAGCGGAGGAGAACAAACGTTCACTCTCCTCTTTGTGGCTTCCTTTTAGAGATTTGAAAACTGCTACTACGCTCCCATCAGAGAGAAATTCTTCGTTTCTCTATTCCATAGATCAGGGGCGGGGAAACGTTTCCCTCCCAGGAGCCATTTTGAAAATTAGTCCAAGCTCCGAGGGCAGCAGAGAAGTTGGGAGCAGGGGCGTTGAAAGGGGGCACTCAAGAAAAGGAGGGCCCAGATCCTGGATTTGTGCCATGGATTCATCCACTCTCCCTATGTGCACGCTCCCATCTTTGCTCCCTTCCCCATAGTTCAGTCCTGTCAGTGGTTGAACGTAGGAACTGGAACCAGATTCAGGAACCGGAAAGCAAGGGGCAACATAAAAAAGCTGGGCCTGAGGTTCTCCACCCCTGACACAGACTACCTCTCGGCGCTAATTTCCCTCCGTACTCCAGTCTGTGAACTCCGCTCCTCCTCTGTCTCTTCGCCCACCCTCCCACGCCTCCCCTGCTCCCCTAACCACCTTTGTCCCTTCTCCCTAGCTTCCCCCCATGCCTGGAACTCCCTCCCTGCCAACATCCGCCTTGCCCCCTCAAATTCCTCCTCAAGACCCACCTCTTCCGCTCTGCCCTCCCCGACTCCTCGCTCCCCTCTCCTAACTCCTGCTGATCCCCTCCAT